>JAOTQR010000001.1:815356-831066 GCA_025774065.1 Solanum ossicruentum | reverse complement strand
TTTTTAATTATAAAATAAAAATTAGATGGATATTTAAAAACGTTGTTAACACTAATATGATAGGTTTAATAATATTTGGTCTTTTTTAATTATAAAATAAAAATTAGATGGATATTTAAAAACGTTGTTAACACTAATATGATAGGTTTAATAATATTTTTTTAAAAAAAAGATAGGTTTAATAATAAATTGCATTGGATATGTGATATAAATTCATGATTTTTAGTGGACTTTATATTTCAAATTATATAAAAAGAATGATTTTGAAATTTTCAAATTTGTTTAACTACAAAATTGACCTATTTGGTAAGAAAAAAATTCACCATTTTTAATTTTGTACAAAAATATTTTTATTCAGCGTGAAGAGATTGTGTTTGTTATGATGTGAAAGGATTATGTTATGAAATAATTAGTTACTATTGATATTAATTAGTAGATTTTTATGAAATTATGTTTTTGAAAGTTTGTGAGCATATATCATCTATAATAAGATGAATAAAAAGAAGCATAAGGTGTGTCAATTATCAATTTAGGATGTTCTAATGTCTTTGTGGTTTATTCATTTGGTAGATTTTTAAAAGTAAGAAAAACGTTGATACTTTTTACACCTTGTGATTTTTTTTATATATTTATGAGCAAAAAATACAAAGAAATCTAAATTGCATGTCGAGCTAAAACTTCAATTTTGTATATCATTTAAATTCTCATTGCATGTCTAAACGAATTTTTGGTATTTGATATATGTTTTGAATTTTGAACTAATATAAAATAATTGTATCCGTGAAATTCATTATATGAAAGAAAGCTTTCTATTAAACTATTTGCTTATAATTATATTCTCTTAATTTGTATTTTGTTAAGTATTTGGTGTATTAATTATTAAATAAGTATTTTTATGTTGATTCTTTCCTTAATCTCATACTTTTACTTTTATTCATATTCCATATTAGATTTCATATTATGAATTTTTATCCAACTGATCAATATCATTAGTTGGTAACTTATTTATTTAGTATTTTTGAGTTTAAATTTTTTTAATTTAATTATAAGATTTTTAATATGTAACGATCCATGAAAGATTATATTTGTTATAATACATACGAAGATGATCAATATCTTATTATAGATGAAACACAACAATACAAGCTTAATAGTTAATATTTTCTTAAATTGTGTCGACAAATATTAACCCTCCTACGCTAGACGCAAAAATAATTAACGCATAAATTTGTAAATTTAAATATTTCTTAAATTATAAAAATAAGTCAATTACAGACTTTAAAAGAAAATATTATAAGTTATATTTACTATATGTATATTTTATTTATTTATATATATTAGTCAAGTCAATTTTTGACATGTTTATTGTGAGGCAATTATACAAATTGAAAAAAAAAAAGTACATAGCATAGTTTGTCATGCTTATAATGGTTTATGAGTCTTTTATTTGCTTTAGAAGTATCTTGTGTAAAGAAGATCTGACTCTAGTTGTCTTCTGTTCACAATGTTAACTTTTTCTTTTAGTGCTACTTCTTAAATTTCAATTATATGTGTTTCATCTTGCGTCATACTTTTGCTCTGATTGTTTTTCTATTATGCCGATTCATCTCGCGTTATACTGCTCTATCATCTTTCTATTATGCTTTTGAGAATGGCTTTCAACAACACACAACTAACAGAGCACGTTTTTGATAATGGTTCTCAGCAACATGCAACTGACATAACTTTAAATTACGTGTGGAAAGAAATATTGAGTTTTGTAATTAGGCGAAAAAACAAATATCACATTATAACTTTCAAATTCATATGATGGTTTAAAACTTTTGAAAGTTCATTTATTTATTTCATCAGATGTCAATGAAAGGGTACTTATGAAAGTTTAATGAAGTAGTGTAAAAGGTACTCATTGTGATTAAAAAACACACAGTATAAAGTAAATAAACTAGAGAAAGTATACGGGAGAGAAATTGATATGATATTCAACTTCAGATCGATGTATAAATAAACTTACATTGCTTCATATTTATAGAACAATTAAAGTTGTTTGCAAAGTTACTTGTAGAAACTTATTTAAAGTGTTGTTTGTAAGTTGTTTTAAGAACCTGCTTACAAAGTCATTTCTGAGTTATTTATTAAAACATATTTTAGAGCTGCTTATAGGAGCAATGAATGGTCATTTATAATTAAGTGTGTTCAAAACACTCTCTCTTGAATATTTATTAATAAATAATAAATACACATGCATCATTAAAATCTTACTAAAATAATTGATGAAGAAAGTTATGATGAAGAAAAATAATACATATATTTAATAATATGCATTAAGTAGTTGCTCCATTATATGATTTCATGATTTAATATGCGACGATTCATGAAAGATAATATTTGATATAATATGTATTTAAATTAATGAAGATGAAACACAATAATATATGCTTATTACTTGTTATTTTCTTCAATTGTATGGACAAATATTATTCCTTCTATGCTACACTGGATATAAAAAGAATTCACACATAAAGTTGTAATTTAAATAATTCTTAAATTGTTAAAGTAAGTCAATTACAAACTTCATAACAGAAATTTTAAGTTATATTTATTGCACGTATATTTTATTTTACTCATATATACTAGTCATGTTAATTTTTGATGTATTTATTGTAAGGTAATTATATAAATGAACAAAAAAGTTAAAAATATTGTAGAGTTTATCCTATTCATGACAAGTATGTGTTTTTTTATCTGCGTTAGAAGTATATCCTATAAAGAAAAGCTGACTCCATCTGTCTTTTGTCAATACGTTGACTATTTCTTTTGGTGTTTTTTTTGTAAATTTCAATTATATGTGCTCCTCGTGTCATGCTTTTGCTTTCGTGTCTTACTATCATGCTTTTGAAGATGGTGCGAGATGCAACCAGCATAACTTTAAGTTACGTGTTAAAACAAATATTGAGTTTTATAATTAAGTGTAAAAATAAACATCACATTATGGCTTTCAAATTCACGTGATTGTTTAAAACTTAAAAAATTAAATGTTTCTTAAATTGAGTCAATTACAAATTTAAAGGGAAACATTATAAGTTATATTTATTGTACATATATCTCATTTTATTTATGTATACTAGTCAACTTTTGACATGTCTATTCTAAGACAATTATATAAATGAACAAAATAATTAAAAGCATTGTAGAATTTATCCTGTATAGTGTATGTGTATTTTATTTGCATTAGAAGTATATCCTGTAAAGAAAAGCTAACTTCATCTGTCTTCTGTCGATATGTTAACTTTTCTTTTGGTGTTTTTTTGTTAATTTCAATTGTATGTGCTTCTCATGTCATACTTTTGCTTTTGTGTCTTACTATCGTGCTTTTGAAGATGATTTTCGGCGAGACGCAAGCAGCATAACTTTAAGTTACGTGTTAAAGCGATTGTTTTTTGTGGTGTTCTTTTGTAAATTTCAATTATATGTGCTTCTTGTGTCATGTTTTTGCTTTCGTGTCTTACTGTCGTACTTTTGAAGATGGATTTCGGTGAGACGCAGCCAACGCAACTTTAAGTTACGTGTTAAAGCAAATATTGAATTGTATAACTAAGTGTAAAAATAAATATCACGTTCTAACTTTCAAATTCACGTGATAGTTTAAAACTTAAAATTTTAAATATTTCTTAAATTGTAAAAGTAATTTAATTATGGATTTTTTTAAAAAAAATATCATAAGTTGTATTTACTGTACATAGATCTCATTTTCTTTATGTATATTAGTCAAGTTAAGGTTAAAATTGTTGCAGAGTTTGTCCTAGTTATAATAACGTACGTATTTTTTATTTGCGTTAGAAGTATATCCTATAAAAAAGAATCAACTCCAGCTATCTTCTATCGATATGTTAACTTTTTCTTTTAGTACTTCTACGTAAATCGTAGTTATATGTGCTTTATCTCATGCCATGTTATTGCTCTCTTATTTTGCTATCATGCTTTTGAGAATAATTTCCGATAACATATAATCAATATAGTTTTAAATTACGTCTAAAAGCTAATATTAAATTTTATAATTAAGTATCAAAATAAATTTCACATTATAACTTTCAAATGAACATGATTGTTTAAAACGTATGGATTTTTTTTTTTACTTTTCTTCGGATATTCCTAAAGGGTACTTATGAAACTTTGATGAATTAATGTAAAAGGTATTAAATATTATAAAAGAAAGACTTGTAAAATAAATGCACTGCAAAAAAATATTTGAGATAAAGATTGATCCGTTTCATAATATAAGAGTATCTTTTGATAAATACGTGTTCCATATTATAATGACAATTACTAAATTATGATATAATTAATCTTTTTTCATTTTACCCCACTATTAATTAATGCATTAATGATTTTTCTAACTTAACTTAATATACATTGACATAAATGAAGGGTAAAATGATAAAATTAACTAATGCATTTCGTGAATCGTTATAATTTCAACATGGTTCAAAAAATAACAATAATGAACTATTTTATATATCGTTGTAATATATCAATATTTTTACACGTAAAGAAATTTTCTTTTTGTGATTCAATTTTATGTGGGTCAGATAAATAACAAGAAAAATCCACATTCACTATCCTTTCGATTGCGCGCAGGGTAAACTACCGCTTTAATGCAATAACATACAAATCACATATTGAATAAAATAGTCTTATATTTTATTTCAAAATTATTATACCTTATGCCTCAGGCCAAACGACTCGTAAAGAGTATACAACAACCAATATGAGTATCGCAGCAAAATATTCATATTTATATTAATTACGTAAAATTTAAAGTGAACAAATAAAACTAAATAAATAATTTTTTTTTCTTACCCGGACGTGACGTTGTAAAATCTAATCCACTTTCGAGAAATGCCTTAAAATCCGGGTTCCCGCGTTCTCCACGATCCTTTCAAAAATTTCAAAATCTCTATATATTCCCCCAACTTCTTCTTCTCAGCCTGCCCTACCCAACAATGTCGACCAAACGGAAAGCTTCTCCGGCGGAGTTACCGGAGTCGAAGCGACATGCAGTAACGGAAAACGCGGATCAAGTTGTGGAGGAACCGACGGAAGATTTTCTGGTTGAGTGTTTTGTTGATGAGGAAACTGTATGTGATGGTTTGAACGATGGATTTTCTGCTGAGAAGAAGGAGAGAAGAGTTGTGCAAGTGAATGAGGAGCAGGAAGGTGTGTTTTCCGGTGAAACAGTTCGGGATAGTGAAGCTAGGGAGAAATGGCCTCATCGATACATTATAAAGGTTTGCTTTGTATTGCATTACTTTGCTTCAATACTTGTATGAATACTGTTACAGTATTCCTTTTGTTCCAGTTTATACCTTTTTCTATGTTAAATGAAGTTCCTGATGTATAATTTCATTAGTAGTTTAAATTCTGTGTTTGTCAAACATCATCACGTACAGTGGTATGGACAGATTGTTTGTTTTGATAAACAATGCCATATTTATCTAAGCCTGGAAGGATAGTATTAGGTCCACATGTGAAGTAAGTAATGTCACACCTCTTTAGATGAACCGTAGTTTTATTATGCTATGATCATGGAGCTTGCAGAAAAACTTTACAGAGAATAGATTGTATTAACTAAATTATACACGAGATATCTTGCCTTACATGAGAGGTTTGGAGTTGCTATTTCATTAAGCATTTGCAGCCCTTGTTGTCCAAACACGTAAAAAATGATTCTAGCAGGGTTCAACATCAACAACATACTAGTATATTCTGTGAGTGGGGTCTGAAGAGGGTGTGGGGTGTACTTAGACATATGCCGTACCTTTATGGGCTATTCTGTGAGTGGGGTCTGAAGAGGGTGTGGGATGTACTTAGACATAAGCCGAACCTTTATGGGCTAGCAAGGATCATTGTCTATATTTTCTGGATGGGTGTATCAACTTTCCAAAAGTGGCATTCAGATGAATTCTTAATCCTTATGTCGTGACTTCACTGAGTCCGAAGGTTGAGAAAATGTTATGGAGATTTGCAACAACTACACAATGGCCAAATAGCTGACTTGTGGTTTCGTTTTTTTGGTCATCCATGCATAATATCTATTAACAATTTTGTGTGTTCCTTCTCCTAAGATTGTCTTGGGTGTAAACAAGTTTCTTAGTGTGCTGTCTGGCTGAAATATATGTCCTTTATTGGTAACTTTGTTTTCCAGATTAGCTTCCAAGACCAATGGTTTCATTGTGTGTACGACAGTACGAGCTTATATGTAGCTTGCTTTTACATATATTACATCATTTGTGTTGCTTCACTTTAATTTGTCAAATACATGCTCATTCACTATGCGATTGTCCAATCTAGCAAGTAGGCGGTTCGACACCCAATTATGTACATTTCCTCTAAACAACAATTTCTAGTTGTTGCTCTCTTGTAGAGTAAGGATAAATTGAGTCACAACCTTCTAGCGAAAGTTAAGGTAATCATTAATTAGAGTTGAATCTTTTTTCGCTGTATACCCTCTCCGTTCTTCAAAGATGGATGAAAGTACTCTAATTTTAATACATAATGCTAAAGGCCATCCTTCTAGATTCTAGAATATGATATGAAGTTTGTTGCTTACTTTGTAAGTTAATGTTTTCAAAAGAACCACCACAAAGTTTTCTTATTTTCTCTTGGTAAGTAATTCCCCATTGAGAGCTTGGTGCACCAATGATTTTGAACTCCATATTTTGCCTTTACTACCTCTTTCTAAAGTCCAAGATCGTTTGTCCATCTTTGCAGTTATTTCATTAATACACATTTATTATGATTAGTTAAATCACTAATACCTCGATTACCTTGGGATTTAGGTTTTGTGACTTGGAAGTTGGAACCATTTCATGGACTAGTTTTTTCTTTATTGACAATTGAGAAACTTGTCTGTGGTCCAACATTTGGACTAACCACAACTTTTAAAACTCTGTAGATAATGGGCCTGCCCCTTTGCTCTTCTCCACTTAAACACTAGGCTTTACCTTGTATTGACTGAGGTTTGAACTTGTGACCTCAGCCACAAATCCACCACCCTTTGTCACTCAAGCTAGGCCCTGGGGGCATTTCACCAAGTAGAATTTGCGTCATGTTGTTACCTCCCAATAAAAAAGGTTCTTTTGATCTAGTCTAATTGCCTTGAACCTCAATTTGTTGCATAACTAACAAACAAGTTACTTTCTTTGTCTCATTTTATGTGTTGTATCCTTTGTTTTGGCACAATGTTTAAGCAAAAAGGAAGACTATTAAAACTTGTGGTCTAAAATAATCCTTAGATATTTGTGTGGTTGTGATTCATTTCACAAAGGGTAAAAGGAGAGTTTTTAAAGTTAAATTGTTTCTAACTATAGTAGGTGATATTCTTTTTGGGATAGGCTAAAAAGGAAATAATATTCAATTTTGATTCATCATTTCAAATTAAGCCTGTAATGTTTGAAAATACTGAGTATGTAGTTTACTTGTACTTTTGTCATTAGAAGGCCCTTTTGAGACATGCTTAAGTCTTGAAGGTCAATGCAACATAAACTTGTTTTGTTTGTTGGCTGATGTTTAGGCACCATGATGCCTAGCATTGTCTCTTTACGCCCATGGGTTCTTTCTAACAATGAGAATAGTTAGCATTGTGATATTCTTGGTGCCCGTGCACTCTTGTGTAATATTCTTGTTGTTTCTGTTGTTATTTAATAGTTATGTAATATTTCATTATTTTACCAATCAACAGGATAAGGTGAAAGCAAATGGTACACCTATGAGCTTAAATTGGTAAGTCTGCAAAGGCTACATACGTTGCGCATTACACTGGATTTTCCCTCTTTATTAGCTTCATCCCGTTTATGTTGGTGCCGTCTGATCTTTATGCTACATATTTTGTACTTTGTACAGCCAAGACGATTCCAACAAATTGATCCAGGCCAAGTGTCATTATACCCAGGCAATGGTTGATAGTCAGATTTATAAACTCGGGGATGATGCGTATGTAAAGGTGAATACTACAATGCTTAAGTATAGTATCTCTTTCAGTTCTGAATTGACTGCACCTTAAAATACTCCTTTTTTTTAATTTGGTTTTACTTCCCTTTTTTGTCCATTTAAAAAACACCTCTTTAACTTTTTAGCAACTTTTTAATTTTAATTTTTCATATGACATGTTTAATAATATAAGATTAAAGGGTATTTTGGTACATATAATACTTTAAGTAGGAAAGCATCCATGAGTACAGGCATCAAAATCTCCCAAACAATTTTTTCCTAATCATAGGTATATGATCATTTGATGAATCCATGTGAAGATCTTGTTTGTTTCTTTTAATTATTTAGGCTGCAGATGGTGAAGATGATTATATATGTAAGATTGTTGAATTTTTTCAAGCTGTCGATGATATGAAGTATTTTACTGCTCAATGGTTTTACAGAGCCAAGGATACTGTAAGAAATACCAACTTATGGAGGCTAGTTCTTCTCATCATCATTTTAAAAAAGTTGCCTCTAACCTTTGTTCTTTCATCAGGTAATTAAAGCTCATGACCAGTTTATCGACAACAAGCGTGTATTCTTATCAGAAATTAAGGACGACAACCCTCTTGATTGCCTTGTACAGAAAATCAATATAGTTCCAATACCCTCAAATGTATGTTAGTTTTTACTTAACGTTACGAGTTAAAGTTTCACATAGGTTGTAGGATGGATTAGTGGTCTGTTTTTATGTTCTGTTCTTATCAACCTCCTCATGAGTTAGATTTTGAGGTTGAGTTAGGCCCAAGTGCCTCATCTTTACATGATATCAGAGCAGGCCCTTTTTGGACCCCCCATGTTAAAGGTTTTCGGGTTGAGTTGGGTTTAAAGCCTCATATTTTTACATGATATTAGGGTAGGTCCTTCTTGGATCTCCATATTAAATTGCCTATGCTCTAGTTGGGATTGGACATGAAGGGGGGTGTTAGAGGGGATTAGAGTCTTGCATTAGTTGAGAATGAATTACTGATTTGTCTTATGGTCTCGTGCAATCCTCTTCTCATGAGCTAATTTGTGAGTTGATTAGCCTCAATGCCATATTGTTACACTCTCTAAGAAGATATTTTTATTCTTTTGGCTTTACCAAGCAACAATAATGCATCTTCAATATTGTTTGTAGGTAAGCTTACAGTTCAAGGAAAGTTTGAGATCAAATTCTGACTATTACTATGACATGAAGTACCTGGTTCCATTCTCGTCATTTGTTAGCTTATCATCAGGTAATCTTTTCAAGAATACTTCTCATTTACAAAATAACTAAAGTCAATTGTTTATTGAAATTATATTTGATTTGGCAAAGCAAAATATTTGTTTTACAAATATCTCAATTCTTCATTTTTCCCCTCCAATAATACTTACGACATTGTTGTCAAATTTTAACATGTAATAAATTTACCCAAACTTTCATGGCAGAACACTATTTAATATGTTGACATTATAACTGATCTTTTATAGATAGTTTTTAGAAAATGTTTTCCACTCACCAACCCAAACTAGAAAGCATTTTCAGGAATATAATTTTTGAAGAAAGCATTTTCCTTTGTACTGAAGACTTGAGATATTTCTCTGAAAATATAGATTTCAGGGACAGTGCTGCTTTTGCAGATGTTTCAAGTCCCCATAGTGAATCAGATTCTACCATATCAACCGATGATGATGTTGTAGAGGCCAATGAACAGAAGCAAGAAAAGAAGCTTTTGGATCTCTATTCTGGTTGTGGTGGAATGTCCACTGGACTGTGCTTGGGTGCTGATGTTTGTGGTGTTAAACTTGTCACTGTATGTCCTATTATCCATGATGGTGTTCTTGTCCTTTCTCTAGTTTTATGGTTCTTTTTATTGAATTATATAACCACTTCATCTAAGAACTTAAACTATTAGAGATGAGACAATTTTGTTCACTTAAATACGTAATCAATACACTCTTTCACATGTGTGGTTACTTTACTGATGGCCAAACTTGTGTGTAAGACTAAGTGTTGAAGAGGGGTAATGAGACTTAAATGCATCACCTCTACGTTTGGGTATCATGTCAAATTGTATGACTATTTCATCAAAACACTTAAGCTTTCATAAAAAGGATCTTTTCTTTATTTTTCTGTCTTAGCACTTTATATTTCTTGATTGCAGAAATGGACTGTTGACCTAAATCGGTATGCTTGTGATAGCTTAAAAGTGAACCATCCAGAGACGGAGGTAATGATTGATAAGGCAGAGTGCTTATCATTTTTCTTTTTATTCGTTAAATTCTTTAAATGAATAATTTGTATGGTTATGCAGGTAAGGAATGAGTCTGCTTCAGATTACCTATTGCTTTTAAAGGAGTGGGAGCAGCTTTGCGCATCCTGCTCCTTGTTGAAAAGCAATACCCCAGCACACCCTTTGCTGAAAGTAGGAGATGAGGATGAGGAAGATGACGATGATGGTGGTGATGAGGATGAGGGATCTGGTGACAATGAAGAAGGCGAAATTTTTGAGGTGGAAGAGATTTTAGAAGTTTGCTATGGAGACCCAAATGAAATAAAGAAGCCTGGCCTTTATTTTAAGGTATTTTTTCACCATGTTTGGAGGTCTTTGCCTTCTTTACTGTTAACTCTTTGGTATATATTGTATAGGCTACTCCAGTGAACAACTTAAGACTTTGTAGATAAGTTGTTGGGTTTTCCATTTGTTCCTCATATTACTTCCACTTACTGCTTATGACTAGGTACGTTGGAAGGGCTATGGCCCGGATGAAGACACTTGGGAGCCAATAAAAGGATTAGAGTATGAATTCCAAACTAAGCAACATGTCGTGAATCCATGTTTTTCTTTTTTAACACATTTATCTCATGAATTGATATTTGCCTATAGTGGTTGCCAGAAAAAAATAAAGGACTTCGTGATCAAGGGCTTCCAAGCAAGTCTCTTGCCATTACCTGTAAGTTACCTCCTGCTTCTTTTTATCTCTTGTCTAGTTCTGAATCTCCACAAGAAGAATTTATCTTTCCAATTGCAAGGCTTTGGTTTTAACTTTTTTATTGGTTATATACTTAGGGGGAAGTAGACGTCATTTGTGGGGGCCCTCCTTGCCAGGGCATAAGTGGATTTAATCGTTTTAGGAACTCAGCGAATCCATTGCAAGACCCGAAAAATAAACAACTTGAAGTATTCATGGGCATTGTGGAGTTCTTGAAACCAAGGTTCGTGTTAATGGAAAATGTGGTGGACTTGCTCAGGTTTGCCAATGGTTACCTTGGAAGATATGCACTGAGCAGACTTGTTGGAATGAACTACCAAGCACGGATGGGAATGATGGTAGCTGGGGCATATGGACTTCCACAATTTCGTATGCGTGTCTTCATGTGGGGTGCTCTTCCTTCAGAGGTAAAGAATCAGATATTTTAAAATACTTCTTTTCTTGTTCTTCTCTGTGCTCACTGCTCAACTTAAATCCCATCTTGTCTTGCAGAAATTGCCACAATATCCCTTGCCCACACATAATGTTATTGTGAGGGGTGGCATTCCGACAGAATTTGAGGTAGTCTACTGAATTTGTTAAAATGCCACGAACTCTTATCATATTGCTATTGGGTGAATATGATTTTGAATTTGAAAACAGTTAAATGCAGTAGAATATGAAGAGGGCCTGCAGGTCAAGCTAAAGAGAGAACTTCTCCTAGAGGATGCACTTTCAGATCTTCCTCCTGTATGTAAACATTAAAGTTTCTTGAAAGGCAGACTTCCAGTTAGTTAAGCATAAACTTAATATGGCTCTGTGTTCTTTATTTATGCAAATGATTTTGAATATTAGGTAGAAAATAACGAGCCAAGGGATGAAATGCCATATACTGATGAGCCGAAATCTGACTTCCAGTGTTTCATAAGATCAAAGAGGGATGGTGAGTTTTGTGATTACTTGGCGTTGGAAATTCAGTCTTTTTCTTGGTAATCTTATTTTAGTTATTCTACTGTGACAATTTTTTTGTTATCTTTGTTGTTATAGTGGGTAAATTTCAGTTAAGTGATAAAATATCTTTGTGACTTTGATGCTGCAATATGTAAAGTTAGTGAGCATATAAAATTAAAAGGTATCACCTTTTAGATATTGTTAACTTTGTCAACAACAAAAAATAATTCTGATGTCAGAACTTTGTATAGTGCAGCTAGGTATTGTCTGAAATAGTTGAGCATTTTACTAATTCATCTAGAGCTTCGGATATGTCTAATGGTGGTGTAAGCCTTTTCGCATTTTGATCGCATTTTTATATCATAGGTACATTGGGTACTGTTTTGTATGATCATCGGCCCCTTCAGTTAAACGATGATGACTATCAGCGTGTATGTCAAATTCCCAAACGGAAGGTATAACACCTGTTGTGAACTGCTATTTCTGGTAGCACATGAGTATGTATATCTCTGGGGTTGTTGATTCCTTCTTCAATGATTGCAGGGTGCAAACTTCAGGGACTTGCCTGGGGTTCGTGTTCGCGCTGACAATATTGTTGAATGGGATCCTGATGTGGAAAGAGTAAAACTTACTTCGGGAAAGCCTTTGGTATGATTTGCTTTTTGTGCCACCGTGTCATTCTGAGGGTTGTTTTTATTTCTTATGGTTCTGTAACTTCACAGGTCCCCGACTATGCGATGACTTTTGTTCGTGGTACTTCACAAAAGTAATGATACAATGCTTTCCTAATTTGATTTAGCTTGCACCACTACCTGTGACTCACCATAATGGTTCTATTGTTGTCATGTTACTTGAAATTATGCAGGCCATTTGGTCGTTTATGGTGGGATGAAATCGTTTCAACAGTTGTTACAAGAGCAGAGCCCCACAATCAGGTACTTTTGCCTTTGCAACTTGTCTCAAAATTACACATTGTGCATCTTCACTTGGTTTAGTCTGATGCTTTGTTGTTTTTGAGCCCCTTTCAGGCTATATTACATCCAGTGCAGCACAGAGTGCTCACCATCCGTGAAAACGCACGGCTGCAAGGTTTCCCTGATTACTACAAATTGACTGGACCAATAAAAGAAAGGTAACATATGAATCAAACTAGTGACCACTTGATGGTGCGCATTTGTGTTGATCTATTTAGTGACCCTTTCCATGAAAAACAATCAGCTACTCTTGTTTTACATCACTTACAAGGTCTATCAACTGATCATGCATGTTTTTATTTTTTCAAGTGATATGTAACGTAGAATATAATCTTAGCCTGCCTTGAACTCATGAATCTAATCACTTAACATGCTGGAATTAAATTAGAGAGCAGCCTATAGCTTTAAAGAACTGCTCAGATGTAGATGATTCTCTTTGAGCTGTTTGGTTATATGCAATCTAAACTTCTGCTGCATCATCATATAATTTTGACAGCCCCGACAAATTCTATCTGAATAATGTCCCGCTCAAACAGTGTAATTTGCAGAGATTAACATGTTTTCTCTTTATATGTAGAACATGTTGTATTTCAAAGTCTACAACAATGTCCTTTTTATTACAGGATCTGACTTGTTCTTGTTTGTGTCTTAGGTACATACAAGTAGGAAATGCAGTTGCAGTACCAGTTGCCCGGGCTTTAGGGTATTCTTTAGCATTGGCATTGAAAGGATTGTCCGGAGATCAACCATTACTGACATTGCCACCTAATTTTCCACATATGGAGGAACTGGTCTCCAATGAAGAAGCTCTAGATAATCTATAAATCATCTAACCACTACACATGCTATAAACTATAAATCATCTAACCATTACACAAGCTATTCACCCCTGGAAGATTTTGGTGCTGATTATTCCAATTCTAATTGTTCATTAGTTTACTTCAAGCAGTTGTTCTGCATTAACATTATAATTTTTGTCAAGTTGGAAATAGGTATCGAGTTTTTGTATGCATCATTTACTGCTACATTTGGATAGTCAGTTTTAGCTGCTTTGGCGTAAATGAGTACTATTGTATGTAATGTCTAATAGTTTTGATCAATTTAATCTTATATGCAAGAATTTCTTTGCAACGTTGTGCTCAATTAAATGTGACAAGTTTTTTCCCTTCAAGTTTAAACATTGATTAGATTTTCCCTATATAGATCGAGATTTTCCTGTATGTAATGTCCTCATTGACTTGAAAATGTCTTATATTTGACTAGAGCATGAGTTGCATAATCAGATTGTGGAATCATGCCAAACGTTCTCAGGCAAGCAATGCTGATGCTACTATGAACTGTGATTTTGCTCAGGCTCGAGGTGTTTTGTCAAGGTTTTGAAGAATGCACATGCTTGGGAATCTAAAGCACGAAAGCATGGTACTTTCAATTCATCTAGTAAGTTGCTCCGTGAGAGAGAAGAAGACGTGTTTGATACGAAAAGCCAAGTGCTATCAATGGAGAAAAACATAAAGATAGGGCACTCTATGGATGATTGCTGCTTTAAGGTATGTTTTGCAGGCCTATTTCTTCTGACCTCACTGTTTTCTTCAACAGTTTTAGCCAGAACTGAAAGCTAAAACTGATGTGAGACACAATTGATGAAATGACATTGAGAAATAGACTTCTATTTAAAAGATACATTTCAGTATAGTATAGGTTGTGAAATAAAGAAGACAAGCTTAGACATAATTCAGCTCCAAGGCTAAGAAAAATGATCATCAATTTGCAGAAACCTTTAGAGACATTGACATTGAATTCATTCTGCTTGATGGGTAAAGCTCACATTAAGTACTAACTCATCCGCGTAACAATGGAATAACTTTCCTCCAGTATAACAAAAAGTAGTAAGTGATAAGCAGAACTATCTTTTAGCCCGCTTGTTTTTACCTGAACGATCACCTTTGTGGAATCCTCCAAAATCATTGGTAGTTTCAGCAGTGTTCTGCTTCTTTAGACCTTTTCTCCCACCAAATCCAAACCTGGAATTCTTGAATTCCCTGCTTTTCCTCTTTTTGTCGAATCCTTTCCCTTCTCCACCAAATGTGGCTTTCCCCCCTGAACGATCTCCGGGAGATACACCAGGTCTCTTCTTATTTGATCTCTGAAAGGGTTTACCAGCGTCCCCTCCATCAAAAGCCAAATCTAGACCGCTAGCATCCTCTTTATCGAAGCCGCTTTTCTGCCTCTGCTTCCTCCACTTTTTAACGGACTCAATCTCCTGCTTCTTCTGCTTAGTTCTTTCTTTCATCTTCTGTGCTTGTACCTCCTTGGCAAGTTTCTTGCTTTCTCTGGCCTTCCTTCTCTCCTCGGACTCCTCGATCTTCCTCTTCTCAGCCAAGAGCCGACCCTTAACTTTCTCCATGTGAGTATCAGACTTCACCATTTCTGCATAATAATCAGATGGCCTCAGAAACGGTTCACCAGTCGACTGAAAGTTGACGTATGCTTGGCGTACACCCTCCAACCCCTGCATGTAGAATGAATTCTCCCTCGCCAAATCATCATTCACATCCACCTCTTCTTGCTCCTCCCCGTCTATGTTAAGCCTGTGAATCCAATCCAAATCATCAGGCCAACGGATATCAGCCAGCCTTTCAAGCAAACCATCCCGGTTATACACAGCAGTTTTTGACGGTTCAGCCAGCTTTATGACTTGCTGACCTCCTTCTTCTTCCGATTCCGACTCCGTTTCTGGATTGAAATCTTCATTCTCTGGGTTCATCATGGCCAATTCATTCGCAACCATCATACACAATCAAACTTTCTGATAAGAAGAGT
>JAOTQR010000001.1:779209-813218 GCA_025774065.1 Solanum ossicruentum | reverse complement strand
AAAGGGTTTTTGTAGTACAAGATAAAGACCTCGGTTCTTATTGCAATCACCAAGCTAATCTTACTCACTTCTGAACTTTGCAACAAGTTGGTCATCCACTATATTTGGTTTAGATTGAGTCAGAATAAAATAGATCGATCTATTCAGCAACTTTCATAATATTAGTCGAATTTGATTTATAATGATTGGTAATCAGACCAATCACAAGAGAACTAGTAGCCTCACTAGCAAGGAACAATAGAAGGGTTTTTTTTAACAACATTGATGTTTCTTGTTGCATTCACCAAGATAGTCGATAGTCTTGCTTGATCATTTATGTGGTGAATTCAACTGTCATCTTCGAGTCAGCTCGACTAAAGATAAAACATATTGATATTGTTACTTGCACAACAATCGAAATCTGACCTCCCATACTCATTGTGTATTAAAGAAAGATAGATGGCAAAGTTGGTGGGGCATGTAGGAACAGGTTTTGGTTTCTTTCTCATAGGTACTTGGCACTTGTTCAACCATATTAAACTACATGCTTTGCACCCAAATGGCTACACTTCTTTACTATGGTTCCCAACTCCAAAAATAAGACATTTTGAACTTTTCTTTATTATGTGTGCAACCTTAATTTTCTTAATAATGGAACTTTTTGGTAACCACAATCTACTAAATTCAGATGGAACAATCCCTTCTAACCATCTTCACTATCTTGAACATTCATGTATCTCTTTATCTTTATTTATTTATGCATTTTTATCCATGTTAATTGACAAAATTACCCCTTCAACACAAGCCCAAAATGGACTTACAAATTTTCTTGCATCAATTGCTTTTGGCCAAGAATCACTTCTATTTCATCTTCACTCAACTGACCATATGGGTGTTGAAGGACAATATCATTGGCTTTTACAAATAGTCATTTTTGTGTCTTTATCCACTACCCTTTTAGGAATTCCATTTCCTAATAATTTCTTGAATAATTTTGTGAGATCTTATAGTATTATGTTCCAAGGACTTTGGCTTATGGTTATTGGTGTTATGCTTTGGACACCAAAGTTTATACCTAAAGGTTGTTTTATCAACTTGGAAGAAGGGTACCAAGTTGTTAGATGTCATGGACATAAAGCACTTGAAAGAGCAAAATCATTAGTGAATATTGAATTTAGTTGGTATATTATTGGAACCACTTGTTTGGTTATCTCTCTTTACTTGGTTGGTTTCAAGATTTTCACAAAAAATAATGTTGAGTATCAATCCTTGAAAAATAATTTTGAGGATCATCAAGAAGTGGATTTTGTGGATGTTGAAGCTCAAAAGAGAGGTGAATTGAAGAAGTTTGTTGAAATGGGCAAAGTGTTTGCTACATAATTGGCAAGAAATGAAGAGTTAATTAATTAAAAACCCAAAGCAAGGGAATGTACAAAAATGGGAAAAATGTTTGGTGATTGCTTGTATATTTGTTTTTGATAATGACTATATAATAGTCGAAGATTTATCGGAAGCAGTCTCTCTATCTTATATGAGATAGAGATAATATTTGTATATACTACACTCTTTTAAATTTCGAATTATAGAATTGTATATTAAATATATTGTTATTATAATTATGATTAGAAAATAGAATTTGTCCCTTAGTAGGGATATATTTTATCTAATTTATGGCTTTTAATTAGGGAGGAAGAGAAAGTTTATGTACATATATATGTTACTCATATATAAATTTATTTATTTATTTTCTAGTAGGTTTTGCATTCTAAATAGTCGAAAGAATTTTTTGGATTAGCAATTGGCATTACTGATACCATCTAACAAATAACTAGCTACAATAACATTACCCCAATGCCTCAAAGGCTCCCGCCCGTTGCAGGCTAAGAAGGGATCGGATGTACGCAGTCTGACTTCTATCTTTAAAAACATAGCGCGACTGTTTCCGGTAACAAATAACTAGCTAGACTAGAAATAATAGACTAGGAGTCCCAACATACACGTTACATTTTTATTTATATCTAGCAAAATTTCAGTATATATTATGATCCAACACCACTTACACAAAATATTGTCCTTACTAAACTTAAACATAAGATAAGTATACAATAAGCTCAATATCAATAATGTAACACATATGCATCATATTGAACAATAGCATTCTTAGTTGTGATATTCAATGAGATAGTTCTTGCTTGAGCATACCCTCTAGCAAATCGGAAAAGTCCACTACCGCCGATCACTGGCATCTCCCGGACTGCCTCGAGAACTGGATTCCGACCGAGCACCACCAACGAGCTACCATTATATTTCCCTTCAATAAAATGAAGATTCATGACCATCAACAAACTCAATTCACCTAATGAAGATGAACCATAAAACCCTTGTGCCCTTCCAATAGTCTTGGAACTCAATTTTGGTCCTAGGGTTAGGGCATTATCTATCATATTGACTAGTCCAAAACCTGTTCTCGAGGTGTTTTTCTGGGGTGGTATGATCATAATTGATGTTGGCTTTTTGCCATTAATGATGTCGTGAAAATAGAACTTGAAATGGCTGAGTTTTTCTCCTTTCAGAATGGAATCTCTGCTTACAGATTTTTCAAACACGTATTCATCTTTCTTCCCTATGGTCGGAAAAACTACAAGACAAAGGAGAATGAAGATTGTACTAAAGAAATGTAGGAGTTTAGCCATTGAAGTGTTTTTTTTTCTTTTTAGTGTGTGTGTGTGTGTTAGGATAATATTGGAACTTGGATGATGTCTTTCCTAGGTTATGAACAATCTATATATAGATGGTCTAGTCATAATGTTCAATTATTTTAATACGGAAAAAATTAATTAAAGTAGGATTATGTGGTTAAAAGAGTCCACTAATATTTATGTGTTTTCATGCAATAGTACTTAAAAGCTATTTTTGTTTTTAAAAAAAAATGGGGTAGGAAAAAGAGAAATGGAAAATGAGGGGTGAGATTACAATGTGGGGAATTGAACTCTCACCAACAAGGTGAGGGTTGAAGAAGTCAACAACTGAGTTACTAAGATTTCCCTAAAAATTAAGTTATTAAGAATGTACTCCCTATGTTTAAAAAAATGACCTATTTTTCTTTTTTGATAAAATTTTAAGATTAACTTTGCACGTGACATGTTTAAAATAACAAGATTAAAGGATATTTTGATACATTTGACTTAACTTTAATTTAGTACCACAAGAAACTCCATGCCAAACTAAATTAGGTCATTTTTATAAAACGAATAAAATATTTTTTTCCTAAATGGTGGGTCCCATTTAAGCCTACATTTCACCAATAATTAAACGTTGCATGAAAGCAATAGAGTTGTTGTCATGATGAAGCAAGATAGTGGATCCCAATCTATGGCACATAAATAGTGTTGGCAATTTGTTTAACTCTTTTTACTATTATGACTCTCTCTTGCTTTATCATGACAACAACTCTATTGTTGTCAAATTGTATAGCGATTTGATCTGTATGCAGTTTTTATATAATCGCGTAAATTATGCTGAATTTGAATTGTAATTATAAGTTTACAGCTAGATATTTATCATGAATCATAATTAATTCAAACAATAACTATGTTAATTAAGTAACTAATATATGTTTAGTTATGCGCGTAATTTTTCCTTTAAAGAATGGTCTCCAACAAGCCCATATAGTGCAAATAATCCAAAGAATTTCAATTTGATAAAGCTAATGTTATTATTAGCAAAATATGTAAAGGAAAAAAATTATACTTAAGAAAAGAGCTTAAAATACATAATGGCAAATCATAATTAATATTTTATTAATTTTAGCAAGGTTAAAGTGCAAAAGAGACTATAAATCGAATGCAAGGCATGGGAATTATACTTCTATCTATTATGAGGACATTTCCGTCATTTAGTTAGACTACTCCCCCTTATTCATAATAAAAAATAATTGAATTATTTTGAATATTTTTTTAATGTTTAAAATAAGTTAATTGTCCAATATCTAAGAAAGTTATTCGAAATTTCTTTCATTTTTACCCTTTATTTGAATTTTTAAAGTGATAAGTCTGAAGAGTTGATTGTTCACATTTTTTATTTTACTTTAAATTATTTCTATTTTCAAGAATAGTTTGAGAAAAAAAAAGGACAAAAATAAAAAATAATGTTCAATTATGTCGTAATTTATTTTTCTTAATGGATGCGCATTGCGTCAGAAATTCATTTAATATAAATGAAAGAGAGCACATTTTTTAATAAATAGATCTATTGAAGTAGCGAATAGCTCAATTATTATATACCTACTTACTTTATCTCAGTTTATAAAAATTTAGCGAGATAATTTTATATATTTTTAAATATTTTAAGTTATTAATTATTGTATTTTTATAATATTACTTTTATATACTTCCAAAATTTTAAATTCTTTGTGTTAATAGGGGAATGAGAGGAACTTAGGGTTATATAACTTTATTGTATTAATTAGGCTAGAAAGCCAACAACACTTATAGAAAGGTAGGTCTTAAAGCAAAATTCTAGAGAATTGTTGATGCTTCAATAATATAATAATAGTCATTAATTTTTTTAAGTATAGTGTGTATTTCCACAACCGGATAGAGTCAAAGATTTACTATTTTTTGGTTTTGGAGTAGGATGGAATAAAGCAAAATGACTCTTTAAACTGTCTGCGCTCCTTTCAATTGTGAAGTACCAGTTAGTCAATGTAACTTTCGACGCTCATCATGGGTCATCCAGAAACAGTCGATCTATGTTTTAAACATAGGGGTCAGGCTGCGTACATCCGACCCCCCTTACCCCGCAATGGGCGGGAGCCTTTAAGGCAATGGTGTAATGTTATTGTTTTGTTGTGTATTATCTTACTTATATCTCGATTTTAGATTTATATAAAGGAAGAAAAGCTTATTAGAAAGTTTTATCTTTTAATTATCATTAAAATAAATTAAATGGATTACCATGACAACTTTCAAGAAAATGTGCCTAAAAGAAGTCACTTTTTAGAGAATCCTTTTTCTTTTTCCTTTTCTTTCAATTTGTTGAGAAAATTATTATAATGTCTGTCAGAAAATTAACTCATAAAAAATAAATATCCATCAAACTTTCATATTTGTAATTATGACAATAGTCAACTTATTGAACACTTTCATTTTTGTTCATCTTAAATTACATGAAAATTAAGTTACATATCATAAAAAAAAAAATCATATACTTCTTGATAAGGAAGATGCTAACTCAGAGTTCTTTGGAGTCAAATGGAATGTTATGGATAGAATTATTGAGCTTTCTTTCTCGGATAGAAAATAGATGATGTTTTTCTCTTCGTTTTGTAATAATTTAATTTAGCCTATTAAACTTATATTATGGATATAATCTGTTCATCAATAGACGAAGCTCTCTCTTTATCATCTCGTGTCAAATGTAACATCCTTTTTCCTTCTCGCGAACCACGGGAGCTCCTAGCGCCCAGAGGAGCAAAGCTCATTTTCCTTTCAGGGTAAGACGACTCATAAAAAAGGGCTGGCCCGTCAAAAGTCCGGTTCCTTCGCGAACGAAGTTTAGAATCAACAAGATTTCGTAGAACGAAGGAGGATTTCATTCCATTTTTTTGTTCGCAACGAGGAAGAGATAGAATGGAAATTTAAAGAATGGTCTCCAAAAAGCTCATATAGTTTGATAAAGCTAATGTTATTATTAGCAAGTTATTTAAGAGAAAATAAAATTATATACTTAATAAAAGAACTTAAATTACATAATGAGAAATCACATTAGCACTATTTACTTTAGCAAGGTTAACTATTAATTATGTTTGAAACTAAAATAGAATTTTGAAAGTGCTTTTCCATATTTTTTTACTAGTAATAAAATAAACAATTTGTGTTTGAAATCAAAATAGAGAAGTACAAGTTTGACCTTTGAAATTAGCTACTAAACACAAATGATTCTTGTGATTATTCTTAATTAGTGCATTGTGACCAAATTGACTCTCAATTATTCTCCTACTAAATATAAATGCATTAAAAATTCACCAAACATCTATAAAAAATTTGAATTGTATCTCAATTATTGATGTAACTTAATTTGAGTTCGATGTATAAATATATAAAATTCAATTTCTGAATTTATCATTTATCACCAACATATTCTGTTTATACATGGTCACTAAGATTTGGACAATGAAAAAGGAAAAACATATATGCTTCAACTTTATGTTTCATGATACATATACACTTTTATTGTAAAAAAAGTGTTTTCTTCCACGAATCGAGAATAGATGAAGTCTTTCTCTAACTTATAATATTAGCTTAATTTAACCTACTATTGTTAAAATTTCAAGAATGGTCTCTAAAAAGCTCATACAGTGTAAATAATTCAAAGAATTTTAATTTGATAAAGCTAATGTTATTATTCATTTATTCTGAATTATTTTTATTTTCAAGAATAATTTGATAAAAATTAAGAGGACAAAAGTAAAAAGTGATATTCAATTATGTCACAATTTATTTATTTTAATAGTGTGGTAGTTTATAAATCGACGTAAAATTAATTTAAGAAAGGTTTATTAGAAAGTTCTTTAATTGTTCTTAAAATTAATTAAATGGATTACTATCACAAACTTCCAGGAAAGAATACCTAAAAGAAGTTACTTTTGAGAAAAACTTTTTCTTTTTTAACTTTTGGACATATAAATTTTTAATAGAAATCTATCGAAAATTAATTCGTCAAAAAATTTTCAACAATATATCATCAAAATTTCATATTTACAAGTGTTTGGACATTATTTAATGATAATAGTTCATTTTTGTTCATTTTAAATTGGGTGTTTATCATAAATCATAAAATAAAAAATAAATGATAATTAATTAGCAAGAAGATAACTTAGAATATTTTTGGAGTCAAAATGGGGGGATAAAAATCTTGTTTAACAAGCAAAGAAAAATTAATTTTTCTCCTTTTGATTTCTTTAATCCTTTAGTCAAATCAAATAAATTTTTTTCTCTTTTGAAATTATTGATAACGTGATCCATATCCATATACTACACTAGAATTATTGATAACATAGCCATAACTAAATAAAAGGGAAAATTAAGCTAATAATTTATTTATCAATTACGAATATTTTTTTAGGTTAAATTTGAGAGAATAAGATCGTGAGGTCCAAAAGTCTTTATGTGATTCATAAATATACTCACATTAATGTTAGCAGTCCGAACTCAATTTTCAAGATATTGTATCTCCTAATATGATAGACAGTGACGTAATCAGAATTTCAATTAAAAAAATTTAAAATTTTAAAAACTAAACATACCAACTAGTCGAAAGAAGTTCAACATCTATTATATATGAATAAAATATAGTTTTAACTATATATAAATAATACAATTTTTCACTGAAGAATATTCGAATGAATCCCCCTAGATATAAGGTGGCGTCACCCCTGA
Organism: Solanum ossicruentum; assembly: GCA_025774065.1. Lineage (NCBI taxonomy): Eukaryota > Viridiplantae > Streptophyta > Magnoliopsida > Solanales > Solanaceae > Solanum > Solanum ossicruentum. Next base: position 805,800 of record JAOTQR010000001.1, on the reverse strand, counting down.
TGATAGAAATAAACTTCAATAAGTATATCGTAATATCACATTAATTAAAAAGTTTTGTTTCCTAATTATTTTGCTTATCCAATATGAGGTCGGCATATTATATTATCAACACTCCAAATGTTTAATTCTAACCTGAGTTTCATATTTTATAATTCGAATTTTTTTCCTTTTTAGACTATTTCAAAGTATGATTTTTTATTTTTTATTAGTATGTCAAAAATATATAATAAATGTACATGAGACTTGAAGTACAATTCATGTCCTATTTTTCTTCTTCAAGAATTTGGATTTATATATCCTCTTAAAACTTAGAATTAATGAAAAAAAATTGTTCTAAACTATTATTTTTTTCATAGGAATGTCAAATGATTGATATGAGGCGAATTTAGAGCTACATTGGATGGAGTAGGTTTAAAGTTAAATGGGCGGGGTGGATTGAAGTAATTGTTTTTAAATTAATATGACGTGGGGGGAGTTGAGAGTTTAAAGAATTAAATAGGAATAAAATTAAATCTTTGCAATTAGTAAAAATTAAAGATATAAACTTTTTATATTAAACATTGACTTTAATTTAAATTTCTTTTCTAAAATTTAAACTAGATATGTCCGGTAAATTGTTAGTTGTTGAAATGTTAATTAGAAACTTTTAATTAATGATTAAAAATAATTGTTGAAATGTTAACTAAAAATAGTTAATTAGTTGTCGAGATGTTAATTAGAGAAAAAATATGAAATTTTATTTTTCAAATTAAAAAATAAAAAAAAACCTTAAAATTTTATGCATTGCGAGGTGCGATGACTTAAAAATGAAAAAAAATTGTCATGCGGGGATGAGACATGATGGTTTAAAAAATTTACAGGTTGAGCTCATCTCACCTTGCACTCGCTTCATTACCGTTTCTATTTTTTTATGAATTCATATTTCAATCATTCATTGTAGTGTTTACCTACTTTAATGAATAGTTAAGATGTGAAAATCTCATAAACATATATAATAATTTAGATTTTTTTTTACAATTACCTCAAAAACTTATTATATTCACTATTATTTCAAATTTTTCACATGTGAAATGACAACCAAAAGCCATCAAAAGATATGATCCTTTTGACTGTTAATTATGTCTGAAATCAAAATAGAATTTTCCATATTTTATTAGTAATAAAATAAACAATTTGTGGCTGAAATCAAAATAGAGAAGTACAAGTTTGACCTTTAGAAATTAGCTACTAACCACATATGATACTTGTGATTGTTCTTAATTAGTCCATTTTGACCAAATTGACCTTCAATTAAATTTTGATCGTGAACTCGATTATTACTACATGTTAATTTGAATTCGATGTATAAATATATAAATTTTAAATGTTAAATTTGTCGGTGACCATCAAGTAATTATTTTTAAATCTGGCTACCAAGATTTTGACATGGAAAGAAGGGTAATTATATCCCTCAACTTCACGATTTAAACTGAATATACTCTTCGTTTAAAAAAATGTATATATACTTTTATTGTCAAACAAATAATGCATATATGTCTTCGTTTTTAAAAGATAATACATATATACTCTTATCGTCATCGTCAAATAAATAATGCATATATACCCTTGTTGTTAAACACATAGTGCATATTTATCTTTTTCATTAATAGATTAAAGTTAAAAAAAGATTCTAAAACTAATTTTTTTGATTTAAAAAATTCCATGGCTTTAAAAAGTCACCTCAACCTTTTTGTTTCACCTCTTTACCAAACTAAAAAAAATCTAATTCTTTTTCAATTTAATAAATAGAAGTCTCAAGTCTGTTAATGAAAAAAAGTAAAGTACACATTATTTGTTAGATGATGGGGATGAATATTATCTTTTTAACGAGGTGTATATTTACTTAAAATGGGAAATATTTGAAGTATATATTTATTTTTTTATTAAATAAATTGATTTTTAAAAAACGAAACGAATGAACTAGGTTCTTACCCCGCAATAGACAGGAACGTTTGAGGCATTGGAGTAATATTATTGTTATTGAAACGAATGAACTAAGTATCATTATTTTTTTCATCACTTAGAAGAAATAATAAGAGACCCTCCTACTTGAATTTTCTATTTTTAGATAGACAAAATATTTGAGGTCATTGATGATCACATATAACTTTTACTTTATTATTTATAATAATATTTCACTATAATAATTATGTTTTATATAAAATCAAATCATATTATATTTTTTTTATAATAATATTTTGATATAATAATAAAAGAATAAAAACAAATTATATTCATGTGAAAGAGACTAAAAAGTAATATTCTGGGCTTCTAGCACCTGAGAGAAAATGAAAGGAGGAAACATGTGAAAGAGCTCTTTTGGGAACAAAACAAAGTTGTCATTGAAAAATCAAATGAATTCAAGTCATGACACAATAAGTTTTTTTAAAAAAAAAATAAAAATTATATATTATAAGTGAAATTTAATTTGTTATAATAAGTTACTATCTTCCATATTGAATTACCAATTAAAGCTTATCCAAAAATTTATTTTTACTGTTATTATTAGAGTCGTCAAAATAGGTTTAGACTATGAGATTGATTCAATTCCACCCATGGGGTAGGATTAGGATATCATTTTTCAAATCTAGTTAGTACTAAGGCTTATAAGCCTGACTCAACTAAATCCTTGAGACTTGATTGAGGTAAGGCGACGGTTGACTCATGAATCAAAAATATTATTTAATTTGAATTAAAAGAACTAAAGTTGTAAGGCGTGATTGTTCTAAAATTTACAAGTTTACTTTTTTCAATTTTTATTTATTTATTTATAAAAAATTTATTATTATTCTTTATCGCAAGATGACTCAAATTTATAATCATTGTTTGTGATATTTGATTTGAAAATCTTCCCATTTCTTGATATTATATATTTCAGATGTAAGATTGTAATTAAAAGCGCCACTAATCGATATGTATAATGCATATCACGATTGTAATTATTATGTTCTTTCATATAATTTTGTTAGACATGTTAAAAATTTTAATATATTAACAGAATTATACGTTTAAATTTAGATTGAAAGAAAAAATTATTTAAAAAAGAAAAAGGACTGATCCGCTCTAATCCACGACCCTACTAAGATTGGGTTGCGTTGGACATTTCAAGGCCCCTTCAAATTCCTTGACCCGTGAAACTTGGATCGGCGAGATTAAATCACCTAACTTGACGACTCTAATTATCATATATATAACTTAAAGTTCAATTGGAATAACTTATTACCCCTTCTATAAAATAAAAATAGCAAAATATTTACTTATGTTTATCTTATACCTCAATATATATTTTTTTATATTGTCATTTTACATAATCTTAAATTCAATTAAACTAGCCTATTATCCCTTCTAGAAAATAGCCAACTCATCCAATTGCTAAAAACAAGATAAGTCCTATTGGTCAACTCTCAATGCCAAATGTTACTTGTATTCTTATTCCTCAAGTCACCTAAATAATTAAACCAAAAAAACTCTTTTACAAAAAGTCCAAAAATTCAAACTTTTACTTAATTAGCCCCTTATAGAAGTCTCTAGACACCTCACAATTTTCTTAATTTTTGTACTACCCCCACCCCCTACCAAACTCTTTATATATAGGCCATTTCTTTTCCCTCTCTTTTCCATCACACCACTTTCTATAAAAATTTCCCCCCTCTTTTTCCAAAATCAAGAAGAAGCAAAAGTGGTCAAATTTTGCAAATTCGGCTAGCCAAACCAAGAAGAAGCAAAAAGAGGCTAAAGTTGCAACTTTTCCAATTTGCAAAAATGGGCACTTTAGTGGGACATGTAGCACCAGGATTTGGCTTCTTTTTGCTTGGTATTTGGCACTTGATTAATCATATTAGATTACATGCTTTGTACCCAAAATCATACACTTCTTTGCCTTGGTTCCCAACTCCAAGAATTAGGTACTTAGAACTTTTCTTGATTATGGGGGGTTGTCTGGCTTCAATCTCAATGGAACTTTTTATTGGTCCAGCAAAACATCAACCTTTAGATATTGATGGAACTATCCCTTCTAATCATCTACATAACTTTGAACATTCAAACATCTCCTTGACTTTCTTTGTGTATGCACTTTTCACCATAATATTTGACAAAGTGACACTTCCACCCCATACAAAATATGGGATGACACAATTTCTTGGTGCTATTGCTTTTGGTCAACAATTATTGCTTTTCCATCTTCACTCTGCTGACCACATGGGGGTTGAAGGACAATACCATTGGCTTTTACAAATAGCCATTTTTGTGTCTTTAGCCACTACCCTTTTGGGAATTCAATTTCCTAAGAGTTTCTTGAATAGTTTTGTGAGGTCTTATAGCATTATGTTCCAAGGAATTTGGCTTATGGTTATGGGGTTTATGCTTTGGACACCAAAATTCATCCCAAAAGGTTGTTTTATCAATCTTGAAGAAGGTCACCAAGTGGTTAGATGTGAAAATCATGAAGCACTTGAAAGGGCAAAATCTTTAGTGAATATACAATTTAGTTGGTATATAGTTGGGATGACAATATTTTGTGTCACCCTTTACTTGGTTCTTATCAAGATTTTTCCAGAGAAAGTTGAGTATCAATCTTTGGATAGCAAATTTGAGGACCATGAAGATGATTTGGAGGATGTTGAAGCTCAAAAGAGTAGCAAAAATGATGTCGAGTCAAATAGGTTTCTCGAAATGGGAAAAATATTTATGTCTACGTCAAATATTGAAAGGTGAGAAGGAGAAACACGTTAAAATACTATTGAAAATGAGAATTTCTCGATAGACTTTCGATAAAAGAGTTCGTTGAATTTTAACAAACTGATAATACTTTCATCGAATTTCTGATTCGATTCTATTGATTTTTCTCATTTTTTAAGAAGAGGGAAACGTATTGTACAAAAATAAAGATTTGGTTAGATAAGGGTGTATGTTGATTTATTTATTTTATTAGTTTTGTTTTGATTAAGCCTACAATTAAATAATTGTTGGCTTTGTGGAATTAAAAAGGAAAAAAAAAAGAAAAGGAATTTGGTTCAAAGTTTGTGAGTTTGTTTTGGTGGTTTGTTATAGGGGACCTAATAAAATAAATGTAAGAAATATTTTAGTATAGGTGGGGAATATGTATAAATTGTAATTAAAGGTATCTTAATTAGTTTATTTATTATGAAAATCATGTGCCTATACTTTATATTTGAAATTTTAGTTGTACAATCTCGAAATAGAATCATAAATTATTATTATTATTATTATTATTATTATGGAATGTGGATCAAGAATAGAATAAATACTTTTTTCTCTTTTTAATTTAAAGAATAATATTACATTTGAATTTTTAAATTATGAGATAAGAATGAATGGTTTATATCTATCGTGCTAACAGAATAACGATAAATGAATCATTTCATGATTAATGTGTTGGTTAAATTTCAACATACTTTTTATTCACTTTTTTTCATTTTATATATATATATATATATATAATATTCGGTTCGATTTAGACTAATCTGAATTTATGCCGCGTGAAAGTTCATTAAATAATGTATATGTTATTGATCTTAATAAATAACTTGATTCTCAAAAAGTATGTGGCTAAATTTTATTTATCAATTAATGATAAGAACCTAGAAGTTGGTCTATGATTTAAGTTTTCACGTATCTTAATTTTTTATTCATTATTTGGTACTTTATTTTAGGGTCTAATCAAGAATTAATCTAAATTTACATCAAGATTATATTCTCCATAAAACGTGATTGCAATTTAAACTCGTGAATCTTGATTAAATAAAAATAATATTATAATAAAATAATAAATATTTTTTCATTTTTAGTTAGAATCTACCATGATTAAAAGGACTATTAAATGACTCTTTTAATATGACAAAATTTTAAACTTTTTTTTTTAAAGAAATAGTAATTATAGAAAAGTTTCTCAAAACAAAGTAGCTTGAAACTTGCTTATTACTCAAATGTTTGTTTCTTTACTATTTAAAATTGTTCAATTTTTTTTTTCATTTTATTCTTACCTTTTATGTTGTTGTAAATTCAAGATCAAAGATCAAAACAATAAATTAAATGTGGAAAGCAAAGAGTTGTAGTAGCAGTTGGAGAAAATAGAGGAGAAAGAGTTGAAGAGCGTATTCTTTAGTATTATATTTTTCAATAGATGAAAATGATCGGCGAGATCTATCATTGCATGCCACCTATATAATCACGTGGAGAAAAATAACAATAGGATTGTAAATGAAATAACGAAAATGCCCAAAAGCAGGCATGTTGATACCAACAACTTACTCTCTCTTCTATAATTATAGAAAAAATTATCTCGTATTTATTTTGTTATTAACTTAACTATCACGAAATAGAAAGTGTACATGGCCTGAGAAAGAGTATAGCAGATGCAATGTTACTCATATCTCGTTTTAAATCACCCGAAAAAGCAAATCTAGTAATTTCATATCAGGATTAATGTATTTTTTAAACTCAGGTATATTTTATATTAATATTTTTTTATTCTCACTCTACAGATGATATTTATTTTAATTTAGATTAATATAAATTTACGATATGTGAAAGTTCATTAAATAGTGTATATATTATTGATCATAATCAATAATCTAATTCTATGAATTTTTTCATAAAAAGCATATGACCAAATTTTATTTATTAACAATTAATGATAAGAACCTAGAATGGTGCATCCTCTAAGTTTCCACGTGTCTTTTAAATATTTTATTTTTGATATTTTTTAAAAACCTTATTAAGGATAATCTAAATTTACTTTGAAATTATGTTCTTTATATAACACAATTGCAATCTAGATTCGCAAGATTTTTGATTAATAAAAATAATATAATAAATATTCTTTTGTTTTTATTTAGAGTTGTTTTGAATTTAAATTTTGAACATAAATTCAGCAAAAAGTAATCTTTAAAAAAAAATCTTTTAAACATAAATTCGATAAATAAATCACAAAATAAATATTAAATATTTCGTCAATATTTTAAATAGATTATGTTGTTTTTAATTTTTACAAGTCAAGCAATGGGGTTTTGACATTTAACAATTCCATCCCTAGGGGTAACCAACAATATCTTTCAACATTATTTAAAGTAAGTACTAATAATTTTTTAAGAGTTTATTTATCCTTGCAAAAATTAGAACTGATAATTAAAAATTATGATGAGAGATATAGGGAACTTGAGAGGAAATAAATGGTAATCTAATAAAAACTCCCCCATGATTGAAAAAACTATTAAATGACTCTTTTATTATGTCAAAATCTTAAACTATACTTAAAAAAAAAAAACTATACTTGAAAAAAAAAACTAATAGAAAAGTTTTTCAAAACAAAATATCTTGAAGTTTGCTTATAACTTAAATGTTTGTCTGTTTGTTTTTACTATATTTAAGGATGTTTCAGTATGTTATTTTTTTCTTGGTCTATTCATATTTTTTATGTAGTTATGTTACGAAACGAAATAACTCATCATGTCTAAATTTTAAAAATAAATATTTAAATTTATTTTCAACTTTTGACTATACCAATACATTCTATAATTCCAAGCATGAATTTGAATATAAATATATCATATTTAATCTTAAACGAAACGAAATGACTCACAATGTCTAAATTTTGAAGATAACTTTTAAAATTATTTTTGACTTTTAACTATAACAACATATTCTACAATCCCACACATGAATCATATCATATCTAATCTTCTCTCATTTTTAGATCACTCCCAAAGCATATTTAGTAATTTCAACCGGATTGGATTCCAAAATCAAATGCAGTATTACTAAAAATCAAATAGTCTATTCGATTTGTAGTTTATGTATTGAATACAAAACTTTCTACCTATTTTGTTTATATCGTAAGTCATTTGATTGAAAGGATGATCTAGGGAATCTATTTTCATGTCAGTTTTATTATCGAGGATAAAAGTTAGTAATTCCATTCGTGAAATATTCTCTCTTGGGGGAAAAAAAAGGAGGAAAGATTGCTTAAATACAAATCTTATTTCACTATATTTTTTTAAAATTTTCTACCGTTTAAATTATTTTTCAAAAATCTTTTATCGGATACCTCATTCCCCTCTCGCCGATACATTCTTATCTCCTTCTCAGATACAGTCCTTTCCTTTCTGATAAGCCTCTTCCCTATCAGATACATAAATCCCCTCTCGAGTTCATCCATTCCCTATGTATTAGGATGTATTATCCCCTCTATAATACATACTTCCCTTGCTAATACATCCCTAGTCCCTTATTGGATATGTCCCTCTCCTCTCCAATACATATTTTCCTTCTTGGATACACAAATCTTGTCTCAGATAAGTCCTTTCCCTATGCATCTGGATGTCCTATCCACCCTCAAATACATTCCTCCTGTATCTGGATGTCCTATCCACCCTCAAATACATTCCTCCCCTACTCTATCCGAATGTCTGCTGATATATTTTTAAAAGTTCAGAGATGTATCTTGAAATTCATAAATCTTAGAAAGAGGAATTGCGTATAGTCATTCAAAAATATCTTAATTATGCTCTATAATTATAGTCTGGATAATTACATTTTGTAACTATACCGATAACAATGTTTGTATAATTTGCGCAACATTTGTATACGTTTGTCTAATTCGCTATACAATTCATAGTTTTGTATAGCATTTGCATATTTCGCTATATAAATCATGCACAACATTTGCATATTTTGCTATACAATTCGCAGTGTTTGTATATTTTATAATACAATTTGATTCGGGCATAAATTTTGTATCATTGCTCACAATGTTTCTATAAATTATGCGAATTATGCAAAACTCAACTGTAATTAGAGCTAGATATTTACCACAAACCACAATCAAGTCAAAGTATATCTATGTTAGCTAATTAACTTGTATATATTTGCTTGTACGTGTAATTTTTTCTATTTGGAATTATCCCAAATATAAATGAGGCCCAATAACTTTATTATTCCTATAAGAAAAGCCCAAATCCAAATCTCTTTTAAGGCCCAAAAATTCCAAATAGCACAAAAACTTCAGTTTTTTTTCCTTTTAACTTCAGCTTTCTCTCTCCACAAAAACACACACACGAGAGTTCTTCCATTTTCAGTGAACTTCTCTTCTTCAATCCCCACCCACCCCCCTTAAGCAACACCACCCCACTTCACCGCTTTTCTGGGGTTTCTCTTCTCCACCGATTGATACCATTTTCTTGGTTTTTTTCATCATTTTTTTTCACTTTGATTTCAAGAATTTGGAGAATTTTGAAGTTTTTGGAATTGGAGATTGTAATTTTTTTCTTCTTCTTACAGTTGGGTTCATGAATTTCACATCAAAGATATAAATGGAGAACTCTGCTGCTGCATCTGATGAGCCTCAGAAGAAGCGTCCTCATCTCAACTCTGTTTTTTCTTCACCCACCATGGCTCGTCATTTGAAAACTTCTTCTGATAATAAAGCTGTAAGATTAGTTTGTTTTACATGTTCTTTAATGCCCTCAATTTATTTTTGTAATTGAAGTGATTTTTTGTAGTTATGTGTTTTAGGGTTCCATAGTTGAAGGAAGACTGACCCCTTTTCATGTACTGTTCTATCTGTTTTAGCATAAGGGGATATAAATTTTTTGTTAAAATTTTATTTGTTGATTTTTTGGTTTAATTTTGATGTAAAGAGATTGATGATCTGACTGGTTTACAGTTTTTTGGCTGAATTAGAGTGTGGTTATTTATGACATGAGAAGGGAAGTTGTGTTTTTTGCTATAAAACCTAAAATTAGGGCTTTATGATGTGTTTTTTGCTATAAAACCTAAAATTAGGGCTTTATGAGCTGTAAAGGTGTGATCTTGAGGAGAAATTTTTCAAGGTGATGTTTTTCTTTTTCTTTTTTTTTTTGTTTGGAAAAAGTTGTATGGATGATCAGTGGGATACTATTTGCTGTAGAGGACAAGTAATGAAAGGCACATGCCAATGCCATAGCGTAGCTTCAATGGAGTTCGAAGGAGTGATCTTTTCCCATCTCGGTTAGCGTAGGTGGGTAGAGTTGCCTAGTACAGGTGTCGGTGAGATGATGCGTGTATTAGTTGGAATAGCGCAAGCTATCACTACTAAAAGAGAGAAAGATACAAAGAAAACGGTTCTTGTCTTTTTGTGTATTCATTGAAATAGTGCAAGCTGGTCACTACTGTAAGGGAGAAAGAGACAAAGAAAAAACTTCTTGTTTTTTCCTTTCAAAATTGGGTTACGGTAAGGGGAAATTGGTAGGGGATTACAAGGTGGGGAATAGAACCCTCACTGACAAGGTAGGAGTTTGAGCTGCTAAGATTCCCCAAGATAGAAAGAAAAACCTGTCTCTAACATACCTTTTTTCTTCTTATAAAACAAATCCCTTTTGAGACTGTAGTTATGCTTTCCAAGAAGTGTATCCTTGTTGTTTGCTATGCCTTTAAATGTTTAGGCATTGTTTAATGACAATTGGTATGGTCGTACTGTTCATTTTCTCACTATTTATATAAATGTATTGCTAAATACTTTAGAAGCACGAAGTGAGCTTCTGTTTAAAAATTGTGAATGAACTAGATACAATTAAAGTGTTAGTGTAAACGTTAATGTGGTATGGTGATTAAAGAGTAGTAGATAATGAAGGATTTTACATGCTGTTTAATTTTATGTACTTTTTATAAGATGCGATTATTCTGAATCTCAAGGGGGTGCACTTGTAAACCCTCTCGTGCCATCATTTACTAGGTGCTTAATATGGCAATGGGTGCAAATCGCCAAAAGAGAATTTGCACCATCTACCTTTTCTTTTAATAAAAATGAAGTGAATGAATTCTTTGATGGTGTCAAGCAGATGGAAAATGATTGAGTTTGCGTTTACTACTGTCTTAAAGAAAGAGATAAAGATGGATGCTTTTGATGGAAGTTTATCTTCTTATGTTGCTTCTTCCCCTCACGGCATGTTCTTCCCTGTCCTTATTCTCTCGAATTTACTCTCCGCAAGTTTATTGTCTCAAAATGTGGATCAGAATTGAACACGAATTGATTGTCTAGGATTCGTGAGTTATGATTATTGATTGGTGCCGAAAAGTGTTGAGGTCAAATACCAATACAGTGATAATATATGATAATACTTTTCAGGGATGTCCTTGATATCGAATCGACATACAAATTACCATGAACCTTAATTAATTATGAAACTTGATCATTAGAAAAGCCTTTGTATGTGACTGGTACTTTAAATGTATGATTAGGTTTGATTTCCTAAGTCAGTTTGAGACGATTGCATTGTAAGAATTCAACTGTTTCTTGAATTGCATCATTGACTTCTAGTTTAACATAACGAATTTACTTTAATCCTGGATCAATCCAACTTTTGTTTGAGTAGAGAGAGTTGGAGCAAGTAATCATAGTTAGAAACTATCTCTTTTTAGTATTTTAAAACAAAACATCATTCATAACCATCATACCAAAAGAAGAGGGAGCTTCAAACCAGAAGGACTACATGCTAATAAGCTAAGTTGCTCGGACTCAGGTGTGAGTGTCCAATATAGGTGCAAATCTAGAGGTGGGATCCTTCATGATCTAAATTTTAAGAATTGGAGGTGCAAATCCAAGTATGGAAATAGGTTTGGGAATTCGGATAAATATAATTCAAATATCTAAAAGTAGAGTTCTATGTCTAAATTATGAGGCATTATGTGAATACTTACAAATTATTCTAAGGAGAAAATATTGATGAAGAGGAGAATCCAAGAAGATAAAAGGAAAAAGACTAACATAGAAACTTCAATATACAAGGTATTCAGTTCTTCTTCAATTTCAGCTTGGATTTTGTTACTATTACAAAAATCATTATATTTGTCCTAAATTCCTCCATTGATTTGGTCAAAGTACCCAAATTCAACAGACCAAATCCGATATGGATCCCACACGTCGTATCAATGCAGGTTTAACATTGAAAGTGAGAAGTTTGAGAAACTAAGGTGCTTTTTACTAGATTAAAATAAGTGTTGGACAAGAAAATGGCTACCTATTTGAATGCATTTTTGAAAGGAAAACAAATCTTAGAACCGATGTGGTACTTTTCACACTTTCTCTATGCTCAAGGCCGGACATTTGGAGCATAAACAATTTAATGTGTGGCCAAACGTCGGAAAATGAGAATTGTGATGGATCTTGTTCTTATACCATATTAAAGAAAAGGACCTTGGGCTAACTCAATTTCAAAGGATTGCTCAATCCATATTAAAGAGACCACCCAATCTTAAAAGACTGATGTGGGACTCTTCAAAGGAAGGAAGCAAGGAAAGCCGAAACTCTTGTGTAAATTGGACCTTGAGAAGGCAGTTGATTATGTAAATGGGGAGTTCTTGGAAATACTAATACTGAAGATATGATTCGGGAATAGGTTGTGGAAGTGGATTGAATGGATATCATCTGCCAGATTTTCACGCCTAATAAATGACAGCTTGCGTGGATTTTTTGGTAGCTCAAGGGGTTTGGCACAAGAGTTACTGTTATTTTCCATGCTATTCGTTCTTCTATGTTAATGTATGTAGGTAACTAAGTCTGATGTCCATGCTAAATGGATACTTTTTTTTATTTGGCATAGTAATCTAGAAGGCCAGGAGGAGAGTGAAGTGGACGTTGGTCCTCATAGGAGGAAGGATTATAGTTTGTTTTTGTCTGTAACGAGCTTGAGGTTGAGCAAACTTTAGATATGAATTTTTCCTGCCAAAGTTTATAGGAATTTCAAATTTGGGAAAATTTGCAGATGGGTTAGTTTTGATTTTTGTTAATAACCGTGGTGTCTAAGTCAGGTTGTCTGGACTTTGACTAATTTCATGGGCTACCTTCCACCACCCACGACCAACCACCAACCTATATCAGGTAACTCTATCCACAAAGGTTAGATTTGATGCTCAACCCACTTCACTAACCAGTAGGCCATACCTTTGTGTATGAGTTGATTTTGATTTGAGCATCTACCTTTTAAGGAGAATTTAGCCCACAGTGTCATTTAATTATTTTAAACCTTTTTTTATTTCCTTTAAGCGGTAGTATGATTGCCTTTTTTTTTGCAATTTTTTTAATGGGGGCATAACTCGACTCCTTGTCAGCACAAAACTTACTAAGCTTGTCATGATTTCAAATCAACGTTTGGACATGCAATTTGGGATCATCATCCAAATCCCAGATTATCCAACAAGCTTGAACCGGAATTCCATATCATGATTTCAATTTTTATAAAATGCAAAACTTGGTTTTATAAGAGAAAGATCCATCATTTTAAATTTTGCAGAGAAAGATTCATGCTCGCATGAAGAGGTACAAGATTATATTAAAGAATATTAGTTATTACTATTGTTGACTAATGGATGTTTATAAAATTATGGATCTTTGAAAGTTTGTAATGGCAAACATTTATTCATAAAAGGACATGTGAAAAATTGTGTTTATCAATGCGTCGTCCTAAGAATAATATCTTGTTTATGAATTATGATTTTCTCATTTGGGGGCTTTCATCTTATGATAACAATACAACTTAAGAATTTCTAAATTGCATGTCTAAACAAAATTTCAAGTTCATGTCAATCTGATTTCACATCATGATTTTCTATCGCATAATTGTTTTAAAAGGTAGTTTTGGGACTCTCCTTGAGCCGGGGCATAGGTAAAAAGCCTCGAGCCTTACATGTGAGGCTTAATTTTGTGAGACTTACGTCCTAAGCGCCCAACTCTACACCTGTCGCCCTAAACATGCGCAACGCTTGGGGCTCGCCTAACATATCTTGTACAAATTGTGTGTCAAATTCATTAGCTAGCATTGTTGATCCTCATAAATTTTTTACTAAATGATATGCTTAATAGTTTTTTATCATCTATATAAATAAGAAGATTGAGAATAACTCAAATTACAAGTACTAATATTGCATATTTATTATTTCAGAACATCTTGAGGGTGAATATCGCTTAACATTAATATCTTCTAAAAATACATTGCCGAAATTTACATCTCTACTTATCATTGGTCTACGTGTTTGTCATATGGCTCAATTTATCATATTTTATTCTTTCTGTATTTGAAAGTAATTTTTTTTGGTTCTGATGGAGTGATGGTTTTTCATAATATTAATAAAATTATGTGATTATTCTCTTTTATGAAAGTAACTTGCATAGTATGACAGTAATATCTTTTAAGAAATTATGATTCTTTTGTTATTTGAAAGTTCAGATGTCAAAACTGATTTGCTTCTCATAATAGCTTTTATATCATTGCATTATTTATACTTATAAAATTATGTTAGAAGTTTTATTTTTTATGAGTTTCTTTAATCATATCTTGAAGTATTTCAAACTATTTATTTATATTTTATATTTTTGGTTTTGTTATGCTATTTGATTTACGTAATAAATTAATATATGAAAGATCCATGGGTTTATGCCCTCTGCCTCAGGGATTACGTCTCGCCCCATGCCCCCGCCCCCACCCACGCCCTAAATAAATTAATGAGTGTGATAGTAGCATGACTATTCTTGGTTAGCTTGGGAACGTTCTTCTCAGAAAAGTCGAACAATGACTCATTTGCCAACAACAACAACAACAACATACCCAGTGGAATCCCACAAGTGGGGTCTGGGGAGGGCAGAGGTAGAGAGGCTGTTTGCTGGGAACCCTCGTCACAAAAACTTAAAATATTAAATTAGCAAGGATTTTGTTGGTGGAATCTTGTGCGGATTCAGTTCCCTTTAGATGGATCTGTTGCAATACCACAGTGCATATATATGTCCAGTTGTGTAATGCAGAGAAGAACCATTCTTACTTTTGCATTTACCATGTACCACTACTCGTTAACATGTAATGACACAAGTTCGAGTCAAAGAGTTATGAAGTAGGGGTTTGATTTTATCTCAAGGGAATACCTTTTTTGAAAGTGAATACATGATTCAATAATAAGTGCTTTACATAACATATGTTCGTTTTGAGTAGTGGATCTCAAAAAAGGGAAGTTATAGTAGCAAATATTTAAGAGTAAAGTCTCACTGTTGGAGATAATTAATTGGCATTAGTGCGGTACGCACAAGCTGGTCTGGATACCACCATTAAGAAAAAAGAAAAAAGTAATCCATGTCGGTTGAATTTGTCCTTTGCAAAACTGTATCTTGTTCTTTATGATCTTTGTTTAGCCTGATTTGCAATTTTCTCTCTCCCCTTCGGCATAAGAAAGAAAAATAAATAACTCTTGATGAACAAATTACATGATATCTAGTTTGGAAATAATGTTATTGAGATTTTGCATTGTCTTTGTATATGTGGATGAATTGTAGTTATAATAGAAGGGTTCCAAAATGTACAGATCTTATTAAAATTGGATGATAGTTTTGAGTTTCTCTTTTTGACAGGTTGATGCTGCAGTTCTCCAGTATCAAAATCAGAAACTAGTACAACAGTTAGATGCACAGAAACATAAGTTACATGATCTTGAAGCCAAATTGAAAGAATTAAGGGACAAACAAGCTTCTTATGATGACTTCTTGGTTTCATTAAATCGGATCTGGAATCAGGTAATTTGCTTATCCTAATTGTTTGGTGTTTGAATGGCCAAAATGGCCTACTTGTGATTTGCCCCGTTTTGATGGTGTTTTAATTACTCCCATGTAGCTAGATGATGATCTGATTATCCTTGGGGCACGCAGTGGGGCAGATCAAATTGCTCTGCAAAGCTTGGATCATCAAGATTATTCTGGAGGTTGGCTATTAGAAGAAAAAGTGAATTTGATTTTCTGTATCATCCTGGAAGTTTGATGTGGAAAAAGTAAGCTCTTTTGCGTTGTAGTTATAATAACTCATTGATTATTTCTAAAAACATTTAGGTTCGATTCCATCATGTCCTGCGGAGGAGATATTCTTGTGTAGGGTGTTGAAAATGAACTCCATTCCAGGCAACGCCAATGATGGATCCATTGCGAATATCAGAGAAGCTCTTGATCTGCGTCACTCTTCTACTCTTGAATTGATGAAATCATTGGAAAATGCAATTGATGCTCAGCGAAGTAAAACCGAAAATTTTGCTCGTCTTTTGGAAGGAATGTCATCTGCAGAAGGTTGGGAACCTGGAAAGACCTTGATGTTGTTTTACTTTTCCCCCTCCTTTATTCTCTAATTATATTGCAACTTTTAGTTGCCTTAGGAATTTACTTTGTTATTATATTACTATGTATATAATTGGTGCTGGTATAAGGTCTAATCTAGTTATTTTATCATTGAGATTATCAGATGCTATCAATCTTCTCAGTAAGATTGATGATATGATGAAGGAAGAGGCTAATCATCTCCGTCAAGTGATTGATGTTCTTCATTCGAAACACAAAGAATATGCCAATGCAATTGAAGCTTGTAATCAAAGCCATTTGGTGGATCGATCTGAGTTAAAAAGTCTTGAAGGTACTTACAACATTTGTTTCCACAAACACGGTAGATGAGATCTCTCAAGTACAATCAGTGTTCTGTATTTGAGATTAACATCAATATTTAATTCTGGGCATATGACTGTCCTAGTTGGTTCGTGATGTTCAGCATTAACTGTTGTGTATGAGGGGATAGATGTGCACTCATGTGCATATCTTTTTTTCAGCTTGTACATGTACCTTATGTGAGATATTTAGTACATTCAGTATTGTGATTTAGAGTTCAACTTTGATATCAAACTGATTTGTGATGGATGTCCAAATTGTAGAAGTAGTGTTTATCTTCAGGCATAACATGGATGTGCACTATCTGTATTGACTAACGTCTTTTGAGCAACTGCCACTGTCCCTTGAATATGTGTTGATTGGTAATGGTAAAAGGTGAGCTGGAGGAAAGAATGACAGAACTTGAAGATAGTAGAAGGAAGCTGGTTACTTTGAAAATGCAGAAAGATGTGGCATGTGGGGGGAAGGAAACAATTTCCAGTGCGGTTAATGGGAGTATGTCACCTGAGAAGCATACAGACCGAACAAAAGGTGTGCGGGAACTGAAGGAGTCTATAGAAGAGGCAAAGGTACTGTTACTGTTATTCACCCTGGTGTCTTGCCTGCCTTATGATGCCCATTTAGAAATGATGGTTTTGATTGCAGATACTGAAAGAGGACCGCCTCGCTGAGCTTCAAGATTCCCAGGAAGACAATCTACATTTGTTGAAGCAGTTGCAAGATCTTCAGGTTTTTAAGAAGAATTTCCTGTATTCAGTAAAATTTAGAACTTCATTTGAAATTATATGGTCAAGTGCTTCCATATGTCGTGAGGCTAAATTTTGGTTTTCTATCCCTATAGAATGAACTAAAAGACGACAGATATGTGTCTTCATCTCGGGCTTACACCTTGTGCAATGATCAACTTCATCATTGGAATTCTGAGGCAGAACGATACAAAGCTCTGGCTGACTCTCTTCAGGTTAAGCTACATTACTTTTCATCTATCATTGTGGTTTCGGTGGTATTCTAGCTTGTCGTCTTTGCTTAAAATTGAATTCAGGCTGACAGGTCTTTCATCGGACGAAGAGAGAAAGAACTGGTTGCAAAAGCAGAGGCTGTGGATGCAGCAAAGAAAGCAGTTGGTAACTCTGAGTCAAGGATTGAGGAATTGGAGCATCGCATGCACAGGTTCATAATTGAAAAGAATGAGATGGAAATCAAAATGGAAGAAGCTATTCAAGATTCAGGTCGGTGTATTTTCAAGTCAGAGTTTTAGTTGGTAAATTTTTTGTGTAATAATCTGCTTACAGAAGGTTGATTTTTGCAGGAAGGAAAGACATTAAAGAGGAGTTTCAGATAATGGGCTCTGCCTTATCAAAAGAAATCGGAATGATGGAAGCTCAGCTAAATCGTTGGAAGGAGACAGCTCAAGAAGCTGTTTCTTTACGTGTAGAAAGACGGTCACTGGAAGCTTCTTTAGAAAGAAAGGTTGAGTCTTGGTACCAGAATATAATTTATATCTGATTACTTCTTTGTTAGTAAATAGGAATTCATTTTATTAACCCCACTTCTCTTTGGTTTTCCTTGTCCCTCCTCGAGAGCCCAAAAAAGGGGAACTGAAATAATAGAAAACATCAAAGCAGGAACTGAAATAATAGAGAACATCAAGGCACATTTATTTCAAGTGATTCTGTTTCTAATTCTGAAATGTGTAACACTTACTGCTGTAGGCTATTGAGCACAAAGACTTGATCAGTAGATGTGCTCACCAGACCGCTGAGATTCAAACACTAAAGGAACTTGTAAGTTTTTCAGCATAGACGTTTGCTTATTTATTACCAAGTTCTGTCCTTATCAGTAAAAGTTATGTGCCTGAGTCTTTTTGCAGGCTGAGAAGATGCAGAGGGACAAACAGGAACTTCAAATCTTCTTGGACATGGTTGGCCAGCAAATTTATGATAACAGGTAGTTTACTTTTATTCTTAGGATTTAAATCGTATAAATACTAGTATTTCAGGTTTCTAATTTTTTTTTTGGTCATGTATATAAGTTTCAAGTGCACTTGAAATTTGTACTCATTAGTCTATGTATATATACATGTGAATATGGGTGTGTTATGTATGTTCTAGTGTTCTTTTGGCTGTCGAATTTTACCAGAAATATTGTGAATTATTGAGTGGGTATGAAACAATTTCATGGTTCACATGAGAACCAACCATGGGGATGTTGTAAAGATGGTTTCCATTTTGCCCACGTGTAGTGTTGTAGGAGGGTAGAGGGGCAGGCCGGTTATCCCCCAAGTTTTTTTGAATCGCGTGCTGTCTGGCTGTTGGGGATTTCTTGGTTGTCAAAAAAAGAAAAAAAAAGAGAAAGAGCTTGTTTTCAGTTAGTTGATTGTCTCCTGTATTCACAATAAGACTTTTCACCTCTTTGCTAGAGACATATCGGAAATTAGAGAGTCAGAGAGAAGAGCTCACTCACAAGCTGAAGTCTTGAGAGCTGCTCTGAATGAACATGATCTGGAATTGAGAGTGAAAGCTGCTAATGAAGCTGAGTCTGCTTGTCAGCAGAGGCTTTCCGCTGCTGAGGCAGAAATTGCAGAACTAAGGGCAGAACTGGATGCTTCTGACAGGTCCCTTTCTCTGATACTAGCTTCTAACATGATGATTTTTGTGTAATCTTTTTTGTGCCTTCCTGGAATGTCTAGAAATGTACTTACTTGAAATGAATCTTGTGCTTCCTTGCAGCACTAAGAACAATTGGTCATTCTATCAGTGCTTTCTATTCTTGATTTAATTCTGTAGTGGTTGTTTGCATTACGATATGAGCTTGCATTAAGTGGAATCCCATCTTACAAATGCTCTAGTAGAAGCACCCAAGGTTTTGACCTAGCGGTCAATGAAGTGGGGTTGAGAACCATGAGGTCTCATGTACAGATCCCAGCAGACGCAAGAAACTTAGGTGGTTTCTTCCTATTTGTTAGGCTTTGATGGACAGAGTTACCTATATTTATGCTGGTGGGAGGTAGTTGGTACACCATGGAATTAATCAAGATGAGCTGGTTCCGACACCGCATTTATAAAAAAAAATGCACTAGTTTAGAATATATAAAGACAGCTGTCAAATTTCTCACGTAACTGTTAGAGGCAGAATGTCATTTATAGATTCTTTAATAATGATATGGGCAAACTATTGGAAGTAGTCATGGGGATATCAGAGAGATCTGAGTTTTTTGTTTTGGTTAACATAGATCTGAGTTGTCTGCAAAAATCTTTCTGATCAATATCTATATTAAGGAGCCTGCAATTCAATTAAACCATTTATGCCAACTTGTTTCCCAAAAAAAAAAAAACCACCAACCTCTGTGTGACATAGCGTCAAGTTCTTAACCGAGTCAGGTGTGGAGGAACTTTTCATTAGTTGTATGATGTATGGTAGGTAGTACACACCATTCTATATGGAATGACAATCTTAGTGATACACTCTTCTTGAGAATGAAGAACAAGAGAGGTCTTCTGTTTGGTTCTTTGTAATGTCACATCGAAAGGGGATTTGGTCATGTAGATCTTCTATTATAGTGGAATTCATCGACTGTTCCATGTATATGCTGCTGACACACTTTAAAATTGTTTGAACTGAATGTCGACATGTATATATATGCTTTATCCAGTGTGCATCATTTCTTTAAAATCTTATAATGATCTTCCATGTATTAGAGATACTTCTTTTCATCCTGTAATTATGGAAGTTTTCCTGCAGGGATGTGTTAGAGCTAACAGAGGCGATAAAAATAAAAGAAGGGGAGGCTGAAACCTATATATCTGAGATTGAGGTACTCAAGTGGCTGCTTTTGTTACAATTTGTTGCGTCACACTTCGTTTCTGTTGCCATCATTTTAATCCATTTACATTTTAGACTATTGGTCAAGCCTATGAAGACATGCAAACGCAGAATCAACATCTTCTCCAGCAATTGGCGGAAAGGGATGATTACAATATAAAGGTATCTATTATCATATTTCCTTTGATTGCAATGACTAACCTACACCTGGGGCTATTCATAGGAAGTGATGCAGTTTACTTGTAGTCATATTTACTTTGGGGATGTACATGCAGTTAGTTTCTGAGAGCGTGAAGATAAAGCAGGAACAAAGCTTACTTCTCTCGCGGAAGCAGGAATTAGCAGCACAACTTCAGCAGTCTACAACGTATCTCAAATCTCTGAAAATGAGGATAGCTCAAAGTGAAGACCAGGTAGCCTTTTGCCTCTTTTTGGCATATGTTTAGGTCTAATTTAGAATAGTTTGTTCTTTCTCAGCCATGATCATTATGTTGCAGATGAGAGTTCACATTACAGAAGCTTTAAGTCATACCCAAGAAGATAGACATCTTGCATTCCTCCTGGAAACTGCAAAGCGGGAATTGGGAGATGCTGATAAGGAATTGAAGTGGCTGAGATCTGCTGCTTCCTCCGCTGATAAGGAATATGAACAGCTCCAGAGAAAGCTGGATGAAATTCAGATGGAACTGGAAACCGAAAGGTGATATTCTTTCCATTCTTGGGGTAGTTTTTTTAAATGCATATTTAGTTCGCTGTTTTACAAATTGGATGTCAATGACTTAGCCTTATGTGGATATGTATTCTTTAATCCAATGCCTGTTGTATAACAAGTAATCTGCTGGTTGCTTGGCCTATCTTTCTGTTTTGTACGTTTTTAAATGCGTGACATTTGTAGAATTGTCCTGATTTAGTCTATTCAGCCCTATTGATTCAGCTGTGTGTTGTATTTAGCCGGTGCATGCGTTTCTAATTGTAGAATGTTCCTGCTCATGAAAAAAATAAATTTTTTATGCATCTGCTATGAGTTTAGATTCCAGATTTTATGAAAATTTTGTCAATCTAGGAGTGAGAAAAAGAAGCTTGATGAAGACCTAGTGGACTTGAATAATACTGTTGATGAACTGACTTCTGCAAGCGGGGAGGCTGCAGTACAAAAGCTGCAAGATGAAATCAATGATTCCAAGGGTATTCTCAAATGTGGAGTGTGTCTTGATCGGCCAAAAGAGGTATGTTCATGCATTCTTTTTTGCTTCTGAAGTGATAATCGTTCCTGGTTGAACATTTGAAGAATTCAGGAATATAAGATGCTTGTTTCCATTGTCATTGGTGGACAAGTTGGACGGAAAGAAACGATAGACTTTTTTGAAGGCAAACATAGCAACGTAATAGCTTGAAACAAAATTGTATTTCTTTGCTAGCCTTAAGTCCAACATGACCTTCTTAAATGATGTAGATTCCATTTTAGATGTGATGGGGGCTTTTCACACTGCAAAATCTTTTACACACTGTCTTAGTGAAGTTTAACCATTTACAAAATATTATTATTTATCAAAAAGAAAGATAGGTGTCCCTTATTTGTTTAGGAATAAAGGCTGAAAGCAAGAGCAGAGTGTCCCTCTGGGAGGTTGTTTTTTTTTTTGGTGAATATATGGTTTACAACATATGCCCCTTGTTCCATCTAGACTCCAAAGCAACCTTGTCTGTTTATGAAGTTTAAGGCCATATGGGTTTTGTAAATAAATTTTGTAAGTGGCTTCTCTTGTACGTATTGCTTAATTATTTACGAGCTACAAACGAACCTGACCCTGATTTTACTGTTAAAATATTGGCAGGTCGTGATCACAAAATGTTATCATCTGTTCTGCAATCCATGCATCCAGAGAAATCTAGAGATCCGTCATCGCAAGTGTCCTGCTTGTGGAACCGCTTTTGGGCAAAGCGATATTCGTTTTGTGAAAATCTGACCAAAACTCGGCCAGCTCACAGCTTGCTAAACATGTACATTAGCATGTTCTCTGAGGTGTCGTTCGATAAGACTTACCCTTGTGAAGAACAAAGTGCTATCTTTGTTTTTGCCTTTACCCTTCCTTTCTTTAGAATTGGGATGCACCCAATTTTTCTTCTCTTCACATGTCTTTACTCAATTTCCCTTTATATAGTCTCTTTTTGCTTCCTTATATCTCTTCTCTTAGCCTCTCTTAGTTCTTCTTTCAATTGTATTTGTGGCAAACAGTGTAAATCTTTATCTTGTAGTGTTTTTTTATGGAAGCATCTTTTATGACATTGTTAGAGCAACTAGTAGTTATTTGTTTTTTCTTTGTCAGGCTTCTCTATGTTCTCATTTGCACTCAAGTTTAGCCAAATTTTGTACAAGCCAACAGGGTACTGTGTATAAAAGTAGCATAATTTAGTTTTTGCATTGGAAGAAAGTCGAATTCATAAAGACCATTTCAACTTGTTTGGGATCGAGATGTAGTCAGTATATGTTTCACTTTATATGTACATTTACTCACTTTTGATACCTGTTTTTTGGTGGTTGTCTTTTGTTAAGTTCATTGATTTGATGAAGTGTTTATGAGAACAGAAACATTTCATCTGAGGAAACAAAAGAAGTCTTAAGAAAGAGTTGAAAAGTTGTGTGTACTGTTGTGGGTATATTTTTATTCCATCAGGTTAAAGCTGAGTTACAATAAGAGCAATGACAGTGAATCTCAAACTTGTCCACTTGTATCCAATCATTGTTCTATGGACTAACGCCTCCAAAAGCATCGAAAATATGAATTGAGCGATTCTCTCCATTTTTCTTGCGTGTTAGTTTATAAATTTTTCGATGCTATGATTTTTGGTTAATTATTTCGTGAAACTTTTAAAGAACTGTTTGTAATGACTTGAAGAAGAATTTTACTAGTCGCCTTAGCTTGGTTAGGGCTATTGGAATTCTTCCTCTTGTCACCATGAACGGTTCAGTAAAAGGTTTCATGGAAAAATTTATTGGAAGCCATACCAGAAATAAGTCCATAGGCTAATGCACATAAACAATGGAGAAAATCGCCTCATTCTTATTGAATGGTCCCTAAATGGTAACAAACGCAACGCAAATATGGCTGATGCTATTGAAATTCTTTCTCATATCATTATGAATGGTTCGTTCAAGATTTCGCAAAAAAATTGAGTAGAAGCCATACCCTAAAAAAAATCCAAGGGCTAACACATATGGAAAATGGAGAAAATCACCTAAATCATGTTGAGTGGCCTCTAAATGCTAAAAAACACAATGCAAATCTGGTCAATGCCACTTGGGCTTCTTGCCGGGCTCGTTACGGACGGGTCGGTGAATATTTTGGGAAAGTTGGCCCGGATCCCGGGCAGCGCCACAATCGTGGGCTAACACCTATGAAAAAATGCCAAAATTACCTGTTTCCTATTGCTTGGCTCATAAAGTCCAATTAAGCATCCTGTGGCGCCGCTGGGCCACCTGGGCTTGTTACGAGCATGTCAGTGTATTTTTGGGATAGTTGGCTCGGATCCCCGGGCAGCGCTCCAAACCGTGGGCTAACACCCATGAAAAACTAGCAAAATTGCCCGTTTCCTGTTGCTTGATCCATAAAATCCTAGCAGGCGTCCTGCGGCACCGTCGGGCCACCTCACGTCATGCTGGGCTCGTTACGGACGGGTTGGCATAATATTATGGGAAAGTTGGCCCGGGTCCCTGGGCAGCGCCACAAATCTCGGGCTAACACACACGAAAAAAAGCCAAAATCGCCTTTTCCTGTTGCTTGGCACATAAAGTCCTACCAGGCATCCTGTGGCGTCGCTGGGCCACCTGGGCTACTTTCCGAGCTACTTACGGTCAGGTCGGTATAATTTTTTTAGAAATGTTGACCCAGATCCTGGGGCAGCGCCCCAAGTCGTGGGCTAACACCATGCTGGAGCCCCCTGCAACACCAGAATCCGTGGGCTCACCCCCACAGAAAATTGTTGAAATTGCCTGATTCTTGTTCCTTGGCCAATAAAATCCTACCATGTGTGCCCCACCGCTACAGGGCCACCTGGGCCTCTTCCCAGGCTCGTTGCGGATCCACTCGTATGATTTTTCAAGAATGTTGTGCTGGAGCCCCCTGCAGCGCTAGAATCCATGGGCTAACACCTATAAAAAACTGCCAAAATCTCTTGTTTCCTGTTCCTTGGCCCATAAAATCCTATCAGGCGTCTTCTGCTCCTGCCAGACCACCTAGGCCTCTTCCGAGCTCGTTACGGACCCACTGGTATGATATTTCTAGAATGTTGTGCCGGAACCCCTTGCAGCGCTAGAATCCATGGGCTAACACCTATAGAAAACTGCCAAAATCTCTTGTTTCCTGTTTCTTGGCCCATAAAATCCTACCAGGCATCTGCCGTCGTCGCCTGAATACCTGGGCCTCTTTCCAGGCTCATTGCAGACCCACTCGTATGATTTATCAGGAATACTGCGTCGGAGCCCCATGCAGCGCCATAATCCGTGGGCTAACACCCACAGAAAACTATCGAAATCGCATGTTTCCGATTCTATGGCCCATAAAATCCTACCAGGCATACCCCACCGACGACGGGCCATGGGCCTCTTTCTGGTCTTGTTGTAGATCCACTCATATGATTTGTCAGGAATGTTACGCTAGAACCCCCTACAACGCCAAAGTTCGTGGGTTAACACCCATCGAAAACTGCCAAAATTGCATGTTTTGTCTTCCTTGTCCCATAAAATCCTATCAAGCGTCCCCCGCCACCATCGTGCCACCTGGGCCTCTTCCCGGGATCATTGCAGACTCAATCATATGATTTTTGGGTATGTTGCGCCGTAGCCCCCCGTAGCACCAGAATCCGTGGGCTACGGGATCATTGAAGACTCAATTGTATGATTTTTGGGTATGTTGCGCCGTAGGCCCCCGTAGCACCAGAATCCGTGGGCTAACACCCGCATAAAACTGCCGAAATCGCCCCGATTCCTGTTCCTTGGCCCATAAAATCCTACCAAGCATCCTCCGCAGTTGCCGGGCCACTTGGGCCTCTTCCCAGTATCATTGTCGACCCACTCGTATAATTTTTCAGGAATGTTGTGCTCGAGCCCCTACAGCGCCAGAACTCGCGGGCAAACACCCACTAAAACAGCAAAATTCCCCTATTTTCTACTCCTTGGCCCATGAAATCCTAAGAGACGTCCCTTGAGACCACCGAGCCACCTGGGCGTCTTCCCGGGCTAGTTGCCGACATACCCGTATGATTTTTCAGGAATCTTTGCTTGGAACCCCAGGCAGCGCCAGAATCTGTGGGCTAAAACCCACGAAAAATGGCCGAAATCGCCTGTTTCGCCTTCCTTGGGCCATGAAATCCTACTAGGCCCCCGCCAACGCTTCCGGGCCACCTGGGCCACTTTCCGTGCTTGTTACCGACCCACCCGTATGATATTTCGAGAATCTTTGCCCGGAACACCAGGCAGCGCCAGAATCCGTAGACTAACACCCACGGAAAATAGTCGAAATCGCTTGTTTCGCCTTCCTTGGGCCGTAAAATCCAACCAGGCCCCCGATAATGCCCCCGGGCCACCTGGGCCACTTGCTGGGCTCGTTGCCGATCCACCCATATGATTTTTCGAGAATCTTTGGTCGGAACCCCAGGCAGCGCCAGAATCCGTGGGCTAACACCTATGGAAAATGGCCGAAATCACCTATTTCACCTTCCTTGGGCCATAAAATCCTACCAGGCCCCCGTCAACACAACTGGGCCACCAAGGCCACTTGCCAGGCTCGTTATCGATCTAGCCATATGATTTTTCGTGAATCCTTGCTAGGAACCCCAGGCAGCGCCAGAATTGCTGGGCTAACACCCATGGAAAATGGCCGAAATAGCCTGTTTCGCCTTCCTTGGGACATAAAAACCTACCAGTCCCCCGCCAATGCAGTCGGGCCACCTGGGCTGCTTTTCAAGCTTGTAGCCGACCCTCTCGTATGATGTTTTGGGAAACATTGCCCAGAAACCCAGGCAGCGCAAGAATTCGTGGGCTAACACCCACGAAAAATGGCCAAAATCGCCTGTTTTGCCTTCTTGGGCCATAAAATCCAACCAGGCCCCCGTCAATGCCGCTGGGCCACCTGTGCCACTTGTCGGACTCGTGGCTGACCCACCCGTATGATTTTTTGGGAAACTATGCTTGGAAACCCAGGCAGCGCCAGAATCCGTGGGCTAACACCCACGAAAAATGGCCAAAATCGCCTGTTTCGCCTTGCTTGGGCCA
>JAOTQR010000001.1:720583-774109 GCA_025774065.1 Solanum ossicruentum | reverse complement strand
ATCCGACCCCCCCTTACCCCGCAATGGGCGGGAGCCTTTGAGGCATTGGGGTAATGTTGTTGTTGTTGTTGTTGTTGGGAAATCAGGTTGTTTTCTTATGTTGGAAAGTATGCATTTGAGTCCTTACTTTGATTTGTGATGTCTTAATGGGAATGAGGTTGTTTTGTTTATTTGGGAACTGTGGTTTTTGAGTCTTTTAGCTTGAGTTGTTATTGCTTTGGTTGTAGATTTGTCAAGAATGGGAAGTGGGGTTTTTGATTATGTGGGAAGTATGAATTTGAGTCTTTGGCTTGATTTGTGACGTCTTAATGAGAATGAGGTTGTTTTGTTTATATGGTAACTATGTTGTTTTAAAAGCTTTGATTTGTTGTGTATTTTGGTTGTAGGTTTGGAGACTGACGGGAATGCTGATTTGGGTTTTGCCAAATGGTTTGAGGAGTTGCAAAGCAAACCAGGTTTGTTGAGTGTTCTTTGGTAAATCTACATTTGTTTGTATTTATGTTTCAGGAATGAAGTATTATAATGTATAAGATGATGTATTGATTTGCTGATGAACAACTTTTGACTAGGCTTACTTTTAGAAAGTAATGGCTTTGTAGAATGTTTGAGTAGTTCTATTTTTCTTGTTTTTGATTTTTGCAGCAAGTGATAGGAGTATTACTTACATGATGAACACTGTTCACCAATGTTCCAAAGTCACCGACCAGTTTAGGAAAACAAAGCTACTAGTAGGACACAAACATATATCTACTATCATCTATGGGGTTTAGGTCCAAGCCTCAACTTTAAATTCTTAACAGCAGCGAGACAGTTAGGATTTTTACTAAGGGGTTTCATAATATAAAGTAGTAATCACATGAAGAAGCCAAGGAGATTCAACTATATATACATATATATATTCTGACCTTGTATATGGTGTGGATTCAGGGTTTGCATCCCTCTAGCTCCGCCCCTGCTTAAGAGCTTGATTGCTATTGAATGCAGCCCCCTCCTTGGCTCCTTCTCTATCTGCTCACTCCTGTATAGTAGGTTGGATCAGAGTTAACATGGTTTGAGGTTTCAGTGAGCCCTTATTACTCCCTTCTAAAATTTAAGAAGCTGGGAAAAGAAGCTTGATTTCCCGGTGTCATAGGTTACCTTTCTATCTTTTCCTCCCCGTAAGCAACATAATTTCCCTCCATATATTTTAGTATGTATTTTGTGAGGGTGACGAGGATGCAAAATATGTGCCAATCTGGAGTTTGTGTAAGCATTGGTAAGATTTAAAAGGTGAATTGTTTCATTATCCTTGTGTCTTAAACTCTCATGTGCTTTGGATTTTTTTCATGTAACATGACCTGTGCTGCCTCGATTTTACACTTGTCCTGGATTTGCTATATGTTGATAACAGTTGTTAGAATATAGACAACTGCAGGTTTCGAACTAAAATTTATTTATATGCTTGGAACTCATATCAAGAGCTCATTTGTCTAATACATCAAATTTTTTCATAACTTAATCATCGTTGTTATTTGCTTTGGTAGAATAAATAGGCTCCTCGCAGAAAACACCAAATTACGTTTGAGTACTTCTTGCAGAAACATTTATTCCTTTGTGCAGTCGTACATTGCCATAGGACACTAATTTCCGTCTCCTTTTACATTCTTTGGATGAGAGCAGTTAGTCTTGGAGCACACATACATATTTGTATTTTTTTTTCCCTCCATCTGCGCTTAAAGCCCCAATGGACTTAGTTTTTTGTGCTTTCTGCCTTTGATAAACCATCCTATTTATATGTAAATGTAGTGCAGCTTATCTTCAGGCCAGTTATTCTTTCTGAACCTTTCTTCCAAATTCAGTGGCTAAGTAAACAGAGAATTTCATGATATTCTTTTTGTTGTTTTAACAGAGAAGGAAGCTACTGACAGGAGGAAATTAGTGAGCAAATGGCATCCAACCACTAAGGGGACCCTACGTCGAAATTACAGGGTACCATCCAAACCTGAAGGAAGGCGCCTTCTCAAATCCATTGCTTCCTTGCTATCAGACGATGACCATTTCAGAGATGCCACTTCTCACAAGGTAATGAGAGCTTTAAAATTTTCTAATTTGGCATTTTCCATAACATGTAATTCTGATTATGAACATCATGTATTTTTGTTCGACATCTCCCAAGAAGTATTTCCTGTTTTCTCCAGGGTTGTCAGATTAGAAGGGAGAGTGCTCATGGAGAAAGTGTCTGTTGCAACAATGTGCGAGCATTGTTTGATGAGCTACCAACACCACACCTTATCGTCGAGATCACCCCTTTCCCAGCTGGTCCTTTAACAGAAACTGACTATGCCAAGGCTGAAAAACTAGAGAGGGTACTTAGATCTGGTCCTTCTGTCTGATTAAAGAGTGTCATGTTAAACCCCTTTAGTTCTTCTCTTCGTACATAAGCAAGAGACCTTGTGCAATGTTCCTACACTTCCAGGATTCAAACTCTATCAAGAAAACATTTTCTTATGCTTTATTTTCCTTTCCCCCTTTCCCCACAACTAGTTTATTTTGCTTATAGGTTTTTGAGACGAATGCTCTTAGAAAACAATCTCTCCACCTTTGTGAGGTAGTGATAAGATTTGTGTACATTTCACTCTCTCCGGACTCCACTTGTTCCACTTGTGGGATTACACTGAATATATTGTTGGTTGTTTCTTATTTCTCAGGCTTGTCCTTTCTCCCATTTCTCAACTACATGAAAAAGAGGGTGACCCCCCGCCTCCCCCTCCCCCTCCGTGGCTACAAAAGATCAAAAGAGCTTGTGTGAACATGTTTTCTTTCCAAATGAGACTTAAAGATGGTCCTTAGCCTATGAAATCAGTGGGTTAGATTGAAGGGACAGTGGTAGTTGTAAGTGCAAAAGATATGCCTGGCTCCAGGGCTTCAGTCGAACTGAAAGAGAACAATGCATGATGCGCAATTTAGGCACATGTCATGGGTTTGAATCACACCACAAACAAAAAAAAGCTGGTATGAAGAGTAGAGGGATAGGTCCATTGTTCGTTGAATTCGTGCACTAACTAGTCATTGGAAATTTCTTGACTAGAAATTTAAAAGTAGTACAAACAGAGAGACATGAAAAATCCAGCACAGTGAAGACTATTGACTAGCTTTCTGCGTGTAGTATAACTTAATCTAGATATGAATATGTATTAAGCAATATGAGAATAAGAGCATCATCTAATGACTAAATCCCCAAAAATTGAGGAATCTCTATATCAATCAATGTCTTAGCACTTACTGTGCTAGTGTCACCATTCCCTGCCCACCCAAAACTTTAGAAAGTAGGCACCAAGCAAGCAAGAATATGCATATCATAAATACATGGCTTTTCCTGTAAAATATATCTATCAGAAAGCATTTTCTGCAATACAAGGAGAACTGAAGGGGTTGGGGTTACTGTCTCATGACCCCCAGTAGCATAATAAGCAATATCACCGATGCATGGATGACATAAAAGTTTGCTCTAAGGCTTTAAAATGTGGTGCGGGGGGTGGGAGGTGATCAACAATGAAGGTCAGTAGTTTGAATCATTTAACTCCAACAGAGGCCATCAAGTCTTCATATTCAGGATCAGTCTCTTGTTTCTCCGACATTGCTGGATTACCACCAGGATGAGGATGTCGGGGGACAGATGTGGGCGAGAAGGGGTCATATATTTGATGTGTTCCAGAGGAGATAGAGGCAGGCCTACCATGCCGAAAGAAGACACTGTTGGGAGCCTCAAAGTTCTGTGGACGAAGCATAGCATTTGGGTTATTTTGCTGAAGAGGCATGGAGTTTACTCTAGGTGGGAAAGAACCTACATGATTTGGAGCTGGCCTAAAGTTCATAGGTTGCATTTGAGGGCCGGTAGATGAAGCTATACCCTGATTTGAAAATGTCGGATGCCTAAATTGAGGGAGAGGGCCAGCAGGTCCTCGAGCAAAGTCAAGTGACATAGGTGGTCCTGGCTGACTAATCTGACTGCTTAATTGGGGTCTTTGAAATTCTTGAATGACAGGTGGGGTATGTGGATTGCCTATTGCTGGCCGTAAAGGAGGGCGCATCATTTGGTTTGAAGATGAAACATCTTGAGATCCAAATTGACTAATTAGCCTGGAAGCAGCTAAATTCTGTGGATGGTGAGGCTGGAATGTAAAATCACTACTGGGCTGCAGTGGTTTTGGAGTTACAAAAGAAGTAGGTCTCGTAGAATTAATATTAAGAGAACTTCCAGGACCTGGATTAGGTGAGAGACTGGGATTGATTGGTTGTCCAGATACAGGAGGGTTCAAGAAAGGTGCAGGGGTAGATCCTGAAGATGGATGCAATGGAGGCATATGTGCTGATGGAGCTGGTCCAGATGACTGGGGTCCTAAGCTATGGCCCCGGAAAACATCTATATGGGGAGCTGCAGAGACACCCATTGGGCGTGAAGCAAGATGATGACTTCCTTGAGGGGAAACTGTGGGGGGAGCCATGGTAATCATATTGCTTGGACCTTGACCTGTCTGGTTACTCCATGGTGACTGTGACCATCCAGGGGAGTTCCCAGCTGGGGTCAATGGTCGGTCTGGGTAAGCTGCAGGAGGGACAGACTGAGGCAATGAAGACATAACTGGTCTGATAGCTTGTGGAAACCCTGTTGGACTCGGTTGGCCCTGAGAAAATTGAGGCAGAGTCATATTGGATTGAGGTGGTGTAGACCCTAAAGCTGCTATAGGATGTCTAAGTCCAATTTGTCCAAATTGAGCGGAAGGCATGTATGGCTGCTGCATTAGTGGTGCCTGTGGGCTAGAGTGAACAAAAGAGTTTCGAGGAACTGAACCAAAACCATCTTGTATACCCTGTGGTGGACCAAAGGGTGAGGATGTATTTGACAGGTTGGTAGGAGATGGCGATACTTGAAGAGGGTTGCTGACGGATGCTGAAGAAATCCCAGAGTTAGCATGTCCTGGAAATGGAGGTACTGGATTCTGAGGAGTCGGTCCAGGAAACCACTGCCCTTGGTATGACTGGGAATGACCTTGAAGTTGAGCAGGCTGTGTTCCAACACCCGGTTGAGCCATCCCTTGATTTACAACAGGAGGGGTCGATGGGCCAGGTGTTGCTTCCACAGAAATAGTTTCTCCATCACCT
This sequence comes from Solanum ossicruentum, assembly GCA_025774065.1. Classification (NCBI taxonomy): domain Eukaryota; kingdom Viridiplantae; phylum Streptophyta; class Magnoliopsida; order Solanales; family Solanaceae; genus Solanum; species Solanum ossicruentum. Next base: position 768,967 of record JAOTQR010000001.1, on the reverse strand, counting down.
GATGCTTTTGTGGTTGTGACCGCTGGAGTCACCTGAGAACAAATGGAACACACAACTTTATGACAAAGTAAAAACAAAAAATGTTCCCCACACGTGGAAATAAAGAAAGTGAATTTGCCACACTGGTATTTACAATAACAAGTAAGACACCATACTACTAGGTACTTACTGAAGCTGGGGTAACCAGAAGTTCAATTAAAGCAACTGCAGCATCAACCTTTTCATATGTCTCAGCTGATACTTGGACATGCATTTCCTCATAAGCACCTGAATCATTTTCACCAGAAGTAACTTCTACCTGCGGACAGCATAAAATTCACGTCAATTTTCAGGAAATCAAGGTGACAATAGTCTAGGCCAAGACTTTAACAAGTGCACGGGCAGAGGCAGAGACAGAGTTACCCCCTCTTTCAATCATGACAGATTGGGGGAAAAAACAGGTAGGCCTTCTGAGCGGTCATTTAGGGACCTTATTAGCGATCCATCATTCTTCCCTAAGCTTTCAGAAAAGAGGGATGCTATATTTCCAGGATAGGGATTGAAAGGAGGGTGCATGGGTACATTAGAGAAAGGGAAGGCGGAAGCATCGAATGGTGAAGAGAGATGGCTCCGCAGGGAAGGAATGGGAAATCGTCAAGGATGACTTTTTTGGCGAGAAAGGGCCTTTTCATTTCTCTGTCTTCAAGCAGACCACATATGCCCGGATAAAGCCAAAGAGGCTATCTATGTGCTGCACCCAAATCCCCACGCCGGGGAAAGCTTATTGGCAAGAAGGAACCATTTCTCACTCAGCCCTACCTAGCTTCAACACACTAGGCGGGAACAACAAAAGAATTCAAAGCGTTGAATAGGAAATCAAAAAAGCGATCTACGGGCACACTTCAATGAATGAGCCTCAAACTAGACATCAAAGTCCTAGCTCTTGAGCGCATTTCTCGCTCAGCCCTACCTAGCTTCAACACACTAGGCAGGAACAACCAAAGAATTCAAAGCGCTAACTAGGAAATAGAAAGACCGGGCACACTTCAATGAATGAGCCTCAACCTAGACATCAAAGTCCTAGCTCTTGAGCGCATTTCTATTGAAAGGAGTACTGTTCGTAGCTTGGCCCTTTTTTTTATAACTGAGAAATCCGTCTGTGGCCCATCCTTTGGACCAACCACAACCTTTTAAACTCGATCGATAATGGGTCTGCCCCTCTACTCTTCTCCACTTAAATACCAGGCTTCGCCTTCCATAACATGGGGCTTGAACCTGTGAGCTCAGCCACAAATCCTCCACCTTTCTCCACCTGGAGCTAGACCCTGGGCGCTAGTAGCTTGGCCTTTTTTGATTTCCTATTTACGTTGAAGCTTTCTTCTCTTATGAGATTTCGATTGAATAGTAAACAATGATTATTTCAAACACCACCTACTATCCCAACCTATTCCCCTTTACAACAACTAGGTGAGCTTTTGACACGTTACACCTGGTTGCATGTCCTCTTGACTTTCGCCTTTCACCAGAGTTCACAAGTGAAGGAAAGGAGGGAAGTGCCCTAGGAATTGGCTTATACAACACTAGGAGCAAGACACAGATTGCATAACTCCAGTTCATAGGTGTCTTCAGCCTAGTCTACAACAATATACCCAGTGTGATCCCACAAATGGGGTCTAGGGAGGTGTGATCCCACAAATGGGGTCTAGGGAGGGTGGGTTATACACAGACCTTACCCCTACATTGGGAAAGGTAGACAAACTATTTCCGATAAGACCCTCAAGAAAAGCATTCAAAACAGGTTTGAGAAATACAAGAATGCTAAGCTATAACTAGACTACCGTATCATCAGCAATTATACAATTAGATGACGGATTTAATACATATATATACATACATATATATACACACATATACATACATACACATACATATATATACACACACATATACATACATACATACATATATATATATATATATATATATACATACATATATATATATATATATGACGAATTGAATTAGGGGCATTACCTTCTCTCCACTATCTGCTTTAATACCATACACCTTTACTTGAGCTCCAGTTTCCTGGTTTTCAGTAAAATCAGAAACACTCAATGTTGACCAGGGATTCTTTTTCTATGCAATCCACTAAAATAAGAAGTATAACTTCAAGGTATTGGATGCTAGAAATAATTACCTTTTCCAGTTGCTTATGCGCAGGGCCAAATATCAAACCAATAAAGTTGTGCCCAGGATGCTCTTTGATCTGCATTGGGAACAAATAGAGATACTCATGAGGATCGATCACTTCCCCGTGGTGATAATATCAATAGTCTTACTCCGTGTCAGAAATAGATGGAATAATGTCATGTCTCGTGATTAATATTTAATATGCTTTCAGATTTTGTGCTTGTATCATACAGCGTAACCTTATAAAAAGGACAACAAAGTCAGTAAAAAAATAACGTCATGGCTCTTAATTGTATTCGCAGTCTCAAGTTTGTATCGCACAGATTGACCTTAAAAACACAAAGAATTGTACCAATAATGCCAAAATAAGAGGTCAGATAGTTTCCGTCTCCTGTATGATTTACGTCGAAGAACTCCCAGGAGTCATTTTACAGATGAAAAAAAAATGAAATCATTTATAGATATCATTTTAGGGATGCATCAAAAGCATTCTACACAATCTGGATATAGGTTACAGACTACAGTTTGAACTTTGAAATACACTCAGCAGATGAGATGCTTTGCCAGGTGAATACCCTAAACTAAATTGAGCTAAATTTCCCTCTTAAACAGCAAAACATGGTTTATAACGACATCAAACCATTAAAACCCTTAAAACATAAACTAAGCAACACCTAACTCATGGTAGTCAGGATCAGCATATAATAAAACAGCGATAATGAATAAGTGTGCATCTGCCGTTTCACGTCTAAACCTGCTCCTTTTTGTTGTGGAAGCAAGGATTGGTGGGAGGAGGACAACTAACAACAATTTTCTCAATAAATCTCCAATTAATCCATAGTTTTTCTAACTTATTTTGCAAGGCCAGGCACCAGTGATTGATATTAATGCATATTCAAATCATATAGAATTGTAAATATAGTTAATAGAGTGGTAATTTTAAGCCAAGGAGAAGTGTAATCCAATACAATACAGATGATCCTTAATATCGTTCCAGTTGATAAGAATACTAAAATTTTAAGAATCAACTCCCAGGACCTAACGGAAGAACTATTGGAACAAGAAAAAAAGAGAAAGAGCACAAAGTGCCAGAAAACTGGGTTAAACTTACAGGGACTGGAATTTTTGCCTCCATTGGTACAGGCTTATAACCAGCAGGTGGCTTATAACTGGGGTTCAGTTTTAGAATCTCCCCTGGATATAAACAAAAATAACTAAGTTGTGTGGTACATTTGATAATAGACGAGTGAAAGTCAGTGACTAGAGGGATCAATCACAACATACCAATGGCTTCTCGTCTTTCAAGTTCCAGTGATCTCACACTCTACATCCAGAAAAGACATCAACTTTTGAAGCCAACCCATGCAAAATTTGCAATTAAAAAACCTTAATGAGTTACTTTACCTCATCATTAGGTTGATGATCTGAAGACCCGTGATCTTTAGCAGGAGAGGCTGATAAAGAGTCTTTGCCGCCTTCTCCCTCCAAACTCCTAGAACTCAGTAGTTGTGTTATTTGATCCACACGACTCTGCCCAAAATGTGTAAGGCAGCAATATCACTTAGTGGCACCTGGAGTAGGAAATTGATAAAAGCCATTCACACAGAATCACATTGTCTTTCAGGACCCAATGGACAAACAGAAATTATTAATTGCCACCAAGCCAGGTTCTATATCAATATAATTGAGGCCATAAATGCCTTGAAAACATTTTTACCGTGGTGCACATTGAGAAGAACAGGAGCTACCAGGGACTACAATCTAGGATGATCCTCATGTCACACAAATATATGTGAATGTAATTATGGTTTATTTCTATGTTGATCAAACTCCCCTAAAATGTTGTCGCACCCGTGCCAGGTCCTCTGACAATGCACTACTTTTGAAGGACCCGACACGCATCAGTCAGCAATTTTGAAGGGTCCGGGAAAGATACTTTATTTTCAGCTGATTGATCAACGTAACATAATATGTATACGCATAATGCATATATACACATGTAAATATACAGTTACGCATAACCCAACATGGTAAAACTGAACTTTAATGACTGTCATTGTCCATGTTGTAAATTTCTTAGAGAAAGCCACTGGTACGATTTTCATGCATAGATTTAACATTGCGGAGCACAAACATAAAACACAAAAAAACTGTGTAATCTCAAAATGCCCCTAAAATGTTGAGTTGGAACTAATATCAACACTTTTTCTTCTGATGAAGAACATAAAGGTCATTTCTTTATGATGCAAGAAATTCTAAAGGAACGTAAAAACAGAACAACTAGAAAATACAAATTCTCTCTATAAAGTATCACTTACGATATATTTCTCAATTTCAAGACAAAATTTAAAAAAGAAGGACAAATGTAAATAGATATATATCTCAAAGCATTCTGAGCACCTGATATGCCAAGGCTCTTGCTTTTCTGACGGTAGTATCCTGTGTGAGATCAGGGCCCCACTTGGTTTTCCTTTGCACCTGTTTAATGCTATCTTCGTTTACAGAATCACTAGCTCCTTTTTTCCCTACTCGAAATACTGGAACCAAAGAACCTGCTAACTTGTTTTTTGGTATCACAAATCCAGTTTTATTGGCAAACATAGAGATCTTTGAGCTACTCAATGATGTTGCAGATGAAGCAGCCGTCTGAATGCGGCTAGATGCTTGCTCAAGTTTTGTGCTCATGTTTCCTAGAAAGCACACTCGGTACTCAGTATACCTGCATCAACAAATCAATTGAATGTGAATCATAGACCATTGAAAGCGAACAAAAGATTCAAGTAAAAAAAGAACCTGAAATCTAAGTTAGCTATCTAATAGTGAATCCAATAAACCATCTTCTTTTGCATTGTAAAGTGAATAAGAAATATGGCAATGGTTCATTAACCTGAGGGGTATTAGATGGGCAATGCCAAGGAACACTACAGAAGACCTAGCATGTTGGAACAGAAATGGGGATCAGTCAGGACATAAGGAGAGATTGTCACTGCCTGCATCTGGTGAACAATTTGGAGAGAAAGAAATCAAAGATGGTTTGAGAACAAGTATATTCCCTTCCAAAGCTGCTTAGAAACCTTATAATTTTGGTGTGTCCATATTGTACGCAAGGATCCAGGGGAGATTGCCCTATTTTTAGATAGTTTATGAAAGATATAGGTGATAGATCTCTTTTGGTTGTTCCTATACACTTTTGATGTAATTACTACAGGAGTACACTGTTGGTGTACATCTCTTATTTATAGTACCAGTTAATAAAAAATACAATATATATATATTGAATCCAATTCTGGCAGCAAGTAACTAAACCATTAGACAGCAAAATCAGCAGAGATTAGTTCAAGGGCTCATAGACCCAAGATCCTTGAAACTTCCTCTTTTGGTTATGACATGTGCAGTGATTGACATTTCTTCCACCAACAGACATTACGTCACTCAACTTGCGCTCCAGGTTCTCTATTTTAGTCTTGCTTAACCTAAAACTTTAGACTCTACGTCCTATCTCCAAATTTTTTTGCCTATCATCAACTCAATTGCACGCCTCATCAATCAAATTTAAATATCAAAAACCCATGTCATTGTTTGCACTCAAATGCACGAAAACATATTTTTACTAAGAAGGAGATGCAAAACCTCAACAGAAAGAATAGCTTCAACTGAACTTGCCACTTTCCTCTTAACATAAAGGAAGCAAACTCCACAACATTCAAACTATCACTTTTACTTCATTTTCCAAACGAAACCATTTCACACAGAAAGGAAACAACATATTTCACAATAGCACAAGCACAAAAACCAAATCTTGATTTTATGAAAAAAAAAATATACTGAAATGTTTATAAACCACCCATAACCAAAAAAAACCCTCAAATATGCAAACCTAAAGAGAATCCCTTGAACTTAACCTCCCACTTTCCTCAAAACATACTACAAAAGGAAACAGCAACATCTAAAACAAGAGCACAAGAGCATAAACTGAATCTTGATATGTATAACAATAACCCACCCACCCACCCCACCACAAAAAAGAACCCTAATTATCAAAACCCCATATCATTTTTTGCACCAAAACTGAATCTTGAAAGGTATAACAATAAATCCCCCCCAAAAAAATAACCTTCAATATCAAAAACCCATATCGTTTTTTGCACCAAAATACAGGAAAAAATACACATTTTATCAAGATAAAGAGATGCAAAACCTCAAGAGAATCGCTAGAACTGACCTCTGGAAATTCCAATTGCAAAAATGAAGCGTAAATGATTGATGAGTATCGAGTAAAGGGCTTTGGGGTTTATGATTCTATTGGTCCAAAAGTATGGAGTGATATAAGAGAGTATCTTACCGCAAAGTAAATATCAAAAATATTAATATCCTGCAAATATAGCTAACAATTTCATATGTTAGAAAGCATTTTATAAGAGAATATTGAACGCTGTGTAGAAAATAAAAAGTAAAATCGAATCATAATTAATTAAAATATTTTGATGTGAATTTTAATTTAATTGGAAATGTGAATTTTAATTTAATTGGAAATATCTAGATTAAAAAGAATATTGTTGTTGGAAATATTGTATAAATTTTACTGGGTATGTTATTGTTGTAAAAAGAATATTGTATAAGTAAAATTAGCATTTTTTGTTTCCTTTTTAAAAAATCAATTGACACAATAATAAAGTCAAATTTATGCCTATTTATATTTGTTTAGTTATTATTACTTCATTAATTTTTTAATACTATTCAATTTTGCTTTTTAATTTTCTTCTAAAAGTTTTAACTCATTCAGAAAATCGTCCCAATTGTAATTATTTTTTTCAATAACATTTATATGACACTAGATATAGAAATGCACAATTGGTGAATGTGTAGTTTTGAAGTTAAAAGATCATTATAACCATGAATTTATAATGAACATAGAAGTAAAAATATAGCTCAAAGCATTTTGTATTCATGAAAGAGAGAAGAGTCGCAACCCAAAGAGGTGTAATGTAGGGATGACTCTACGCTAACAAAAACATCTGTGGTTGATTCCAGAAGCCCGTGAGTTATAAATTACATAGAGATAATTTTACCTTGCTTCAAGCTCCTCTTCCATTATGATAAATTAAGGGAAAAACAACAAAGAACTTCCACCTAATCCAATAACAAGGGAAATTCAGATTCCTTAAGGAATTTCTATAATTCAGTGTACGAAGCAGCCCACGTTCACAAAGAATCCATGAAGGGCCACATCTAGAACCGTGTGTTGTAGACGGTCTATCCTGATACAAACATCAGTAGCTAATTCCATGGCTCAAAACCGTGACTTAGAAGTCACTAAGGAACAACTTTATAGTTACAAATAATTATGTATGCAAAGCAAATTGGTTTTGCAACATTTAAGCTAAGAGTCAATTGAATCATTCTAGCTCAGGAAAAATCAGACAGCTCTTCAAATGGGAGTATTCACATCTCTACTCTACTTTTATCCTTCAAAACTGGAATAGCTGATGCTGCTGCGAGGTAGCCATCGGATATGAACCCTACCCTGATGCAAACATCAGTCGTTAGTTCCACGGCTCAACTTTACAGTCACAAACTACATTTTGTATGCAAAGCAAAGAAAATGTTACTGAAAAGTTACCATGCGTCTCAGGTGAAGGGGTAGAAATTAGAGAAGAGCAAACTTCCGAGCAAGATGTAAGCTGCACAATATGTCCAAATAATGTATCCCCATCTCTTGCTAAGATAAGGAGATGTCATGACATATGAGCCAAACCAGTAGAGAGGAGGGCTGGCAGATAAGAATCGTGTTGAAACCTGTCAAAATGGTTGGAAGAGAGTCAGATACAGTTACGCAGAGTGTGTTTACCTAGTTTAACCGACTCCCTAATTTGAGATGAAACTAAAACTTTCAATCAACTAGATTCAGATTCTTATAATCAGAAGGCAGAGTTGATGCACAGAAGGGAGATAACTATATCGTACCAGAGGACAATGAGACTTAAATGTATAAACTATGTCCGTTACTAGAACAAGAAAGAAGTTCATCAGCCCACGAAAATGTTGAATTAGCTGCCACAATTTGAATTGCTCCGTGCAGTCCGAATTTATGTGGTATCATTTTTTTTAATCCGTTCCAAAAAGAATAGTAACTTTCTAATTTTGAAAACAATTTGACTCGAATATTTTATTTTACCCTTAATGGGAAACTTTTATAACCACACTAATGTTATAGAATGTTCAAGACTACATGATTCAAAAATCTTATAACCACACAAATGTTATAACATGTTTATCGCCACAAGTTTCAAAGATATTTCTTTTCTTTATAAAACTCCGTACTTACTCAAACTCTGTCACGTAAATTTGAATGGAGGGAGTATAAAAGATTGGAACTATATCATTAAGGAAAGGGTTAGGCAAGTTGGAAATGGTAAAAGAAAAGATTCAGTCCAACAATAGTGATCCCACCATTATACCAAAAGCTAGATAACTGTACTCCTAGTAATGACGTCACTTAAAAGAGCAAAATGGTCAGCTGACCTGTACGTGCATGACAAAAAAAGCTGTTGCAGCCATGAACACAAGGTGCAGAATGAAGGGAACAATAGTAACTGGTTTGAATCCTGGATTCTCTGATCTTTCATCTTCTGATGACTGTATCACATAGTTCTCTTCTCTCGCAGCTGATTTCCGCCGTCTAAGAGAATCACCTATCACTAGAGAAGTAAACCAATGAGCATTGTCTTCACATTTCAATACATTATTTTGAAATCAAATTCCTATAGAAATGTGATGAAACATATACCACTCATCTTTTTAACGAGTTGGAGAGATATGAAATCAAAAAAATTCACAGATAACAATGTACATCTCATCACAAAGTGCAACAAGTTGAACAAAGAGATTATCAGAGCACACAGATTAGAACTTTAAATGGGATGCAAACATTGAAAGGAAATGCACGACAAGGAAAACTATGAGTGTGGGCAAGGGTAACTGAACTCAATGCATAACTGCATGACATTCAAAATGTTCAATCATAAGCAGAATCCTTGTTACACCAACAACATTAATCGGTAGCCATACATGATAAAAGCATACATCTTTCAGAAATGATTTATCTATCAAGCTATACCTTGCCCAGCATTAGATCTGCTTTCCATCCTCTTGGATCCAGCACCTCTCTCCAGAGGGATCGATGAAGCAGCACGTTCTTTATTTGGAGAGGATGCCCGAAAACCAAGTGAAACAAAAACCTCAGGCCATAGCTTCACATAATGTATGATTGTGCAGAGTGCAAGAGATAACATTGGGGATGCAAGAAGGAAGTTTGGAAGTTGTTTTACTTGAAAATACTTTAAGAAACCCACTCCCCTGAGAAAGAAGAAACAGCAAGTAAGCCTCTGCTCACGGTATCAATCAACATTAAGTTTAGATGAGTATACAGGCATTTTACTTTTACTTTTTTTACTTTCCCTCTTTTCCTTTCATCCTTCATTTTTTGGTGTCTAAGCTAAAATAATACATGAGAATGATATCTACCAATGAAGTCATTACTATGTTGGGTATCACAAATCAGTCAAAGCAGCAATGAGTGTTTACATGAACCAATTTCCTGTGACTATGGTCTGGCATCACCTTTCCTCACCAAAGAAATTGAATACAGCTATATAGGGGTAAGTAACTGGTGGTCACTTGGCCTGATCAATCAACCATGAGAAATTTCCCCTTCTAGATAAACGTTTATTGAAGTCACAAGGGCCTATCAGAGTCCCACCCCTAGTGGCATCTCATTTCAAATAGAATAAAAAAGTCAAAATTCAACTACAACTTTAAGAATTTCTGTACAAAAATTAACAGAAAAGAAAAAAATATAAAAGAATATGATATAAATGGCTTAAAGTGGGAAATTGAATGAAAGGGAAAGATCAAGGTAATTAACCTTGGTCGTCATTAACTCAGAATATAGGGGCAAGGATGGGTCTAAACCTTGAGTAGTTACTCTAGGGCATTATCTTTCAACAAGTACAAGACATTAAACATTTTTCTGGTATTAATCATAGAAAGAAAAAAATCACACACCCAAAGTTTCATTACAATAAGATAAACTGTAATTTAATATCTACCAGATCAAATTTAATGTTGAAGCGGCAAGTGAGAGTTTGGAAAGGTAGAAAAGGTACCAACATACCAATAACGACTTTGAATATAGTTGTAGAGTAAAGGAAGTCTTGCCTTGCACCAAGGCCTCATTTCATCTGAAGAGGCTCCCACACACATATTGTAGTAACCGTAGGTTTGAAAAGCAATAAATGGGAAAATGATAAATAAGCTACGCAAAGCCCCAGAAAAAAGAACAAGCAAGGTCACCTGGCAACATGTGGAAGATTTGGTCTGAGTAAATCTCAAACAACACGACATCACTTTCTCTAAAGATATATGCTATGCTCCAAAAAGTAGAGAGATTCTTTTTAATAAATTAGTTTATACAACTCTCACAGAATTCAATAATTTATGTTCTTTTAACTATCAAACAGAAAATGCTAAAACAGTCAAACTAACAACTTAAACACCTATGTCCAGTAAAATAATGCAACATAATATGGCAAGGAGGGCATTCTGTATTGAGCATGAGACTCCAAAACAACTATGCTCAACCACCATTAAGTTTACAAAGATGGGATATAACAAGCATCTTGGTGATAAGATGGTTCAGATCAAAAGAAGGCAGCTGATTTATGGAAAGGAGAGGGATAGGAGTAGTAAGGCTTTTGAGTTTCAAAATATTGGGAGATAAAGAGAAGAATAAAGTGGGTGGAAATGGAGGAAAGTTGAGGTTTTCTGCATCAACTTTTCATTTTGATGTAAAAGCATGTACAAGGATAAGAAATTAATCTCAATATTAATTCCTTCCTTTTTGTCCTTCGGCCAACAAAATGAGCAAATTTGAAATGCCTTAGTCTCTCTTCTCTGCCTCCTTTTTTATATATCATATTAGAAGCCACCTGGTCTCAAAGTTGACCTTCTTGAGCTTAGAGTAATAACCATAACACTGCTTTTAGAAACATGGTTAAAAAGCCTGGCAGGCTCATCTGGTTTTGTTTCATCCAACCAAACGCTACTTGAGCCATCATCTATGTGTATATTTTATAACAATTCATGGCATGCCAGGTTAGATAGAACTCCCTGAAGCCCCTTGGAAAGTAGTGTGCCAACTACAGCTTTCGTGAAAAAAAGTTGCATCAGTTAAGGGAAGGCCAACAACAGAACAAAACTTACACCAGCATCTTTTCTAACAAAAGCTGCTTTATAGGACCTATGCATTGTCTGGAAGCAAATATAGCCAGCATTAAGCACTCCATTCGACCTTGCAAATCCAGAGAGAGCAAGCCAAAGTGTCGCAATATTATTTGAGCCCCTCATGAGATAATACAATCCTCCAATGGAACACATAGCATACATACTCTCAGTATATCTGTGAACATGCAGCATAGAACATACTCATATGCAAGTCATATAACATGGGGTGAATGCAAGGCAGGGCTGAAGAAAATACATTGACGAGTAGAATATGGAGGCAGGATTAAGGCAAAACAATATTGAAGCTCTTAATGCCACCTCTGTATCCTTCAAGATAATAGCTGAGAGCCTGTGAACAAACAACGTAAAGAATGATAAGCAGATTAAGAAAAGGAAATAAATTCATTAATGTGCAAAGCCAATGTGAATCTAGCTCATTATATAAGAATGAATACAACATATCATTATGAATATGTACGTATCAATTGTGTAGTTTGTGCAAAAAGTGGAGAACGACTCTCCAGAACAAGACTCTTGATATGATATGGTAAGCTAATTCTCCTCAAACCCAAAAAGCTGCCATGAAGGACCAGTGTGGGTATCGTTGTGCTGGATTCCAGCGAAAAGGCTACTAAAGTTGAGCTAAGACACATCCATTAAAATGATAAACCACAAAGTTGATTCAATAAAAAAGATCTGGTAATGTATATACTAGAAACCACAAAGAAGCATGAGGTTCCTTATTTTTACGCAACTTCTACACAACGGATCCAGCATCCACCTATTGGTAATGAAATAATGTCTAAATGTTAGTTCAGTGGTAGTGACCAGGAAATCCAATTTGCCACAGAAGTGGGAATTGGGTCCTATAGAGTGCAGACCGAAAAAACACAAGGATTCAAAAAAAAATTGAAAGGTAAGTAAAAACAGTAAGACTAAAACTTACAATTTACCAAGAATATTTTCCATGTAATGGTGTAGTGCTAAACCTCAAAATCACTTTCATTCTCTCAATCAATCAACAATCACTCAATCCTAAAGTCGGCTAGATGAATCTTCTGTATCAATTTCGTTTTATTCAAGTCCAATATTCAGAAAGTTCATCGTAGTTAAATTATTTTTATGCTGGCTGTCAAAGTTGAATTGAACAATATAAGAGAACCCATCGAAGGGACTACAAGATAGCTCAATAAACACTTAACACATCACATTCTCCTTAACACCCATGGCCTTCAAATCATCTCAAAAGCTTGTAGTGAAATACTTACACAACTTTCAAAAACTCATATTTCAGTTTAGTTTAAATCACAATAATACTTTGATCCTCTCAAACAAAATTTCACATAAAACTACCCTATCAATTTCAAACAAACCTGCATGAACATATAGGTTAGAGGCATCAACCACTCCAGTCAAATCTCCTAAATGATTGTGATATGAAAGTGCTAAACCAGATAAACCAAATAGAAGATCAAGAACAATGAAACTTCTGAGCAGGGTGAAGCCATGTACAGTTAAAATAGTTCTTGCCATATTGCAAAGGATGTCCGAAGTCCAAAAATTGCCATCCAGATACATCATTCATGAAAGTTTGATAGATTTCTCATTGATTGCCGCTTCAATTGCAAGAAACTTTATGGGTTCGCCCACTGCAAACGATTTATCTATTTTTCCTCAGAATTCCCAAAAAAATCCATACATGATGTGATGCTCACACATCATAATTAAAAGGCCAATTATTCCTAGATTTAACCAGGCATGTGAAAATGCATAGCATTTGAATAAGTTAAATAATTGGGATATCAGTGCAAGTGGCCCCCGTGACGGACAAGATGAGGAAAGTGAGTTTGAGATGGTTCAGGCATGTGAAGAGAAGGTGCGCAATGCACTAGTGAGAAGGGATGAGAGGTTGGATGTAGCAGGAGCTAGGAGAGGTAGTAGTAGGCCGAAGAAGAACTGGGGAGGCATGATATGGAGCAACTTCAACTTGCAGAGGACATGATCCTAGGTAGGATGAAGGTCGAGGATTAGGGTAGAAGGTTAGCAGGTAGCCGAGTGTTGTTGCTTTTTATGTGGCAGAGGCGGGGGGCTAAACTCATCTCCTCTCCTCCTTACTAATAGTAGAATTAAGCAGTTGTGTAGTTTCTTATTCTCCGACGTGTACTACTATATGTTGTTGTTGATTCATTTGCCTTATATTTTGATATTTGTTGTTGTATTTTCTTGCATGCATACTTCAATAACTTCTCTTTTGAGTTGCGGACTATCAAAAACAATCTCCCTACCCCGCAAAGGTAAGGGTAAGGTTTGTGTACATCCTACCCTCCCTAAACCTTACTTGTGGGAATACACTCGGTATGTTGTTGTTGTTGTAAACTACATTGATATTATACTTTTGAAGATATTCGAAAGCATAGCCTCCGGCAAGTCCATGATAGCGAGATACAGCTAACTGTGATATCAATAAGGGTCTTAAATACAAGTTTCAGGGATCTTTCATTTTCCTGCATCAATGGTCAACAATATCTCTTCACAGTCATAAACTGATTCCACAGGCAAAATTATACATAGTGTACAATTGTTACATGTCTTGTATCAATCCAAATTTATCGACTTTCACGCACTAGCGTGAAAAATTTAAGAGTCCTTGCTATCCAATTCTTGAGATGTTGTGGTCTTGAATACTCAAAATAAACCTAGAAGATTCTCCACAGGACAGAAAAAGGAACACACTTTCTCTAAGAAATAATACTTAGTACTGTAAAACAAAATTGTACATTACCTGTAAAGATAAAAAGCAGCCAAAACGAACGCAAAGTTATTAAGCATATAGCCAGATAATCCAAGAACAGCTCTCTGTCCAATAAAGGGTATCAATGGGGCAAACACTGCAAAACAAACATTCCATAACTTTCTCCAATCTAGAAAGTGACAGTTAAGGGGGAAAATGCTAACTTTTTCCCAAAAAATGGAAAAATGAAAAATAACTGAAAAATGAGCATCATTCTTAATGATAAAGATACTATTCTTGAAGCATGACATGTAACAGTCATTTCACAGTTTATTTATATCCATACTGTAAAATGCCAATCCTGTTGCTTCCATCGCCTCTATTAGAGCCTTTATGCGAAGTGAAATAGTGACACCATGTTTATCTATATCTATACTATGAAATGCCAATCCAGTAGCTTACATAGTCTCTCTTAGCGCCTGTTTGGGAGCACGCTTGCTTTCAAAAAGTACTTTTTCAAGTGGTGCATCTAAAAAAATACTCTTTCCTTGTCAATTTGTTTGTCTAGTTTTGACTTAGCACAGAGTTTAAGAATGCAAAGAGAACTTTTGAATTTTGTTGCATTGAACTAAAGATACGTAGCATGTACTAAAGTGCCTGTTAATCTACTGGTTTTAAACATGTTAGAAAAGTTGAAACTAAAGAGTTGCATAGTAAAGAGACATTCTTTTTTAAATAAGAAGAGTGAGACAAATAAATTGAAATGATAGAGTACTTTTAAAGGGCCTTCTTCAATAAGCATTTGATACAATTAGCTTATAAAACATTTTAAATTTTCCCATTCACTAAAATAACCATAAAGTACACATTTTTTATGTTTCAATGTGATAACAAATCTAAATTGCCTTTTGGGACAAAGCTTGAAATAGAGAGTTTGTTTTTGAAAGATCAAAAAAATTTGACAAGAGAATTACCTGTTCGTGAAAGCAAAGAGATGCAAATTGGAATCAGAGGCAAAAAAGCGTAGGTCTGTTCATATTCATATCCACACTGTGCAATTCGTACAAAGTACACACTATCCCAAACAATGCTATCCTCGATCGCCGATGCCAATCGCGGGAGGAGAACCGGCGGCGAGTCGGATTTCGAGTAAGAATTCGAACCGGAAAACAAACTGATAATGGAAGTGGTGTTGGACAGACAGCTAGGGTTTATCGAAGCGGAGGTATCGTAAGGGCTGAGCAGTGATCGCCATAGAACTATTAGGGAGATTAGAACGAGCCTTGAAATGACCGCGTATTTGAGAACGAGATGAGTGTTGTCATGGAGACTGGCGGAGGATTTTCTGTCCATTTTCCCGTCGTCGGAGAGAGAAGGTTGACGGCGGGTTTACTCGGAGACGGCGACTGTGGAATTATTCTAAACGTAAAATTGAAATGTTAGTAAAGCGCATCATTTTGTTTTATTTTTATTTTTTAAAAAAAGCTAAAATCATTTTTGAATTAAAAAGAAAATTAATCATTAAAAATAAAAACAAGTATATTTTACTAATTATCATGGCAAGGATTGATTCAAAATGTTTATTAATTATTGTTCTGTTCAACTTTTAATAATATTGTTGATCCTAATGAAGTTTATGAATCTACATGATCAAAAATTTATTAAGTCATAGAATAATATTCTACCAATAAAGTGAAGTCACAAGTAGAAGCCGAGGTCATGTCACCTAGAGAAGAAGAAAAAACCTTTGAAAAACTCTCTTAACTTACTTGTGGTACTTAAAAAGTAGTGAATTAAGTCTTGCTAACCTAGTTAGTAACGATTTTCAGTAGCAAGTTATATATTGTCTAACGACCTCATGTTGGGACAAACATCGATAACATACTCAGTGAAATCTTACAAGTGGACTCTGAAGAGAGTAAAGCGTATGCCGACCTTGCTACTTTCTTATAGAAATAGCGACGTTGTTTTCAGAAGACACTCTCAGAAGGAGAAAATAATAAATATAGAATAGTGACTAAAATGAAAAACAATGACAATTCTATAAATAAAATAAAAATAGCAAAATAAGTGAGGGATTGTAATAATACAATATATAAAGACGCAATTAATCCTACTAACCTACCATATCTTAAGATAAGACAACATTGTTATCCTACTAGCATTTTAACTTTCTATTCTAATACGTGACTTCCATTCCATTCTATCTAAGATTATGTCATCAGTGATATAAAATTGTGTCATATTCTTGTCTAATCACCTCTCCCCAATACTTTTTCGATTTATCTCTACCCCAATGCGTAACCCCTAAATTCAACCTCTCACACCGTCTAACAGAAGCGTCGATACTCCTATTCTACACATGTACAAACCATCTCAGTCTCGTTTCTCTCGTCTTATCTTGCCACAGTGGCCACCACTACCTTCATTAGAATAATCGCATTATAATCTTATCACACCTAATATGTCACACATTCATCCCTACAACTTGCATCTTTTGAACATGCAAAATTTTTATTGTCCAGTACTCTACCTCATGTAGCAAAGACGATCTACCACCATTCTATAATACTTACTTTTAAATTTAGGTGTATGTATTTTCTTATCACACAATACTTTAGAAGTAAGCCTCCATTTCATTCATGCTACCTTAATATGATGCATGACATCATTATTGATATCACCACTACCCTGATCGATGGACCCAATACACTTAAAATTTTCTCTCGTGAAAATAAATTGATAAGTTTCCAAACATTTCTCTAACATCCATAATGTAAAAAATAACAAACAAATTTTACGATTTTAAATGGCATTTTAATGAGGTCAATTCTCGTTAAGATTTACATGTTATTGGTATGAGCTAATGCCACTAAATGGTTTAGGAGATCTAAATTCAAACTTGATTTTTATTTTAAGTTTTAGTTGTTAAGAGTAAGTTAGTTTAATATTGTATATAATATATTAAATTAATGCGAATAAATATTTGCCACGTGTCCATTGTAGAAGTGAGTACAACTAGTAGGGCTCAGCTAGACTGAGTACAACCTAGACCATTCAAGAACTTTCACAAGTTGTTAAAAGAATAATAATAATAATATAATAATAGTAACTGATAAAGTTGTCGTTATGTGATTAAGAAATTATAAGCTTCATTTGTGAAAATGATTCTTTTGCAGAAACACAAGATAATGAAGTTTGTATATAATAGATTTTCGTGATTCAGTTATGTTCCAAGTCGCGTATAATGAAAGTTTAGTGTATTGATTATCTTATTTTATTTTTTAGCATTCATTGTTTTGTTGTTTACTTGAAAAATTTCATTTTGAAGGTAAATAAATTTATTTAAAAAATGAGTTTATATTTATATTTTAAATTTAAGATACAACAACATATTCAGTGAAACTCCACGTAGGATCTGAGTTTAAAGAGCAGTTTAGTGCACTAAAATTCTTGTTATGTGCAAGGATCAAAGCAAAGTCCGACGTCTAAAATCTGTTATATACATATTTTTACTTTGTATTTGTACGAAAAAATTATTTTTAAAATTTAAAATCGTAACCTTCTGATCACATCATGATTGCAACTTTAAAATTTTAAATAAAAAAATATTTATCAAATAAAAAAATTGCCCTTTTCTTTGTGTCATATTTAGGTCTTTCTGCTTATGAGTTTTGAGATGAGGGTTCCCAGGAAATAGTCTTTCTACCTCTATGAGTTAGTGGTAAAATTTACATACATTCTAACCTCCTTAGACCCCACTTGTGAGATTTCACTGGATATGTTATTGTTGTTGTTTCGATGAAATCTTTATTAGTAATAATGTTTAGTGAATGAAACTTTAAAGAACAGCTTTGAGTTTGTTGGATTGGACAGTGTGGGCTTTTATTACATTTTCTGACAGTTGGAAATAGTTGTTTCTTTCATTCATAAGGGGAGTCCCAGCTGTTTTTGGTTAAATATACATTTGGTTGAGGAATAAGTGATTAATTATTTCAGAATTATTATCTCATTTTTAATATAAAATAAAAATAATATTATAATTCAGAATAATTAATATCGAGTAAGATAAATTGATCCTAAAATTGATTTAGAAGTTAGTTATCTTTTATCCCACATACCAAAAGTCGTAAGAGTCGTCGGGTATGAGGAGTAAAGAATATCATTTTCGGATCAAATTGAAGATTATTTATTCTATGTTTTGTTAGAGGTATTTACTAATTAGCTTCGAGAGTATTTGTCGTTCCATTTATAATATAGTGATGAAG
This sequence comes from Solanum ossicruentum, assembly GCA_025774065.1. Lineage (NCBI taxonomy): Eukaryota > Viridiplantae > Streptophyta > Magnoliopsida > Solanales > Solanaceae > Solanum > Solanum ossicruentum. The sequence goes on along the minus strand of JAOTQR010000001.1, from coordinate 750,514 downwards.
ATAAATTATCATATGTATATATGCGGAGAATAATTAATCTCAATATGTAATATATCTTTATCTATCTCATCCCTGATATTAAACGGCCACTTATTATATGAGGCATTTGTTTTTATGTTTTGGAAATAACATGGCTTGCTATCTTCACACAAAGTAAAGTTTGCTTATGCATTATTATCTTCAAATATCGAATAATACAAATGTTAGTTTGTGGTGTATCTTTATCTATCTCATCCTCCATATTAAATGACCTCTTATTATATGAGGCAATTGAGTTGGTATTTCGAAAACAATCGATCTTGTTATCTTTACACAATATTAAAGTTTACTTATACTTTATTCTCTTCAAATCTCAAGCAGAATATATTATTGTTATACATATACATACACTAACAACGATTATAAGTTGTCACGATTAGGCAGGTAAAAACGTGAAGGTCAATAACTTTTTTTTTCCTAAAGGATCATTTCGTTCAAAATAAGAATATATTTAAAGATAATTGAGACTAGATAAAAAAAATTCTAACTTTTTTTTTTGTGAGAGATGTGTTGTCAAAAAAAATATAAATCATTAATTATTATGAAAATTTAATGCATTTTGAGCAGTTGGAAGTTAAAAATACATTAAATTATGATGCCGACTTTTGCCCTAAATATTAGGACTACATTACCCTAATGCTAGGATATGTACAAAATACATGAGCCTTATCACCCCCCCCCCCCTCAATTTATTTAAATTATTTTAAATTTTAAGAATTTAATATATCTAATTGTCCAAGTAGTAATAATAGTATCTTGTATCTAAATCGCTGGTTCACTTTTTCTAAGTAATAGGGAAGAGGATCGAAACGTTCCACTGAAAGACTACGCTAAGATAAAAGATGGGTTGTCAAGAACATAAAGGATGTAGGATATGTAGTTGGTCAGATCTAGTATGAATCATACATACATGGATAATAGTTGGAGTTGGTGGCTCTCCCCAGGTTCTCTCATCTGAGATCTTTGGGTGGAACGCTCCTCTACCGATGTATTTTAACGTTCCACGTCTTCGACAAATCACTTAACCCCGTTCATCTTCAGCAAAGAATGCTCGATCAATAAGTTGTTACGCACTCTTTCAAGGGTCGCTTCTTCCAAGCAAACCTCTTGATTGTTGAGTATGAATTCAGACATAAAAAGCACAGGCAAACCTCCTGATTGTTGAGAATGAATTCAGACATAAAAATTGCTTTCTCTTTAGAGCAATTCATGCGATACAAATTTAATTAGTTTTGAACCCAATGCGAGTAAAAGATATGTCAAAAAATAATCTTATTCTTTAACATTATAGTTACATTATTTTTTAGAACTTTATTGTCCTTGTATATAAAAGTAACAATATAAATTCAACATAACACATGAATGATAAAATACATAATGGTAAATAATTCATTAAATTTCTAAAGATTCACATGCAAAAAGATAGCTCCAGGGAATAAAGAAAATAAATTTGTGAGAAAATATTGTCGAGATTTCATCATTCTAAATCAAAAGCGATGATTCGATCCATGAAAATTTAAAGCAAAAATTTTTATTGGAACGTCGTCTCCTAAAATAAACTTTTAACGTACAAATTTAAATTAAATCAAACTTTAGTGTGAGTACTAAACATTGAGTGAAAAAATGAATAAAAAAATTCCAAACCATTTTTGGAGATTTGAAAATTTGGATAGAATTTAATTTAAAGGTACATTTGCTATATAATTTCAATTTTTATTAGGTAGAGAAAATAATGTTACATAATACTCCACTGATTTGTAGGTTGAGCTAACTAAAATTAGCATTTAATTTTTAATCAAGTGTTCCAATTCAAACTCTCTGAAGAAAAAAAATTTCCTACTAAAAAATGTATCTTTTTTTTTTTTAAAAAAAAGACATTCTTTTAATTCAAAATCATGAATAGATCCAAAATTAGTCAGAATCACATGTTCACTTAGCTATAAAATTTAAAAAATATCAAACAACTAATTTATATATATATATATATATATATATATAGAAAAAAATATTCCTCCATCACATGATAAGGATATCATGATCCAATCTAATTATCTATACACAAACTGAGACTTTTGTCATGTCGAGCTAAAATAAATATTTGTTTACTCTTGTAAAAAATAAAAATAAATATACATTCAAAATTTAAATTTTCGAAATTCGAAATTCTAATACAATGAATATCTTGAAAGAAATAAAAAATAAATATGAATTCAAAACTTAAATTTTATGAACTTGAAATTCTAGCAGAGTGTTTATCCGTGTATGTTGAAAGTACGGTGTTAAATATATTAAATCTTGAAAACACGTTTGAATGTCCTTAGAGAACTTTTTGATTCCGTCAATTGTGAACATGTATCCAAGCATCTAGCTTCCTGGTCTACCTTCTGATTAAAAGGTGATCAGATGACCATCATTCGTTGAATAATTATGTTCGTTATATTGTTCAAATATTACTCTTATATACATACTAAATCCTAAATAAATAGTGCTTCATAAAATTATTAAACTTTTCGAAGATAATTCGTAACTTATATTGTGGATCTACCTAGGCAAAAGGATTAAAAAAAAAAAAAGATTCATCTAATAATAATGATAAATACTAAATGACAAATATTTTTTTAAGTTTGATCTAAATGTCTAATTATTATGACATAAAATTAAGTTAATTAACTAACTATTGTCACGGATTAACTAAACATACTATCACGGATTAAATTTAGATCCATCACGGGATAGCATTTGATATTATATTAATTTTTATTTATATATATCTTTGGATTTTAGTCCCCCAAAAAATAAATAGAAAATCCCAAAAAAAATACTCACAAATTAATTAATTTTCCCAAATAAAATAATAAATTTATGCAGTATAAATTCAAATGAGTCGGGCAAATGCATACTTTTCATCGTCAAGAGTTGTGCTAAATCAAAGTTTTCCTATACGAATTTCAGAAGAGAAAGGATTTCTAATAAGGAGCACTTCTTATGACATGAACTTGAATTAGTCAGAGTCTTAAATAGTTACTCAGCGTCATCAAGAATTGTGATTGAATGAATATTTCTTTATCAGTGTATGATTCTAGAAATGAAGAAAATTTTAAAAGGAAACGTTATCCCCTTTAACGAGCTACACATTCAAACTAATCAAAGTCCCAAAAATGAATATAAAATAATGACAAAAAACCAAATACTATGAAAATGGAAAATTTTGGAAGATGAAAGAAACAATTCATTTCTATTTATGTATAAATATAATTTTTTAAAAATTTTTTTTTCAAGAAGGGGCCATTTGATTTAAATGTAATGGATGACATGGTTAATAAATAATGAAAATGTCAGAATAACTACTACTAGATAATAACATGACATCAAGCAAATTTTGTATTTTTAGACTTACTATTATTTACGTTCTTTAATAAACAATAGTAATAATTTTTTTTTAAAAAAAAAAAACAAGAAAAAAGAGGTTTCCAAATTTAGTTGGTTTTAATGACGCCTCCAATCATTAAGGAATTGAGTAGAAAAAATATTTACAAATTGCATTTAGTTACGAAAAATATTAGTAAAAAAAGCCACTGAAAGTAAGTGGAATATATTGGTTGTTAATTAGAATTTCACTTAAATAAACTAATAATACGAAAAAGATTACACTATTTTATCCTATATTTATTTGGGATAGATAATACGTCATATTTTTCAAGTTACTTAGTCCTCATATAAATTTATTTGTAGTTTTCACCCTTAAATGACATGATAATGCTATAAAATAGAGGAACCGCTTCAAATAACTACGTATCAACTAGGCAACAAGTTGAGCATTCGAGAACGAACCATTGTGGATCATATTTCAAATTGAAAGCAGAGTCACAATAATATTTGTTTAATGAAACACTATTAAAAAGAACTCTCTAAAATAAATAACTAAAGCACTTTTTACTAGGTAAATATTATTTAAATAATTATATTGTTGAAATATTGATGCAATCATACCAACACTAACATATCAGATTTCTTGAAAACATTATCAATAGTTTTAGGATCAACACCCTTTTAGAAGATGACATGTTTAATTTCTTGCTTTCCACATTTAGGACTTACATAATTTTATTATGTTACTATTGAAATATTATATAAAATAGTAGGAATATAGTACATTAGCACGTGTGAATCCTCCAAAAGTCTATAACTAGACAAACTTTTTAATTAAACTTCAAAAACCATACACAAACCTATTTATTTCTATCTCCTACCACACCTATTTTCCTCCATTCTTTTAGTACACATCACAATAAATACAATAATTGTCACAATAACAAAGCATAAAAAGCAAAGAAACTTTCCCCTCACTTATACATCTTTCTTTCATTCTCCCAAAATTATTCCTCCAAAACAAATTGTTCCAATGAGTTCAAAAAAACTTATAACTTTTGAACTTTCTTTCTTCTTCTTGATCTTGATCTTGTTATTAGGGTTTTCGAGGGCAAATATCGATAAAGACAAGGAAGAATGTGCTAACCAGCTCGTCGGTTTAGCCACATGTCTTCCTTATGTTAGCGGAGAAGCCAAAGCTCCCACACCAGATTGTTGCACCGGTTTAAAACAAGTCTTAGACAAGAGCAAAGTCTGTCTGTGTATCTTGGTGAAAGATAGAAATGACCCTAGCCTTGGCCTCAAGATCAACTCTACACTTGCACTAAGCCTCCCTACCCTATGCCATGCTCCACCTAACATGACTAATGTCACTATGTGCCTTGGTAAGTACATGACATATATGTCCTTTTACGCGTTTAACTTCTATATACTGATTCCAGAAACAACTTCTCTATCTCATTTATCTCTATGAGGTAGTGATAAGGGTACCATACATTTAACCCTCTCCAAACCTCACTTGTGGGATTCTACTCAATATGTTGTCCTTGTTATTGTGATAATCATCGAGCCAAATGAAAGATAGTTAGAATTATTGACTTGAAAAATAAGGTATGAGATATATTGTGCTTAGCTTTATTTTAACTTTTGGAGCTGTGATTTAATTTTGCAGATTTGTTGCATTTGTCACCAAATTCACCAGATGCTAAGGTTTTCCAAGATTTTGCAAAGAGTGCAAAAGGAAGTCCTACTGCTTCATCTGCACCAGGTAAAAAAAAATTAATCCAAAAGTTTTATCACAAAATTTAAATTAATTTTCTTTGTTGTCTTTATTATTTATCTTTACGACCCTCTTTTTTTTCTTAATCTATTTTTAAAATATAAAATAATTTTATGTATAAAAAACAATTAAAATTTTAACTTCTCATTTGACCTTCGATGACATGCTTGTATAGTCAAGGGCAGAGTTAGGAGGTCATAAGAGGTCTATCAAAACTTTTTTTTAAAATTATTACACTATAAATATGAGATCAAAATTATTTTTATACATTTACAAATATCCCTTGATTTCTTTGTTGCTTACAGCCATAATAAAAATGTCATGTTACTACCCCAAAATGGATCTTTTTCGATCGTTTATAATTCTATTGATTTATTGTTGAATTGATCCTTTTTACTGATGAATATTTGTCGGTTTTATCCATCAAAAAAGGGGCATGTTTTTAATAGTGTGTCTAACTAGACCACAAGTGATTTTTGGTTTATGTCATTAGTTTTTATTCTTCTAAAACTTTGTGTTTAATCAAATACTGTCGTATAAAAATAAATAGAGCGATTAATTTTATTTTATTTTATTTTACCATTTTTGACCTTTAGTTAACTTATTTGTATACAGTTAGTGGGACCTCTACTGGAAAACCAGAAAATGATTCAGCAAATGCCAAGAATGATGGAGGAGTTAGAAGGAGATGGATGGGATTTATGGAACTGACTATGGGCTTTTTAGTCATTTTGGTGCTTTCATATCTCACCTAACTTTTTAACACGTTAATTATTGCTTTTTCTCATATTTGTAACCCTTTCCAAAAAAGAAAACTTTGGGTGGTGTTGGCATTTATTAGTGTGCTTTTGTTTTCTTTTGTAATCTTCAATTTTTGGGAATATCTTTCTTCTTTGAGCTATAAAAAATAGAAAAAATATATTTCCTATGTATGAAACTTAGAGTCATTATTTTTGGAATCTCTCTCATCCACACTATAATATTTGGTACTTGAGTGGAAGTTCGATAATTATTATGCAAACTCTAGATTGAATAATAAAGAATAGTAACATGTTTTAAAGTCATGCAGATCTAGGGAGAACAATATTACTAATAGTGGGTTGGATTGTTATAAATGGTATTAGAGTCACTTCTACGTCAATATTGTCGATGTAGGCTATAGTTTAACTGAGTTTAGATAAATTTCAATAAGACGTGAAAAACCTCTGTACGTTGAGTTTGGATAAATCCTATTCGGTAAGGCAAACCTCAGCGAGGACGCTGAGTTTATAAAGGATATATGTGACACTCCAACTTGAAGATAAGAAGTCTCAATCAACAAAAATACGTAAAAAATGTATATAAAAGTAAACATGTCTTATTCACTAACAATGCATTTTAAAGTCATTTGAATCTAAGTTCAGAGCCAATAATATTATTAGTGTACTGGGCCATTACACATTGGTCACTAATGTGATATTCCACTCCGTTCATCAACTAATATTCAATTCGAGTCTAATAATGACATTTTTTTTAAGGGTTATATTTACACATTTTTTAATAAACAGGAATAAAATATAAATGATAGCCTAAAAAAGAAAAAGTTGGCCCAAACAAATATCCCAATTCTACAAAGTCTAAAACTCAAGCTAGCCCAAACACTTGGCCTAAAAATGTACCCAAGAGGGGTTGACGCCTTGACGGCAAGCCCTTCGCCTTCAATTTTCAAGATTATGGATTCAAATCATCATGAAAATTTAAAAGATGATACCTTTTATTTGATACACGAGATGAAATAAATAAAAATATTTTATATTATTATTTTATCCTATCTTCAAACCTTCCATATGAGAAAATAATCTCATTATTTTAATATAAATAATCAAACAAACTCAACATTAACTAATTTAATTCAATAAAATTAACACCCTCCTTCCAAGAAATAGCATTTTTTTGGCTTCTTTCTCCCATGTCATCACAAAAGTCCAAACCAAAATCTCATCTCTTGTCTCTAACCAATAACATTGTACCTTCTCATATTGCTGCTCCCTCCAAATTAAGGTACACCTCATTAAGCACAAAATACATCCATCTTAAGCACACCTACCCCTTTAAAAGCTCAATATCTTCAACAAAACCATGGCTTTTACTTCAACATTTCATCTATATCTTCTTCCTTTGGACTTTAACCAACTAAGCTTGTACACCCCCCACCCCCCACCCCCCAAGTTAAGGTACAATTCTGTAAGAAGAAGGTACAACCATCTAAAGCACACCTTCCTTGTTCAACAACCATCCATGGCTTTCATTTCAAGATTCCATTTGGGTGTTTTTCTTTTCTTCATATTAACCCCTTTTACCATCTCTTTCATTCTTAGCCCATCACCACAACCAGAACCAGAACCCGAACCCACACTGTATGATATCCTCCCAATATATGGGCTGCCACGTGGCATTTTTCCAGACTCTGTGGAATCCTATAATCTTGATAAAGATGGAAACTTTGAAGTTTTTCTGAAAGCCCCTTGTTATGTAAACTTTGAATATTTGGTTTATTATGCTGAAAAGATTAGTGGGAAGCTAGGAATTGGATCAATTACTGAGTTAAAAGGGATTAAAGTGAAAAGATTCTTGTTTTGGTTTAATGTTAAAGAAATCAGAGTTGATTTGCCAGTTTCTGATAGTGTTTACTTTCAGATTGGTCTTATTAACAAGAAGCTTGATATAAATCAGTTTGAAACTATTCATTCTTGTATGGAAAATGGATTTTTGCTGTTGAGCTCTTGTGGAGGATCTTTGAGACAAGCTCTACAGGTAATTAATTTGCTTTCAAAGTCTTTGGTTATGAGTATAGCTGATCCTAAATTGTTTGGGACCGAGAAGTAGTTGTTGTTGTTGTTCGATTATGTTGTTAGGCGCGGAGCTAGAGAGGCGACAAATTACATTGTATATATAAGTTATGTTGCTCGGATTCTACAAAAGTGGGATCTTTTGGAGGATCCGAGACACACCTATCAACGTAGTAGTATACTTTTTCTTTCAAAGCTTTTGTCTTTCTGTTCTGTTTAAGAATATAGCCGATCCCAATTTGTTTTTTATCCTGTGTTTAGTTAGAGGTATTAGGTAGTCATAAGATTATTTATTCCACCATTTATATCTTAATGATGGGATAAGTTATTCCACACATACGGTGCGATAACTTATCCTAGGATAACTATTGTTAGTCCCATGATAACTTACTCCCAACGAGACGAACCTTAAGAGTATATGTGGTCAGGGCGGAGCTAGAGGGGCGGATCATTACATTGTATATACAATCTATGTTGCTTTGACTTTTCAGAATGTTGCTGCACCTCATGTGTCGAATCCTCCAAAATGCACTACTTTGGAGGATCCTGGAGACACTGCCAACATAGTATATATTGTCACTTTTTTGTATTAAAAAGTTATAGACTTTCTGACACATTGGCACTTTTGGACTTTGTTTTTTTCGTCCTAGTAGAGTCTTACCCTCCAAATAGGTTATTGCACTCGTGTCAGATTCGTCAAAAGGCATACCTTTTTGGAGGACTTTCGACACACACACGACAATATATTTGAAGAGTCTGAGTAATATAGTCTTTGAGTTTGCTTCAACTTCCATTTCAGGACTTTTTAGCCTTTCTTGGTAGAAAGGTTTCATCATTTACTTGGGAAATTTAATCATGTTAAAAGTTATTGTTTATGCTACTTTTTTGGGAATTCTGTATTTCACATAATTCATATGATTGAGTCCTTAGGTTTACGAAATAGTGTTAAAAAGAAATGCTTCAAGTTATTACTATTTGACTCTGACTTGCTCTGGAAAAGTTAAGGTATTTCGAATTGTTTATTGATAAGTATAGAGTCAGGAAAAATCATCAGCCAACTTGTTCACATCCTCCATGAAGAACCATCTCATCAACGCGATATTTCTCCAACCCCTTCATATTTGAAGAACCCTTTTGGTGATTGATCTATTTGAAATTCTTTTAGTGTTCTTCGCGCTTCTCTTGATGTTGAAGTGTTAGTTAAAATGATGATGGATTCTTAGCTAGTGAAATTTGTTGTTTATATAGTTGCAAAATTATGAGTTTAAGATGTTGTTTCTTAGCTTTTTAAGCATGAGTTTTTCAAGGGAGAAAAGCCAAGGAAGAAAAAGGAAAAGATTAGTTGTTTTTCATGTGTGGAAGGCATATTCTTATGAATAGTTGAAGGGGCCAAAAAGGGAAAGACAAATCACTTTTGAAAATCTTAGGTGTTAGGGGTGGTTTGTAGCTGGTTTGAAAATGACTTGTGCAGGTATTGAATTTTGCACAAGTAACACCACGTCTGATAGCTAGTTAGCAGGTAAGTTATTCATGCATAATATTAATATTATTAATACATGCGTAACTCTAATCAACTACCGAACGACCCCTTAATGTTTCAAAGATGTAACAACAACTTATCTATATTTGCAGCTTCCAGCTCCTGTCAATGAGATGCAAATGCTTACTAGTGAGTAAATGGGAACAAATATGCAACTCAAGGTGAAAATAGCAATGAAAATTCAAGACTGGTTTTATGTACTTGGACATATGATCAAGATTAAAGATTCCACATGTGTATCTTTCATAACGTGATCTGCTGATCTTTATAGGGTTGTTTTCTTCTATTCAAATTATAAAATATATATATATATATATAGTCGATGTTTGATTACATTAGTCGATGTTTACTCCTCTTTTTCATCACCCCTTTCTGGTTGAGATAAATATTATTTGTTTCAGTATTTTCGATATGAAAGTATTTTAATCTTAATATTTTAATCCATAAAAGAGAGTAATAATAAAGACATCATGGACAAGTTGGGTAATTTTTTTAAAAAAAATTTGTTGTTTCCTCATGAACTTCTTTTTGTAGTTTATAAATTCCCCCACCATCTTTTCAAAGTCACAAAATTGGAAAATACTAATTAAAAAACCCTAATCTTTTTGAACCCTCCATTAATCTATTTATAAATATATGCAATTTCCTTTGAGATGCTAAACCATATTAAAAAACACAAACAAGCTAACAATAAAATAAGGGGTCATAAACATTTTTGGTCCCTCAGTTATTAATAAATTTCTGGTTTAGGTTCTCTTAATTTTGATAAAGTACATTTTGACCTTCAATTATGTGAAAATGTGTGTATTTAGTCCCTTTGAGTAGGAAACACGTTACATTTGGACTATATTTAAAACAATATTATCGTCAAATATGAAATAACAATACAGGCGTAACATAAAATACGAATAACTAAATGGTGAAACGAATAATAATTATGAATAATTTGTTGCCACGTGACCAGGAGGTCGCTGGTTCAAGCCTTGAAAACAGTTTCTGGCAAAAATACAAGATAAAACTGCGTAAAATAGACCCTTGTGGTTGGACCTTTTCTGAATCTTGCACATAGCGAGCACTTTCGTGCTCCAAGCTTGTCAGTTTTTGTAAATATTCACGAAGAGAGGGATTAAAAAAAGGTATATTCAATTACTTGAAAGTTAAACGCGCTTCGCTAGATATAGCGAAGACTGAAATTTAACAATAACTAAAATAAGTGCTTTGCCTTTTCCATTTTGGCTTCAAAGTATTCATAAAAATGCCTTCCACTCATGAACAAATTAACTAATCTTTCCAACTTTCCTTCTTCTTTCCCTTGCCTTTCTTTTTCCCCATGAAAAACTCATGCTTTAAAGCTAAGAAAACAGCTATTTAAACTCACAATCTTGCAACTATTTAAACATCTTTTCACTAGCTAAGAAATCCATCACCATTTTAACTCAACTCTCCAACCACCATAGAAGCGCGAAAAACGTGAAAACAAGCTCCAAATGGACCATCATCACCAAGAAAATTCATCAACAAACATGAAGGGATTGCAGAAAGATGGTGGAAGTGGAGAGAGAATCGCGTCGACTAGGCGGTTTTTGGTGGAGGATGTGAACAAGATGGCTGATGATTTTATCAAGAATTTTAGAAAACAACTTAAGTTTGAAAGAGAAGAATCATTCAAGCAATTTCAAGAAATGCTTAACAGGGGGATTTAAGCTTATATATGACTCTTTGTTTAGTTCTTTCTTATTCCATAAATGTTTTTCTTGAACCTAGGGTCTATCGAAAACAGTATCTCTACCAAGCTGCACTTGTGAAACTGTTTGGATATGTTGTTGTTGTTGTTTAGTTCTTTCATGTGTTTCTTGGAATTGTAATGTTCTCAAGTGAAAATATATGTAGTATATTTGTTGTGTCAAATGTAGTATATTTGAAAATGAAGTTGCCAAATGTTATAGATATAGGTGAATTTGATGAATAGATTCTTAAAATTTGTTATGCAGATGTGTGATTGTGTGAGTTAGACGCTCGTCACCACTTTTGAAAGTACAACATACAAAAGAACTGAGTTCAAGAGTTCGAGCAAACTAGTTTAGCATCAACAACAACAGCCACGCTGCAAATCCCAAACAAGTTAGGGTCGACCATATCAATCCTCAACAACTATACTTCTCTGTTTAAGCTCAGCTCATGCTGGTATCACAATAACTAAACATTTAACATCACATCTTCAATTAAAAAAAACTTTGGAATTACATTTAACCAAATGTCATCTAACATTACAGCAACAGGAAATTCCACAAATTCTAACGCGAAAAACGCAACATGTAACTCTTTCAAGATTTTACATTACCCTTTGCAAGCAAGAATACAAATTCAGGCATGTTATGCAAAATCTTGAAAATGTCACATCACTGAATCTACCAATACTTGTTTCTACAGAACCTTTCGTCGAAAAGCACAAGCTTTAGGACATTGATACAGCCACTATATGTTCTAGCAGATCATAAGCAACATAGTCAACGCCAGAGGCAGCAAGAGCATAATGCTGGACATAGCGAACTTCTAAGTAAGCTGCTTCAGCAGATGTCGTTTGCAGTTCAATACCACTCCTATTCCAATAATATTGTGTACAAATCATGAAAAGAAGGCAGAGGAGAAGCTAAGAAGCAGAGATTCCGGCTATATATCCTTCAAGTTCAATGACCAACCTATGTTCAACATATGGTATACTAAGACAGGAAACTATCAGTGCAAAGCTACAGGTCAAAAGGATTCACAATATATAGAGCTATCTGATCTTGTCATGATGCAAAGAAATAGCCTCATTTTTTTACTTTCCAAATCATCTAAGCAAGCTGGCTCTGCATTTGAACAGACGTTTGCGACAAATTGATTGCAAAAGTATGAAATTACCAGAGAAATCCACACACGAGCTGTTAATGGTGAACGCCAGCCTCTTCAACGCCAATATGGACAATCAAAACACTTCCACACGACAGATACAAATATTAACAGGTTGAGCATTATCTGCAGAAACTGCAGAAGGTCATCCGGAAGTGAAAATGACTGATGCAACAATTTGGTTCACAAACCAGAATGAGACCATGTTGAGGATGTCAAAACTGCTTTAACGGAAAAGATTTTGTTCTGGAGATTGAAGAGGCTGAACCTACTCTTAGTTCTAGTCAAGAAGGCCGACCTAGACATTATTGCCGAAGCTCAGGCTTGCAGAACCTGACAATGCACAATATGGCTCTTCAATCCTCCTCGTCCTGCTATGCTTGACCATAAATTAGTAAATAGAGTTCTGAAGTGACCTTTACCAGCAATGTTCTCCCAAAGATGCGGGTTAGTTTCCACTCGTTTATCAGGGCTTGATACATCAACGATACTAATGCTCATGTTGTTACGAATTATACAGAGTTTACCATTAAGAGGAACCAGAGCTGCAGCCTCTAAAGCACGAGAACTTCCAAGATGGAGCTTGCTGTCAATGAATTTATTCCATGAATCTGTGGCTTCGTCATATACTCTAAGTTTACACCCGTCACGACAGTCCAACGCATAAAGGCGACCATTCATGGAGATGCTTGGGTTGCGCCAACCAGCAACCATCCCGTCACTGACAGGGCTCCATCCATTGATCTCCGGGTTATAGGCTTCACTTAAAACTTCTCTGTGGGATCCCAGCCCTTTCAAAAACCATTTCCCATCATAAATAACCCCAATAAAGGGCACCATAGCCGTGCTCATATCTGCAATAAAGGTCCAGCGGTTCCTATTGGGGTCATAAACTTCAGCTGAGCGGAGAGTCCTTTGGATTCCTTCACATTCTCCTCCAGCAACATAAAGACAATTGTTGATTACACAAGAACCAAAGAAATGGCGTTTACGAAGCATGTCTGGTGCCCTGTGCCATTTATTCGTTCGAGCACTATAAAATATTACTCGTCGCATAGACCCCTTGATTGGATCTTTTCCTCCAAACAAGTAGAGGTGGCAACCACTAAGAACAGCACAACCAAATCCTAGGGCTTCACTGTATTCCCCCGGAACAGGTGGAAGTGGCTGCCATAGTTGGTATGTCGGATCAAATGCATGCCATGAAATCCTTCCATCACGATCTCTCTTTATCACGTATACCCACTCCTCTGCCATTCCAAGACTCTTCCTGAGAGAGTAAAAGAAGTTTCCAGCAAGAAGCCGATACCACCTTTTGCAGACTAAACGGAGCTTGTTGTGTTCAACACGAGGAACACGAATTAGACAAGCAATTGCAAGATCATCTGGTAGACCAGGCAGAAGAGGTGGCTGCACTCTTGACCTCTCCCTACGGGAATTTTTAGTCTTGTGTGCATGAGGATTGATGTCTGGCTGGATGCAAATTTTCGATCCTGGGACAAATTTTCTTGCCCCTGCAACTGTCTTAAACCCTGAGTCAACCTTGCAATAACATGACACGGAATCAACCTGCAAATGCTTACTAATTTAGAATATTCTAGCAGCTGACAAGGTATCACAAGCTAACAAATACTAGCAGGAAAACTGAAATAAGGATAAAATATGCATTAACTGTGAGTTTGAGAAAGCATAGTGCCTGGACAACGTATAAACACCGAATCTAAATTATGTAACCAAATAGCAGATATATCAGCTAAGAGCTCATATAGTAGCCCTACAGAAAATATATCACCTCACTTCAATAATCATTTTAGTACAAGTTCTTTCAGTGTCAGTGATTAGTCCTCATAAATCTGCCATGATGAATCTTGTATGTGTGCCTAAGAAAAAGATTTTGTCCATTTATTCTTGGGAAGATCCAGTACAAAACTATTACGGCAAGCCCGGAAACTAAAGCTCCCGAATGCGCAGGGTCCGGGGAAGGGCCTTTACCAATTACTCCAATATAAAACTATTGAAAAGGAAAAATACTTTGGAGATACACAAGATGGACACTTGTTCCATTGTGCTTTACAGCAATGTAACCTAATTTTGACTTTCCAAGTGTATGAGACAGCTCTAATAATGCAGGATCCTATTTTTCAGCATTGTACAAACCAATTCATTGGTAAACACCTTTTAAAAACTTTGAAAGGACATTTATTACAGACCTATATTCAACATTGAACTTAGTCCGAGTAATAGTGCTACATCTCTTCATACTTTACAAGAAATGACAAAACGAAGTATAAAATAGTAAAATCTCAGAGAACCTCTTGGTTGATTTTTTAGTGAGTACGGTGTTCATTGATAATAAGGAGGCCAACTTGGCCGTATTGAGATATAAAAGGGAGACCTACAGAGATGAATACAAATGAAAATTCATTGCAGAATTAGCAATGCAGATCCTATTATGAGAATCTGGGTTCTTGAAAAAGAAAAACAATATAATAGCCAGTAAGAGAGAGACTCGTTTTTTTTCCCTTTTTGGACTCTTTCCAGCATTGATCACAGTAAAGTGGAATAGCACACCACGGACAAGTTCACCATATACAAGAAGTGCAGATACTCAGTGTTTCACAAAAACGAAGAGAATCCCTTTATAACGGAAATGGAAAGCTGACCCCAAATCAGCTCCATGTATGGTCCTACAGACAAACACAAATGTCCTCATATTTGCTCTACGTAACTCGGACCTTTCAAAAATGTTGCTGCACCGATGTTAGATCCTCCAAAAATGCAAGCTTTTGGAAGATCCGACACATACTTGACAACATTTTTGAAGAGAACGAGTAACATACTTATTCCTAATGAATGAATGGAACCAAGAATCAAGATAACACATGCATCTCCAAAGTTCAAACCTTCCTTGGCAATCACAGTCTTCTCTGATAAAAGGAAGAAAAAGCTCACACCATGGTACATAGAAGCTTCTTCCACAATGTAGACATTCAGTTGAATAAGATGCAACGTAATATTACTTTAATCACTTATCACAAATAAACAAATAATTGAACTCATCCAATCTTTGACTGTGCGCCAGCGATCGGATACTCTATTCCTGAAAGGCAACTATAGTCTAAAAACAGCTCAAGACTCAAGTCAACTCGACATTTAATCTTCTTTTTTCTAGTTGCTAATTTGAAATGACACAGTTGTTAAAGAGTGAACTAATGTAATTTCAAAGCACTAATATCAAAGAGAGCATCAGAAACATGACCACAACATATAGTTCATAAATAATATTTTTTAATAAGAGTGGAGTCCGGGCTATCTTATGCTCATAGTTGTTCATATCTTTATATGTTGTAGAGGATAGAGATGAATCTTCAAATTCATGAAGAGGTAATGTTAGGATCAAGCGCTTACTATCATGGCAAAAGCTATTGTTGATAGCAAAGGATGCGGCTTTATTTCTTAACTTACCCCACCAAGCAAGCATCATGTTAGATCATGGCTCTAACCCTGGCCAACTTGTTATGATCAAGTGCTTAATATCATGCCAAAAGCTACAGCACTTGTAAGATCAAACACTCACCATTGTGTCAAAAACTATAGCACTTGTTCGGATCACGCTTACCATCATGCCAAAAATTATAGATGCTAACAAGGGAACGACTTTATTTCTTAACTAATCTCACTAAGCAAGCGCTATGTTCGATTAAGACCCGTCCCACGACACGTTAACCCAATAAGCATGTTGATAGCAATAGAGGGGGTTAATTCAAAGAGCCCATTGAAAAGTAGCAAATTCAGCAAGAATTCACCTGGACAACTCCCAATTTTCATGCCAACCGGAGCCGCAAAAGGACAAATTAAGACAGACCCAGAATGTATACAAGCTAAGTACCAAAAATCCTTGAAAGATTAAAACTTTAATCAAAAAAATCATCAGGGTACCTCAAGAAACAAGCTAAACACCAAAAATTCTTATCAAAATAGCTCCTTTACCGGGAATGTTCATCCGGGTACCTCAAGAAACAAGCTAAATACCAAAAACTCTTGGCTCCTTTAACAAAAGTTTTCATCAGGGTACTCCAAGAAACAAACTAAACACAGAAAATTGTTGCTAAGGTAGCTCCTTTACCAGGAATTTTCATCAGGGTACCTCAACAAACAAGACAAACACCAAAAACTCTTGTATTTGTACAGATTGCTCCTTTTTCATCAGGGTACCTCCAGAAACAAGACAAATACCAAAAACTTCTAGCCAAGGTAGCTCCTTTACCAAGAATTTCCATCAGACTACCTCAACAAACAAGACAAATACCAAAAATTCCAGCCAAGGTAGCTCATTTACCAAGAATTTTCATCAGGGTACCTTAAGAAACAAGACAAAATACCAAAAATTCTAGCCAACGCTGCTCATTAACCAGGAAATTTCATCAGGGTAATTCAAGAAAAGGCATTAATCAAACAAATTCAGAAGAAAAAAAAGTCAAAAGATTATGAAGACTCACCAGTGGAGCTTGAACTCTAAAACCCCTATGTGCATTTGGAGACCTCTCAATTGTTTGGTCCATTTCTGAAATGAAAATTTCATACACAAAGATTCTGGTCAAAATCCAAAATTTCACACCTCACAAGAATCAGATCAAGAAAACTCAAGCCCAAAGAAGAACTTTGGAATACCCCTTTTCCACTTTATACCCCTTTCAAAATGCCCCAAACAAAAAAAAAAGGTAAAAATATTAGTGCTTGGAAGTTAGAACTACAGCAACTTCAAAACAGTGATAAACATTTCTTTTTTTTTCCTCTCTAAATAGACCAAAACTATAACTGAAGATTACAGCTGGAGTGTATGTATAGCTTTTTCACCTACTTGAAAAAAAATTAAGAAAATCTTTAATAGTACTAGTACTACTATATTATTATTGCAATAATTATGAGAAATTTATTTTTTTTCTATTTTTAGTCACAGAAAAAGAAACTCTACCAGATTTGTTTAATGCTTGCATTAATTAATTGGGTCAAACTTAAAACTGTTCCCTCTGTCCCTTGTGAGTTGTGGTTAAAATATATATATATATATTGAAAATGTCAGCACCAGACTAGTAATATAAGATTTTGTTTGGATGGAACATATAAAGTTAAAATCTATATATATTTTTTTTAATAAAGAGTAACTTGGGTTCAGCTTCTTTATTTCTATAAGATAGTAATAAAATTTGTGTACATTCTACTCTTCCTATACCTCACTTGTAGTGTTGTTGTTGAGTAACTTGGGGTAAGAGAATTATGTCCAAAAAATAAATAAATTAGGTCTTTCTATACATTTGATCTTCGATGCTGGATTGACCTACACATCTCGTTTTCTTATTCATTGGGAATAAATATTTGACCAATTCAAACGGAATGGTAGTCTAGATAGTTAATACAAATGAAAGTTTAGATAAGTAAAGAGAGCAATAGGATGTTTAGTTAACTTACACAAGCTTATTTTAGACTTGGGATAAATATTTGGTCAAATCAGCAATGATGTATATTTTTAATAAAATAAAAAAGTGATAATTTAGATTGGTAAAATAATTAATGAAATGTTGAGTTGGCCTACAGACGTTTGTTATTGATTTAAATTAAATATTTGGTCAATTCAACATCCTAAAAGAAGTGATAGCTCATGTAAGTAAAGAAAATAATGAATAGTTAAGACATAAAATTGGTAAAAAAAAAAAAGTTTAAATGTATATTTGACTATTAACTCTTTTATTTGTATGTTTGTTTTCCCTAGCATATTCTTAAAGTGAATATTCCTTTTAATTTTAATAAGTAATTCTTTTATTTTAATTTATCTGATAAATTTTTTATTTTAATTTATTATAATTTTCTTAAAAATTAGTCTAATTTAAAACTTTTCACTTATATTTATAATAATCACACAAATAGGCACAAAGAAAGTACTAATTAGATTGTTGCAATTTCGTAAACATATTAAAGAACAATAAACATCCCATTGCAGTTTTATAATCTAATCCTTTATATTTTATACATAAAAAAATTATTAATAAGAGTTTATTAAATATTCAAAAATTCCCTTACAAATAGTTGAGTGGTTGAAGTCAAAGATATTAATTAATTCAAGTCTTTGAAGATTTTTTTTTTAAAAAAAAGAAAGAATTGAATTAATGAAGGTACACACAAAATTAATTTGATAAAAAAAAGAAAAAGAAAAAAAGGGAGACTTATAATTTTTACTAACCTACAACATGAAATGAAAACTCGTCTATATTGATTTTAGACGATAAAATTACTTAATTATTTGTTAATTTAATCAAAATATGTACGAGTCGTTTAATATAATGAACATAAAATAAATCTTTGATTTACAAGGAAATGATAAGTATAAATATCTTTTTTTTAATAATAGATGTCCCCTTACATTATAATTAAGAAATCATAGAACAGAAAGACTTTTTCTTTTTTATGTTTATTTTTCTATTTTTATTAAATTAAATATGATAGGACTCAAAATTTTAATATTCAAAACACCCTATTTATTTTTGCACTGTCCCAATCAAACCAAACTTAAAATAAATAATGTTGAAATAAATATTACAAGAATTATTGTAGAAAAAGTCAAACATTTCTAATTTATTTTTGTGGTATTGTGAATTAATTGTTTAAAGATTTCTATTTTATTTTGTGGTATTGTGAATTAATTGTAAACCCCACCCCCCACCCCCTCAAAAAAAAATTAAATCAAGTAGCAACCTCATCTATTTGTAATTTCATTTACATCACTATAAAAAAAATGAAATTAATTGAGAAATTCATCGCTAAATAACTTGTCGCTATTAAAATATTTTGACGATTCATCTTTAAATAAGATTAACAATATTTTTTTGTTATTTTAGCAATAGAACTAGTCCATCACTAATTCTTATCTCTTTTTTTCCAATTGAGAACAAACTTCGAATAACTATATGTTCTCGTTCAAATTTTATTTTACCTGTATAAAATTATTATTTCTCTTACACGAATTCTTATATATTCACTACATGAAGAAAGAAAGCAGCTTTGACAGTATCAAAGAAAATATATGAGATCGATTTCGAGTGATTGGAGTTTGAACCTATGTCACCTTGTACCTAACTTCTTGAGTTAGGTGGTCGAGCTAGCAACTCTGGTCGCCTAAATTAAACCATTTTTCCTCACTAATGAAAAATAAATTTAAATTATTTTTTGTGTTATTTTTTACTTTAATAATATCATACCGTTAGTTGTTGGTAACCATACAAATAGTTCAAATAAATGCAAAAATACAATAATTTGAAAAAGACTAGCCTTCACTTGTAATTAATGCCTCTACCTAAATCACCAACAAAAAAATCTCCACACACACACACAAAAAAAAAAGTGTTCTTTTATGGAGTGAATATTAAGGATTATAATGAGGACTCATTGTTATCTTTTATAATTTTTTTTAAAAAAAAAATTAAGGTTTTTTTGTGGTGAATTAAATGTAGAGAATTTTGAAGTAATGTTTACTCCTATGTTTGATGTTTAACTAATTATATTTGAGTAATTAATGTCATTAATTTTGGGATTTTAATAGTTGTGTGCATATGTAATTTGTATAATTAATTTTATTTTTTATGATAGTAAGTTGTAAGAAAAATTTTCTTCAATAATCAAAGGTCTCAGATTTAAAATTAATGAACAAAAGTAATTCATAATAGGCATACGTGAATGTTAATATTATATATAATGGTGTTGCCTCTAGCTCAATGAACATGATGGTTGCGCTTGAGCCCCCTCATAAATAAATAAAATTGATTATTTGACAAACTCATTCATATCTTAAGCGCAGTACATATAAATTCTGAAGCATCAGAAAGAATTACATGTGCTATTTTGCGATACAGTAAAGTACAAGTATCACCTCGTGACATCAATAACTGACTCTAACGCGTTAACAACAACAACAACAACATGTCATGTGTAATTTCACAAGTATTCAGGTTTTAAAAAAATAGGATATACATAGACCTTATCCTAAGTCGTATTTTTGTGAGATAAAGATGTTATTTTCAATAGACTCTGCTCTAACTGAACGTATTGAATATAAAATTATATGTATGTATATAATAAATATATAATATATATTAATGAATATCATAACAATCAAGATGTTAGAACGCAACAATCAATAACCAATTCCTCATAAACATTAATTGATTGGTCAAACAAATATAGTTAGTTCAATTTCCATATATATCAAATTATTGTGGGTCCTTTTTTTGATATTAATCAATTATGCCGGCCATTTATAGTTTTCTACAAATAAATAAATAATTACTATTATATAGGTGAAGATTAATAATGACATTTGATTTTACTATGTTTATATTTATCAATATGCAATTATGATTTTTTTTAATTGAGATGCCTTTTTCTATTAGTTATATCAAATTAAAAATATTAATCATAATTATATAAAAGTTGGTAATCATCTCATATCACTATTACTAATAACCACTAATTACCTTAGCAAGAATACATTTTTCTCCTAATTATTCCATATTTTAAATTAACATTATCATGCACAATTTAAAATATTTGGTAGATCCTTACGTAATTGTTTTTATTAGAAAAACTTAATTTACAATAAACAAATTTAGCCAAAATAGTGGAGTAGCTAAGATTCTTAAGTGTAAAAACAAAAAAGGAGAAAAATAGAAAAAAAAATGTTGTCATAATATCCTTGGCATGACATACAAAAATATTGCTCAAATTAGTTTTTTCTTTTTTTTATTTCGTACTCAATGTTCAGTCATACTCGATGTTTAGTATCTATTTTGAGATATTGATTAATAAGAATTTATGGCACATAAGTTTCGTCAAATAGAGAAGCACACTTTATTAAAATTATTCTATTCTTAAAACTCGAAATTTCTAATTAAGAATAAAAGAATTTTATCCAACAAGCTAAAAATAAAATTCTTTTCAACCTTCCATGTCAAGTCTAAACACAAGTTTAGGCAAACTAAAATTGTCCACACCAAACAATTACTTGCCGTTTTGTCTGATTTCTAAAGGTCAAACAATTCCATCTACAAACCTACAAATACCATAAAATTACCACTCAAATTATCACTAATAATAATAATAACAACAATAATAAAAATAATAGTTGAGCGACACATTAGAAAAATTAAAATATTTATTTGAAGCTATATATATATATATATATATATATATATTAGTTTTTGAATCACATACGTTGCGAATAGATATATTAATAGTCATTGCAAAATTAAATAGACACGCAGTAGATGAAGAAATAATTAAATAATATTTAACAAAAATGATACAGTAAAATTAAACCGTCACTTTAATAGCTACTGTCATAGATAGGTTGTAATCACCTATCTGCTTCAAGCAACTGCAACAAGCAGTTGAAATGCTCAATCGTAAATAGTAATTTAAATAATAATTAATAAAAATATCATAGTAAATTTTGACAGACACTTTAATAACCACGGCAAAATCAAGTAAACCCATTATTATAGTTTCATAATTGAAATTGATGAAGAAATAACTAAATAATACTTAATAAAAATGACGTAAAAATATTACTGTTGTTGAAGTAGTGGATTTAAGAAGTTGGGCTAGGACCAGAAAATCCTTTGTCAAGGAAAAAACTGGTAAATACTCATTCATCATCGATTAAAAGCCTCGACTGTGAAGTTGTTTTTGTTAGAAACATAAATTTTTCAAACAAATAAATAGCAAAATCATTTTTCAACAAAGTTGCAAACAATTGGTTCAAAGGGCTCTGCAGAAGAAATCTACAACCAACAAAATTGGGTTAAGAGAAGTATAAACCACATCTCTAATGAGGCAAAAAATTCCTAAATCTGTTAGTAATTATTCGCCAAGATTTACACATCCCCTAGAGCCCCCCCTACTATATGTCATCAACCACAACACCACCACGGAAAGTGAAAGAGCAATAACACGAGACTAGTTTTGCTACAGTACACCTGAATTTGCTAGAGGGGCAAAACGACGCTAGTTAGTCCCATGCGCTAGTCACGCCTGCTGTTCCATACGATGCATTATTATACCCCACAGATGCATACCCACCACCACCATAGTAGTCTGTAGAACTAGCGCCTCTATTGTAAGAAGAATCTCTTCGAAAGTCACGACCACCAAAACGAGCTCCACCACGACGATTTTTGCCTCCATAAGAGGATCGAGCAGCAAAGCGAGACAGCCAAGCAGGTACTTCTTGGTTTGCTTCTTGCATCAAGTCGGATAGTGATTTTGCCAGTGAAGAATTGTTCTCGTTGAAGAAGGCAGTAGCTAAACCTGTTTTTCCTGCTCGTCCAGTTCTTCCAATTCGGTGCACATAGTCATCAATGTCATTTGGCAGATCAAAGTTGACAACATGTGCAACATGAGGGATATCGAGACCACGTGCTGCCACATCTGTTGCAACCAAGATCGGTGTCATGCCAGTTTTGAAGGATCTCAGGGCATGTTCTCTCTCCTGCCAAAGATGCACAACAATGGATCACGGGTTAAAAAAAAGTTCTCCAGCAGAAACGCATGAAGGAACAAGGTAAAAAGGCGCCAACTAGAACATCGGATGACATACAACAAAGAAAGCCGAGTTAACTAGTCAAATCTGGCATTCTTAACGAATCAGGAATCAGCTTTAGCAGAAAAACTATGGGCAAGTCGATGCTCAATGTCAAAATGCCAATATAAAATACCTTCCATCGGGAACCTAAAGGATGCCGTCTCATACAGAAGCTTAAACTTAATGAACAAGCTTTCATAACAGCACATAACACACAGTGCTTACCTAACCAAAGCCATTCTACAACTCATTGGTTAAACAAGATATCCGGGGTCAAACCCAAACAGATGAAGCGAAGCAAAGCAAAGCAACAAGTTACTCTACTTTACAAAAAAGCCAGGAGTGTTACATTAAAGAAGCATGCGACAGGGGACTGCAAGCATACAACGGATATACCATTTTATGAGGACGCAGCTCCCAGCCCAAAAGACAATACAACTTCCATAGAAATTTGCTTGCAGCAATTTCGACAACAAGAAGCTCTGTTACAGACAACTTAGAAAAAGGAGGTTCCCAGAGGTACCATTTCAATAAAACTACATTAAAGCATCTTTCCAGCTTAGAGCTGAAATGTAGCACATTTAAGATTGAACGATTGAGATTTACAAAACCAAACACAGCAGATTACAACATATGCATATCAAATGGAAGCACGATGCAGTGTCACCATATGAAATGCCAAGGAAAGAGAAGAAGAAGGGAACTCCCTTCCCCCCTCTTCCTGGTTTCTGGACTATGGCCTTCTAATATTTGGTTTGAAAACGGAAGTGGAGCATAAGCACTATCCAGCTAATCATCACAGACAATGTAGAAGTTATTTTGAATCTGGAGAACCTAACATAGTGAAGATAAGTCAACCAGAAAGCACTAGGAGTAAGCAACCGTACCTGCTGAGTTCTATCACCATGAATAGCAGTAGCAGGGAAACCATTCATAGAAAGCCAATGCTCCAGCGCATCAGCTCCCTTCTTCGTCTCCACAAACACAAGGGTAAGAGCTTGCTAAAAAACAGAGTGAAGCAGAGTATAAATAAGTTGAGAAGCTTGAAACAGGATGATTATAAAGAAAAACATAAAGTGAAAATTATGGGATGACAGCCATCATTATAAAAAGGTAAAGTTGAATTTCATGTGGAGTGTTCCACAGATATGAATTTCTATGTTTCAACTACGAGGAGCCAGGATTTCTAATTGTGGATTTTCAGCCACAGTTGATTTTGCTTTCTGTGTTCTGAATTGTTTACTTTTACATATTAAATAACCTTTTAACCCAAATACAGGGCTTGAGCAAAAGTAACTGGGTTGCGAATTCGTAACCACCACTGTGGCTGTGCTCCCTACCAAAAGTAAATTATCATTGGCAGGACATCACAGGGTACACCCGATACAAAGGAGGGAAGCAGATTGACAATTTAGACAACTATCCTTTAATACCTAAATTGTCTACCTCCCAAGGTCAATCTTTAGTGCCTGTACTTGCCTTTTCTTCATCACCAACACGCTTTAATTAATGATGTGCAACGCTTCCTCGTAAACATGAATAATTGAGTAAATTTGAAACAATAAACAGGAGCTACCTTGCCATGAATACCATTTTCCTTCTGTGCATGAAGAAGATCCATCAAGTGACTTCTCTTGTCAGTCTCTTGAACATATTCAACTCTTTGGACAATCAAATCTGTGCTAGAGCCGACCCTTCCGACAGCCAAAAAGACATAATTGTACAGAAAATCTGAGGCCAGTCTCTGCATTTAGATTAAAATTTAAGTGTGTATTAGTTTTGCAACAATCACTACCAAGGCACTCTTTCTTATGCTTTAATCGAGTAATATAGATCCAAAAATTAGAGAAAAAAGTGTGAGTTCCATTTAATTGTAGAAGAGCAAGCAGCTAGAGAATTTAATGATTTTGGAAGGTTGCCAGAATGTTGTTCATCCATGAGGAGGAACCCAAACTAGTTTGTAGTCGGAAGCAACACATTCCACAGGATAATGGAGGTTTAAAATATATTACGGCCAACGCAGAAAATTGAGGATCAAGGAATAGTCTGTCGGTGTAGAAAAATAACCTGAATCTCTTTTGGAAAAGTGGCACTGAAAAGCATGGTCTGTCGTACACCCGGTGGAGGCATGTCCATCAGTTGCACTATTTTCCTTATTTGAGGTTCGAAACCCATGTCAAGCATCCGGTCAGCCTCGTCTAAAGCCAAATACTTTATCATCTGCAACGAGACTCTTGCTCTCTCAAGTAAATCTACCAACCGCCCAGGGGTTGCCACAAGAATATGCACACCTCTCTCTAATTCTCGAAGCTGTTAACAGTGTCCCAACATTAAATTGACTGTGAGAAACAAATTACAGCTTTCATGATAAAAGATTTTTTTTGGTCAACAAGGGCAAAATGTAAGACGTAATAGCAATGTGGTCAACCATGCATCAAAGGAAGATAAAACTTGTACACATTAAACATTGGAGTGAAGCAATCTCACTCAAGCCTCACCGTTAGATTCTCATATTATTATGAGTTCAAAAGAGTGCCAGCAAAGGATAAATCTGAGAGGTAATTCTCTTTATCACCCCCCCCCCGCCCCCCGCCCCACCCCCCCCCCCCCACCCCTCCGCCCCCCCCCCCCCCCCGCCCCCCCCCCCCCCCCCCCCCACCAACCCCCCCCGCCCACCCCCTCTCTCTCTCTATCACACACACACACACCCCACTCACAGAGAGACACACACATTCCTTAAATGCACCCATAAGCTTTGCTAAAACCAGACAATGCATATTCACCATCTCCAAAACATTTCTATTATAGCTACCATTGTATTAACAATATCAATTAAACTGGTATGAACCTCTTCATGTGAATCAAATTTCAGTGAAATGAAGGCCATTGTCACACTTGTATAAGCTTTTTTGAGACTCGTAAAGTCTCTAATTCGAGGTCAGCATAGTTAAAAGAATCAACACACTTGAGAAAGAGTCATTATGTAAAAAACTGCTGCTGCTACTATTTCCTCGCAGAGGAAGAGATGAGCAAAAGGTGGATTTTTGATCTATTTCTAAGCCAGGAAGATGCCTCTTCTTCACATTTATTACAATTATTTCTCCACGAAGATTGAGACTTGAATAGTCCTATTACTTCAAGAAGCCCGGTTAATCAATCCTTTCAGGTAGAACTTGGCTAGGAACTGAAGATTTGATGGGAAGGACATAAAAGTGTCGTGTTATTCATTCCATGGGACCTTGGTTGAAGGTTACGAAGTAAGAAGGTCCCTATCAAAGAAAAAAATATTAAGATAGAAGGTTATAGAAAGTGAAAAAACATAGGCAAGTTCCAGTTTGAACTTAACCAACAACTTGCGCAGATCAGGAACCCTCTCGTGGCATAGGAAATCCAAATATCAGAACCACAGAATCAATCCAATCAACCTATAATTAAGTGGATTTGCCAAAACATTATGAAAGTGACTTGTCGGGGACAATTAACTTCTGTTAGAGCTGGTACCACACAATAAACACTCCAGAAAGTGCAGCATCAACAGTAAACTGGAATGCTCTACTATGCTATAGAGTAAATGCAGCAACGTAAACACAGATGTCATATCATAAGATACTTGTTCCATTTTATTTATCACAGAGATATTACGACAGAAGCTAACACTACATATGAAAGAAAACCCAGCAACTAATAATACAAATAAAAAAAGAACCGTTATATGCCAGCAAAACATAACAAATTAAGACTGAAGCATCAAGAAACAGGAGAAAATAGGACCTGTTGGTTTATAGGAGCACCACCATAGGCAACAACCACCCGGACACCAGTTTGATATGAAAATTTTTTAGCCTCATCATGAATCTGCAGATCACAACACAACCCTCAACCTTGTAATAAAACTTGTTTTGTGAAGCAAATCATATATCATATACAGAGAAGAAAATTCTTCTTCATATCTTCTCTTATTCAACTATATAGTCCAAAGACCAGAAAAACTTACTTGGCACGAAAGCTCCCTCGTCGGGGAGAGAATAAGAGCTAGAGGAAATGCCACACGTGGACGTGGAGGTCTAGGAAATTGACCCCTCATGATCCCGCTGATGATGGGGAAGCAGAAAGCAGCAGTCTTTCCAGAACCAGTCTGAGCACAAGCCATCAAATCCCTCCCTGCGAGTGAAATAGGTATAGCATGCCGTTGCACAGGGGTTGGCTTAACATACTTGCACCTCCTAATATTTTCATTGACAGCTTCACCTAAATCAATTTCTGCAAAAGTATTCACAGGAGGGGGCACATTGTCACCGCTTGTTTCCACTGGAATATCCTCATATGCATCAAAATTGATCCCAGAACTTTCTTGTTCACCAACAGGTTCACTATCTGTAAAGGGGTTAACTTCCCGATTCTTCCCACGATCCCAACCACCACTTCTGCCATTCCAACCACCACCACGTCTTCCACCACCAGAATAACCAGATTGGTATTCATTCCTTTGACCACTCCAACGACTCCCAACCACATTTGGGACACCATAACCACTATGGTCATTGCCAAATGAAGCAGCCCCAGCATATGAAGCCTGTGCAGGAGGATCAGTTGAAGGTCTGTTTCGCAGATGTGGTGGAACATATGTTGACTTGGACGGAGCTCCAGTCGAATTTTCGGCCGCAGAAACAGAATCAGCCCACGACATTGACATAGTCAAACGCCCAAAAATCACACTCTCTATACCCTCCCTCAAGTTCCCTAGACAAAAAACAAAGAAGATACCCCCCCTAAAACCAAAATTTCAGCTAATTTTACAAATCCAAGCTACTTAACCTCCAAAAACCAAAATTCAGATCAAAACCTAACAACTTTCTTCTTCAACAAATCAAATTCAAATTCACCCAAGCTCAAATCAACCTGCAAATTCCACAACCCAGAAAATCAGTTATTACCCACTTGAAGAAGCACATATTCTACACAAACAACCTCATATCAAGCATATGCAATCCAAACCCAAATGAAAAACACAGAAAATGCAACAAAAACAAAAACTTTGAAATAAGAAATCATAACCAAACTGATCACATCCCCACACCAGAACACCCATCACATATATACATGTTAAGAACAAACCCCATCTCAGAAATCAACAAAAAAACCAGTAATCTCAAAACCACACATATAAAACAATTCTCATCTCAATAATCAGCAAAAAAACACCCAAAAGGGGAAAAAAAGGAAACCCCTCTCAAAACTAGCAAACACCAACAAAAAAAAACATAATCAACAAACACCCACTTCACATAATTGAGATAAAAACAGGAAAAACAAGCAAATACCCATCTCAAGAATCAGTTAAAAACCACAAAATTCCCAAATCAACACAAACCCCAGATCAATACTTGAAGCAAACACATACAATGTGGAAGAAAAACAAAAAATAAACTTACAAGTAGATCAGAAAGAAACCTCTAAGTTTGTAAAGCAAAAAAAATATCTTCTTTGTGGTTTGATTATCTTTTTTTCCTTTTTTTTTTCTATATATACAAAAAAAAAAAAAAAAAAAAAAATCAGGTAATCTTCTTTGTTGTGTTTCTGTTGATTAAACGTAAAGCGTTTGGCACGAAAAAGAAAAAAAAGGGGGAGATAGAAGAACCAGAAGAGAGAAATTGAGACTTCACCGTACGTAATGTACACAGTTCTTGATTGCGGCTGGCCTAAATTTTTGCCTACTTTTCTTCCTTTTCTTTCAACTATATACTAAATACTACTAGTACCATTAAATAACATTTTATTTTTAAATTAAAAATTATTTTTCCCTATGGTGATGTTTGAATCAACTTACGTCTATTAGACACCAATGTCCGCCCTAAGAGAAATTGGTAACTCTTTTAGGATGAAGTTTGGTAGGGTATATGATTATTTTTATCTGGACTATTATTCATTATTTATCAAAACATACTCCAAAATTAATAAATCTATTATTACGTGGATGAAATTTTATAATCAAATTAAGTTGTTGTACCTTTTCGGGAATTGTATCAAAATACTCAATTTAGTCTTGATGGAACATAGTTATTGATGGGAGGTGGTAAGTATGATGGGATTTATCACGTAGAAGCATTCTCAAGATCTTGCTTCTTACCTGAATTATAGACAGTATAACCAATCACAAATATGTGTTACACACAAAGTATGTGAATACCTTGCGCAGATAACTTAAAGCAAATTAAACTCCAGTTCTATGATCTTGTAGAGTAATCTCGAATTATCAGTTGAAGTTTCTTAATATTTGAGTGGACAAATATGGTTTGGAATGCTAAATCTTATTTTTTAGGTTAGGAAAACTCCATATAAAACTTTTCCTAATCTAAAAAGAAGAAGAAACTCATTTTTTTTTAAAAAAAAATAAGAAACTAATGTATAACATCTTTTTTTTAGAAATAGGATTCTAAATCCTAGTTAAATATAAACACTATATGGACCACGTAATTAATTAGTTTTCTATTATGAAACTAATTTCAATTTTGAATTATTTTTACCATAATAAATTATAAATTATTCCACTTAAAGTTCGTAATTGCACTCCTTCATTTGTATTTCAATATTTAAATGATTAATTTAAATAATAATTAAATTATTACATGTGTTAGATTCATAAATTTATCGGCCGGATTTACACATGAAAGTTTACAAGTTTCTCATAAAATGGTGTATCGTCACTCTCTATTTGAGATATAGATTCCATCAACTAACTAATTATTTCACCAATATATATTATTATCATCTATTTTACCAGACATATTAACCCATTTTAGAATCTTACATTTTAATAAGTCAAAATAATAATTAATATATATAGCTCATAATT
>JAOTQR010000001.1:703473-713715 GCA_025774065.1 Solanum ossicruentum | reverse complement strand
TGGCCATACATACATTCAGGTTTGTTCCACCCACCCCCACTCCCCCACCCCCACCTCCACTGCCATCCCACACACAACAATCACCTATGTTGCTTAGACTCTTCAAAAATGTTATTAGGTATGTTGGATCCTTCAAAAGTAGTGTATTTTTGGAGGATCTGACACAGGTGTGACAACATCTTGTAGAGTTCGAGCAACATAGACAACAACTATGCAGCTATGCCTGCTTTGGGGTTGGTATATGAATCCTGCTTTGTCGTTTAAACTCATTTCATATCATCATCCTATTAAATAAAATAAGATTGGAAATGAGCTCATTTAACTTCATTTCGGTCCAATATTATATAAAATAGAAACCAGAATATAAAGTAGCACAGGCTTTTCATATTTGGTATTGATGTATAAATCTCAGTCAAAGCTTAAAGATTCCTAGAAAACGTCGGACAACATTGGACCAAAGTAAATGTACGAATTAATTAGTATCAGTATCACCTATATAGTTCTTCTTCGTATGCACACTATTTTTCATACGATTTGCGAATTTTTGCTAATAATAAGTGGTAGTTTGGTATTCATGATGTTTAAAATAGCCTCCCTCTTTTTCCTTCTTTCTGTTTTGCAGTTTGAACCAGCTCCTAGGAGAGGGGAGCCGGATGTAACGCGAAGAACGCCAGATTACTTCTTATGATCAAGCTGCAGTAACTTGGTGATTTTATTGCATCAGTTCTTGATAAACTGGTCTATATGCCTATGAACTTCTTGGAAATTCTATAGTTATTACAGCTATAGTTTTGCGATGCTGCAAATTGCACGAAGCATGTAAATCGGGCAGGTGATGCATTTCTCCTTCCTTACAGTTCTCCTGAAGCAACATGAAAATGCAGCAAAGAGACGGCGAAAACTGTTGAAGGAATCACCATGCATGTATCATTTCCTTCAAACAATGATTTTACCTTTTTCTCTCTTATATTAATTTTTTGTTACTTGTCCGTTATTTGGTTTCCCCGTTATTTTATCACCTTGTAGGACGATAACTCTCGTGTGAGCTCTGCAGAGACAAGACATCATTTTTACCTTATAATGGGTGCTCGAGTAATTTATAATCTTTCACCTTGCTCAGTTTGCACTCTTTTTTTGTTCTGCTCAAGTGATTATATTCAAGTTGGCTGGTATTTTGAACTTATACTTGCTAGTTTTCATAATCACCACATGTTGGTTTGTCAGGGCCGAGCTACATTCATTCAAGGATGGTCAGATGAACGTCCTTTGTCAGAAAACTTTTTTGAATATATTGGTTAAAAATAGATATTTTGATATCTATATTAGTTGTAAATACCCTTAATACAAAAATCATCCACTCATGTTCTAAAAGTATGAGCACTCTTGACGAAAATGATGGTTCTGCCACTGTGGTTTGTTATCCACAATTACCCTTCAGTTCCTTATATGAATTGATTTTATAAAACAACACCCAATGAAATCTCGCAAGTGGCGTTTAGGGAGGGTAAAATGTATGCAAATCTTACAACTATTCATAGAGATAGAGAGATTGTTTTTGGATGACTATCTCAAAAATATCACTTGATTCTGTCGTACTTAGAAGTTTCAAGATAATTTCTGTATATCTTCTTTACACTTGACAACTTTCTTGTATTTTGTCTATTGAATGGCCAAACTTGGTAAAGATAAAGCTCTAGCATATGAAATTGGTAAAGTGACCAACTTCTTAGCTCTTCCAACATAAGCTCTCTTTGTTAAGTTATCATAATCATTCTCCTCTATTGCATCCAATATCTTCCTGTACAAAATTAAGGATGACCAAACCTACAAAATCACAATCATACAATCAACTTATCAAGATCTTGTAACAAGAGAAGGATCCAAGATTTGAAGTTTACGAGTTCTTACTGGCCAACGACTAGCTTTGTTAAGATGTGAGGCACCCTCCTCAGCAAGATTGAAGTAAAATCTTGCCCTTCTGATCTGCTCCTTCATGAATTCTCTCCATTGATCTGTCACTTTCCTCGCGAACACATCCTCGTCGTGTATTCCAAACTGTGCTAGTTCATCTTGTGGCAGATAAACTCTTCCTCTCAATGCACTAAAAAACATATATATAGTAACACAGTTAGATAATTATGACGCTCATGACAGAGGGCAGGTCAATAAGAGCTGGTCAAAGAGAAGGACTGACAAACTTTTAAGCTACTGACAAACTTCTAAAGAAGTGAAGAGTTTTATAAGACATAGCACAAGTTCACATGATACAAACGCTCAAGGGACAAATCCATGAGGCCTGTTGGACCAAAGCAGACAATACGTGCCATGGACTCGGAAAAATTGGAGCTATATTAATAAAAAATTGGACTAAAAGGTTTTAACTTACTCTTCTCCAACATCTCTTAGAATGTTAGTTAGTTGATTCCCTATGCCCAAATGAAGTGCTGCATCATATACAGTGTGAACTGAAACAGGACATTCTGGTGCAATTCCCATTACTGGTACACTCATTAGGCCAACTGTTCCAGCCACACAGTAGCAGTACATATACAACTCCTGGAAATTCGCGTAGCGGCTTTTCCTCGTGTCCATTCTCATCCCATCTATCATGTCCTTGAAAGGCTATACATCATAAACGCGAATATTTTGCATCAACATACTATCAAAGGTGAGTTTTTTTCGACAGGACTAAGGGGATATCGAAAATTTTGATACCTTGATGTCTAAAGGGAACTTGCAAATGGTATCAGTTAAAGCAGCATCAAGCATGTCATAAGGTTTGTTGTTGAAAATGTCTTCTAATCTTTCTTCCCATCTGTCAAGAACTGAGTTGTTCATATAATCAGCATTAGGACCATCAACTAGTTCATCTGTCCTTCTGCACCATACTGAAAGAAAAACAACAAAAGCAACGATTTTCAGTTGGACGATCCTCTTAACTTGGTGTGATATTATCTGCTATGAGCCTAACTCCCATGGTTTTCCCCAAAAAGCGTCATACCATCAAGAATATAACTACACCTTATTAAATTATCTACCAATGTGAGACATTGAGCCAAGCCCTATGAGATCATTTCAATATCTACTGGTTTCGCGGAACCATTGGCTCTGATACCAGTAAGGACTAGTAATTTAAAAATTTTGAGATCATTAAAATCATTATAGCTTACCATAGATAGCCCATATTGCCTTTTGTCTCTGTTCAGTCATTAGCTTAGTACCTGCAACATGATCAAATTCAACATGAAGTTACATTTAAACTAGGAGATAAAACAGTGAAGAGAGTTAGAGAAAAGTTAAAAAGGGGAAGGGGGAAAGAGTACTCATAATCCATGTTGCTCGAGATTCCAAAAATGTTGCCGCACCCATGTCAGTTCCTCTAAAAATGCACTACTTATGGAGGATTCGATGAGCAACAGGCACCCGTCCACATTTTTTTGAAAGTCATAGCAACATTGCTCTTGATTGAAAAGCTTAAGAAAATATGGAGGGGTGCCTCTAAAAATAGCATATTTCGCTATTACAGCAAAAACTTGGAACCATAAAATTCCACACCAACATAACCAGTGGAATCCCACAAGTGAGATCTGGGGAGCAAAGTGAACGCAAACCTTACTCCTACCTCGTGAAGGTAGAAAGGTTGTTTTTGAAGGACCCTCGACTCAAATGCAACAAATCAAAGTAGTTATAAAAAAAGGGCAATGAAGAAAAGTAATGCGATAACTAAAACACAATAGACAACATAAGTACATAAATTGTACAAGAAAGAGATATCTATTAGTACTACTAGATATAACTAGATAACATATGATACTATTTGTAACATATCAATCTTGCAAAAACAAAAAGGCATCAAGAAAATGAACCTAAGTAGAAAGTTTTAGCATATTCTGAGCAAATTTTCCTGCATAATTCATAAGCTTCATCAAGAAACACAGGATGAAAACTTGAATCTCTACAACACAAATCACTTGTGACATGTGTTTGTTTCCATACAACTTCGCGAACGCGTCGATGAGTGTGAGCAATGCCTTGTACAGATAATAATTCATGAATAGATTTTTCTCTTTTTTTAGGAGAAACTGTTAGAACTTGATCAGCTCTTATAACAGGTACGAAGTTTCCCCTCCATTTTTTTGATGAAAAAATTTCATTTCTTGCATTAAGGCAAGAATTGGATGAATAAGAAAGTGTTGAAGGACACATCTTTACAACAACAAAAAAGATGTTATGGATAATTGCAGATAGTGCTTTATATATAAGGAACTAACAAGTAACAACAAATTTCTCTAAAAGCGCCGGTTCGATGCACGAAAGCTTTCGCTATGTACATGATCCGCGGAAGGGCTTGACCATAAAGGTCTATTATATGCGGCCTTACTTTGTATTTCTGTTAGAGGCTGTTTCCAGAAAAATTCTCTCAATTATTAAAATATTTACAATAGTATAAAATAGATATTTTTTACTTGAGTCAAAATTTATTGAGAATAGTCTCTCGTCAATATTCAATTTAACTTATATACATTGCCAGTTAGAGAAATATAATCTGTTTTCTCAAGTGACTTTTTTTATTTTTGAGGTATTAATCTCATTTTTTATCGAATTTTTATGGACGATAAAAAATTCATTTGTATTGACAATCTATATTAGTTAAACTCTGAAATATCTTATTTCAATATGCTTTGGCTTAGAAGGAGGAGTCTCCAAGCAACAGTGAAATAAATATTCTCCATGTGACTTATAGGTTACTAGTTCGACCATCGAATTGGTCACACATGCTTGCATCAGGCTAGACTGCTTACATCATACCTCGTTAAGATGTGACCTCTCTTTTGATTATGCCTGAACATGAGATGCTTCATGCATTGAACTGTCTTAGTCTTTTAATTCTAAAAAAATATAGATTTAGTATATTTTTGATAGTTCTAAGTTAGATACACATAGTATTGTTGGTATTAGAGTCACAATGCTTTTTCCAAAGATGCTATTTTGTCTTTTTACTTACACGCAAAATGTTAAAAAAAATTGTTGGAAGAATCGTCCATCATGCTAAACAAGAATTAATTAAGGATCTTGTCTACATTTTATACCTCTAAAATGGAACTTATAATTTTTGTTTTTTTCTGCAAATTTATGAAAAAACAAATTTAAAAAGATTGTTTTTTGTATGTACAAGAGAGTATATACATTGGAATAATGCTATTTTTGTGAGTATATTAAATCCATTTGAAAGAGGTCCACATCAATATATTAGATTGTTTTGTTCTTTTTCTCTATAAGTAGATACCCTTATGAAATGATTAATCAATTTAATTTCAAATGCATTCAAATTTTATGTACTAATAGCATATTTTTTTAAATACCACAAGATAAATTTGATTTTTTTAATAAAAATATGCAAACTTTCATAAGCTTAATATATGATATCATGAAAAAAAGAGGCATGATTTTACTATATTTTTTGCACTTGACTATATGGACAGTTAACGGGGAGATAACTTTGATTGGCGTAATCGATAGTTGGAGAATGTTCTTATCTTGGGCAAGCTCGGTGCAATAAAACTCTTGTAGTCTTACCTTGCATTTCTGTCAAAAACTGTTTCCAAGGCTTAAACTCCTGACCTTCCGGTCACATGGCAATAACTTTACCAGTTACTCCAAGACTTCCCTTCGATAATATTCTTATATTGTGTGACAATATTACAAAACAAGTAATTGATTTTCTAAGGCGGACAATTATGTAACAACACTACGAAGAAATCATACCTTTAAGGAACATGCTATGGTCACAACATCCTTAAAAGGGTAGTGACGAGTTTTACATGCGCACTCTAAACGCGGCTAGCGCATAACTAGATTGGTCACAATCTGAGTGACCCCAACCATGTACCCTATCCTATCATCAATGGCAGAACTCGAACGCTTACTAAGGAGATTCAAAATATGAAAACGTTAGCATATAAAAAGAATAAATAAAAATTCGACATCTATTATATATATATAAAAATAGTTTCTCGACCCTTCCTGGCTCCGCTCACAACCAAGTGTAATGAGAGGATTAGGCTAAAGCATGGGGTCTTACAAATTATCCATCTACAGCTTCTTATAAAAATAATCATTGATAACTCTGAAGGACATCAAAGCGTCTGTAGTCCAACGGTTAGGATAATTGCCTTCCAAGCAATAGACCCGGGTTCGACTCCCGGCAGACGCACTTTTTATACTATTTTGATTTTGACCAAATACAACCACGACAACAAAGAGACGATTATTTTCGATAGATTCTCGGCTCAAAAGCAAATACAAAAGTCAAGAGGAGGTTGTTTCTAATAGACTCTCGGCTCAAGTAAGAAAATATTGAAAAACAAGCGTGTAACGTAAATACAGTAGCAAGGCTCAATGTGTAAAGCAAATACAACAATGAAGAAGTCAGGAGGGAGTTGTTTCTAATAGACTCTTGACTCAAATAAAGAAAATAAGATTTGCTAAAATGATAAATATTAGATATCTTATTACGGGTAATGTTACAACCCGTAATAACATATTTAATATTTGTCATTTTAGCAAATCATTCATAAAGAAATATAAAAAAACAAGTGTGTAAAGCAAATACAAATATTATTTCTAATAGACTCTTAATTCAAGTAAGAAAATATCGAAAAACAAGTGTATAAAGCAAATACCATAGCGAAGAAGTCATGTTGATGGTTTGAAATACTAAATATAGGTTCCCTACCAAAGAATAACAAAGCACATTAGTATTTCAAAAATATTACAAAATACATATCTTTATTGTTCTTGGATACATATACAATCGTAATAATTCAAGAGTATGTCTACAACTGAAGTCAAATCAAGACTAAAGTAAACGATTTATCTGTACAAGTCATGGTGGACAGAATCATCTGGTACTTGTGTAGGTGGGAGGTAGTAAGTACCCCTCGAAATTAGTTAGGTGCATGTAAGCTGACTCGAACACCATCATTATAAAAAAAAAGGTACTTGTTTGTTGCTTTGTATTAGCTATACATGAATGTGCAAGGACTGGTATGAGTATCTATATTGCTTGGACTCTTCAAAAATGTCAACAGGTGTGTACCGGATTCTTCAAAAGTAGTGTATTTTTGAAGAATCCGACATAGGTGCGGTATTGAAAGTGAAGAGTCCGTGCAAATTAGATGAGTATAGTATCATTTGTTTTCTCTTGAACCGGTTATCGGTAGGAACGCTGCCAAAATCACAGATACCTTGGACAATAGAAATCCGATTGTTCCGACCATGAGTTCTTGCGGTGTCAGCACTTTGGCAACGTCCCCGAGAGCATATTTTGCTGCAATGGCTGTAACTGCAAAAGCCAATACTATGTTTAACACTGAACCTTTGAATCCTTTATCGGTTCGATCAAGAGTTTGTGTTCTGTTACTTGGAGTTAATTCTGAAGATGGTATACCATCAACAGACCTCTGCACGAGTAATAGATAGAGGAATCCTCCGACACCACCTGTTAAGAAGGCAATTGCAGACTTTTCCCCGGCTAAGAATGCAATAGACGAGCCAGTAATGGTAAGGATTGCATCGTAAAGCAACAAAGATAACTTCAGATCTGCATATTCCTTCATGGTGTCTTCGTTTGATATGTTCCGAGTGCTAACAGAAGATGATGGCGAAGTTTTCTCACTTAATGATATGATGTTGTCCTCCGAAAACTCAGTAACCGAACAAGGTCTAAACTCCATCATGGAACTATCACTTTTCTCACCAAGCAAGACATCCTCGATATCAAAGTCATACTGAATGGCTGTACAATCTGATAATTTCTTCTCGTTTCCTACTGATGCAGAATTTAGCAGGGAAATGACAGTTATGCTCATGCCTCCGAGTCTCCACTGACCTGCTTAAGATTAACAGTTTAACACCAAAACTTAGAAAAACGTTGCGATTCATGTTTATTAATTTCCTTTTTGATGCTTAAATATGAACAGTAATCATACAAATGGTTCACAGCTATATTGCTCGGACTCTTAAAAAATGTCTAAGCAGTTTTTCTGGTGCTTGATGAACTTTAACTGTTGAGTAATCGGGATTCTTACTGATTTGAGATGAGATAGATTTAGACATAGTGTGAATCGTAAACTGAGGTGACAACTTTTACAGGCCAAACACAGACAAAGTTCAGAAAATATCGACATACCAGCCAACTTTTCCGGACAAAAACATCACATCTCAATCCTCATAAGAAGTGATCTTACATGCTACGTCCTACTCTTCAGAAATATCAACGGTTACGTGCCGGATCCTCCAAACGTGGTGCATTTTCCAGGATCCGACACAGATGCAACATGTATTTGAGAAGTCTGAGTAACATAGCTTTACATGTACATCACTTAGTTGGAAATACTGACCTGATTCTGGGCTGATCCAAACAGCTTCAAGTTTTCCAAGTTTAGGTCCCTCAAATATGAACTCATCTATGGAACCTCTTTGAAAGTACAGCAGATCGGAATCTTGTGACTCCACAGAATCCATACCAGCTGATATCCTCTGTAAGATTGAGTCACCATTTTCATCTATTAAACAAAGCAGGACTTCAGAGTTTATGTCAGTAAGATCAGATCCATATGCGCTACTCGTTTGCAGCTTGACTTGGTACATCGAGTTGGATGTATCCAATTTCGAATGATTGAGCAATGTTTCCAGCGACCAATCTCCATAGAATTTTACGTTAGTGGATGTTAGAAGGCGGGAAGGTTTTACATAGTCCCGAAAATCTGAAAATTAGTTGTATGACCAAAGTGAGAAGCTGAAACAAAACATTACATAAATGAGTGAATGAAACACCATGTCTGCACTTAGTAAGTCGAATACAAATCTAGATAGAGTGATTTATTCAACTCTGGTTCTCTACTCAACCGAAGTGAATGAAGTACACTTCATAGCTGGACAAGATCTTCACGGATAGATGCTATAGGTAAGGCTACTTAACAACAACTGCGCTCCAGTCCCAAACAAGCTGCTTAGCCATATGAATCTCCACTTTCTTCATTTAAGTTCATTTTATATCATCGTCATCCTAACTAATAATAACAGTAGTACTAGATGTTCCCTAACAAGTCTAAAAACTTATTCCCCACTAGTAGATATCACTTATATGTTGGGATGGAGGTTCGGCTAAAGGCAGTATCTTCTGTTCCAATCCTATATGTATCTAACAATTTACAAAATCATTGAGTATGTACAAATTATTAATTTAGAACCAGTAACGTAACAAGATTAGAATCCAAAACACACAAAACTTATAAATTTTAGCTCCGCCTCTACCTATATAGATCTCACTTTTCCATTGTATCATATCTTTAGCTAAGTCTACATTGATTCTTACAATTCGTTATTTTGTATGTCTCCCGAGACAACTTCCTTCCCTGTGATGGTTTATCTCGACCCCTTTTTAACACCTTCCCTCACCATATTTTCACACCTACAGACCGATGCATCCGTCGAAAAAGGAAATGAAAGTTCACATACTCTTTTTTCCAGCATTTTGAAATGTCACCTAATATCAAGAAACAGAAAACACAATTGACATTGTTTGACGTCTACCTCATTTCCCTAGCCAAAAACATCAAAAGAATTTTAAATCACAAACTACACCTATAGTAAAAACAACTCAACACCCTATATACTTCTTCTCCAAAGAAAAATTGCCTCTAACCTATATATTGCTCGGACTCTTCAAAAATCCCTTCGAATGTCTCGAATACTCAAATAAACTTTTAAAGGATCCAACACAAATGGAACAACATATTTGGATAGTCCGAGCAACATAACTAAGGGTTCATTTGGTTGACAACATGTTATCCGGATAATTAATTTCGAAATAAGTTAACTCTGGATAAATTATCCCACCATATATAAGCGCAAAAATGGTGGGTTAAATAGTACAGAGATTACCTTATCCTTCCAACCAACATCAATAAAATAGTCATCCCAGGATTATTATAACTTATGCCCTCACACCAACCAAACGACCCCTAACAGACTAACAGTTAAAACAACAAAGTTGCACAAAAAATTTAAAACTACTATTCCCTCTGTCCCAGATAACAGACTAACCACTAAGGAAAAAATGATTTTTTTCAAAAAATTTATAGTCTAAAACACTGTTTAATCAGCTACAAAAATTTTTATTAACGATAAAAAAAGTAAATTTAAAATTTTATCTCTCTCTCTCTCTCTCTCTCTCTC
>JAOTQR010000001.1:682978-701652 GCA_025774065.1 Solanum ossicruentum | reverse complement strand
ATATATATATATATATATATATATATATATATATATATATATATATATATATCCCGGAGCTTGACCCGCGAGGTTGACAAATATTTAATAGTATATTAAATATTACATTAGGCTCCACAACCTAAGAACGCAATCGCTAATGATTCTAGTAGGCCTGACCAATATTTTACAAAGCTTAAGATCATTTTAGGGGTGACATAACAAGAATTAGACAATTTTTTAAATTTTTTGTGGTATTAGCCGATGAATATTTTAGGTGTCAGGCTCCTCGGACTTATTTTCTCATGAAAATTTTATGGAATCACTCGTAATGACGCCGCTAATGATTCCAGTAGGCTAGACTAGTATTTTACGTTGGTTTGAATTTAAGAACCTACAAGTAATTGTGTATAATCATACATGTATATAATATACATGATCAATATTTCCATATATTTCGACAATTTTAATAAATAAATTTTGACAAAATTGTACATATTAATAAAATTTCATTATATTATCTAAATTATTCTTTATCTCACTTAATTTACATTTCCACTAATTTAAAGCATTAATAGTTGGGGACTTTAATGATTGGAATTTAAACCTAATTCCACCAAAATTTGTGGAAAATTAGGAGTTCACCAATTGAGCTAGCTAGCAAATTAGGATTTGCTAACAAAAGATTTAAATAGTTCTTAAACATTAATATATAATTAATACTTCCTTTAATCCTTCTTATTTTGTCACTCTAACTAAAAATATTGTCCAAAATAATTATTATGTTAGAAAATAAAAAAGGTATTACTCATCCTAAGAAAGAGCAATAAGGGTATTTTAACGTGTGTTGGGTGATTCTATTATGTTCTTTTGCATTTGATTGAGTGGGCAGTTGATCGAAAGATAACTTCGATTTGCCCGGCCAACAGATAGGCGATGTGCTTATCTTGTGTGACAACACTACTGAGCGAGTTGCTCTTCCTTCAAATATTCCTTTGAATAATACTAACTTAAATAAATAATTTGTATAGTGGACAACCAATGAATATGGTGGGATATATATAATTTTCTTATTCCTAATCAAATGCATCGAATCAAAGTTTTGAAAATATGAGAATGTTTTACCCCTTAGTAGGTTTAATCTAAGCAAAATTTGGATTAGTTGAGTCAATGATAAATTCAGCATTCTATTTATAAATATTTAATTATGACTTTAATAATTGTTTTATAATTAATTATGATCATCGTAAAATTAATAAACTTTAAATCCTCAATTCGCATCGGACGATGATTTATTCTAACTATCAAATCAGCTTTACAAAGTTCGAATTTCAAAATTTGACAAAATTGACTGTATTGATTTTAAGAAAAGTATCATATGCTTTTGATATTTACAGATCATATATTCCTCAATTATTTATTCTCTTTTACTTATTATTCCAAACAAAATTTTGGTTCCAATTTATCCTACCATAAAAGAGAAAAAGGAAATGAAAAAGAAACATGACTATGGGTATTTGGTAGGGAGAATTTTTTTTTTTTTTGAAACTTTTTTTGAGGAAAATAACTGAGTTTTTACTTATTTTTTGTTTTTATGTGTTGAGCATGTATATAAAAATAGAGGATCCTAAAAAAAATATTATTTTAAAATTATTTATGTATAATATGGAAGCTATATACGAGGGGCGGGGGTTGTCAAAGATCAATCGAGAGACAATATTTGTATCCCATAAACAATTAAGATCGAAATTTTACTAGAATTATAAAATGCTATATGGTTTATTTTCAACACTTTAATAGAATGTGTCGATGAGTGGTAGCAAATACTAACTGAAATAATTAAAAAACATGCAAATTAGTCCTGAATTATTATTATTAAGCAATAAAATAAAATAAAATAAATTAAAAAAGCTAAGATTATCTCTTTCTTACTCACTTAAACCTTATATTCAGACAAACAACATCACATGCTAAAATGATTTTTTTAAAAAAAATTTCCCGTTTTAGTGTAAATTAATTGTTGATTGCTTTTTTCTGCTGTTAATTTGTCATGTGAAACATTAATTTTTTGTTAATTAATTTCCAAAAATAATATATCAAA
Organism: Solanum ossicruentum; assembly: GCA_025774065.1. Classification (NCBI taxonomy): domain Eukaryota; kingdom Viridiplantae; phylum Streptophyta; class Magnoliopsida; order Solanales; family Solanaceae; genus Solanum; species Solanum ossicruentum. Next base: position 699,572 of record JAOTQR010000001.1, on the reverse strand, counting down.
CCTACCAAGGGATCATTTTTGTCATATGGAATACGTGTAAAGCTTTTTGGCCAATTAATAAATAAAATTTAAAAACTTATTTTATATATGTTAGTATACTATTGAAGATAGTGTTTCTCATAGATATTATTAATTAATGAATAATGGGAACAAGTTTATTACTCCTTTTTGGTCATATAATAGTCCACTTGATATTTAATAATAGTTCAATATGAAATATTATAATGATGACTATAATAATAATAATAATGCTATACTTTTTTCGTGTAATCATTTAGTAATCAACAGCATTAATTGGATTAATTTAAATTATTATTATTATTTTTTAAATCCAGAGTTCTTAGATTTTGAAGCTCAAATATGAAATACTTGATTACGGGGTGATTTATTACGCATTTAAAGAAAAAAAATTATTGATATAAGAATGACATGTAATAATAATAATTGCCCTCTTTCACATTTATTGCTAAAAGGTCAACTCTCTATAGATTATGTTCTGATTTTTTTATCTCTTCAAATCACTTCGATACATATATTGATAGAAGATATGATATAGCATATATCTCATACAATTAGTTGAGACTTAAGATGCACCACAAACTGATTAAAATGTCGTTATTATTACAAAAGAAAAATACATAGCATTATTCCACATTTGAGAACTTTCCCATCTATCCAAACCTTTATAGCTAGAGTCACTTCATATTTATACTAGTAGAAGGTAACAAATATCTCATAAAATTTGTCGAAATGCATACAAACTAATGTATTACAATAATAACATACCCAGTAAAACTCCATACAAACTAATGTATTGATTGGAGAGAATAGATACCTCGCACAATTAGTTGAAATGTGCACAAACAAATACAAACACCACCATTATAAAAAAGAAAGCACTACTTTAACATTATTCCATTTGAAAAACATGCGTAATTCTTTTTTTCCATCTTAGTCGATAGAGTCACACGATACTTATATTAGTAGAAGGTAACAAATATTTTATAAAATTTATCGAGATGCGTACAAACTGATGTATTAATAGGAGATAGCAAATAATACTCTCTCCGTACAAATTAGTAGATGTACGCAAGCGGACTCAAACACGATTGCAATATATATATACATACACAACTACTACTACTCCTATAGCTAGTCCAGCTTCCAAAACCAAATCAAAGCCAATAAAAATGTCACTTGACTTACAGAATCTTGAATCACAGATGTCCACCATGAAAACCACCATAGAACCACCACAAAGCACCCAACACCTCCCTACAACCACCAACCCGACCACCCCCCAAAAAAACCACAAACTTACCCTCATCCCCTTGATCTTCCTCATATACTTTGAAGTAGCTGGTGGTCCATATGGTGAAGAACCAGCAGTTAAAGCAGCTGGTCCATTACTAGCCATTCTTGGATTTCTAATTTTCCCCTTTATTTGGAGTGTACCAGAAGCTCTTATTACAGCTGAGCTCTCAACAACTTTCCCTGGTAATGGTGGATTTGTTATTTGGGCTGCTAAAGCTTTTGGACCCTTCTGGGGTTCTTTAATGGGTTCTTGGAAATTCCTTACTGGTGTCATAAATATTGCTTCTTTCCCTGTTTTGTGTATTAGTTATTTAGAGAAACTTTTCCCAGTTCTTGATTCTGGGGTTCCAAGAAAATTGGCTATTCTGGGGTCAACTTTGTTGTTATCATTTGTTAACTATACTGGTTTAACAATTGTTGGATATGTTGCTGTGGCACTTGGGGTTATTTCACTTGCCCCTTTTATCATAATGTCATTTATTGCTATCCCAAAGATTCATCCTCATAGGTGGTTGAGTTTAGGCCAAAAGGGGGTTAAAAAAGATTGGAACTTGTTCTTCAATACACTCTTTTGGAACTTGAACTTTTGGGATAATGTTAGTACTATGGCTGGTGAAGTTGAAAATCCAAGAAAGACTTTCCCTTTAGCACTTTTTTCTAGTGTAGTGTTCACTTGCTTGGGGTATATTATCCCACTCATGGCTGTTACAGGCGCGATCGCGGTGGACCAGCGGGATTGGGACACAGGGTTTATGGCTAGCGCCGCGGAGATGATATCAGGGAAGTGGTTGAAATTTTGGATTGAAATAGGTGCTGTGTTATCCACCATTGGGTTGTTTGAAGCTCAATTGAGTAGTTCAGCATTTCAAATTTTGGGTATGGCTGAAATATCATTTTTACCTAAGTTTTTTGGACTAAGGTCAAAATGGTTTGATACACCATGGGTTGGGATCGTTTTGTCAACTTCAATTTCACTTGGAATGTCTTATATGGACTTTCAAGATATCATTTCTAGTGCAAATTTCTTGTATAGTTTAGGTATGCTTCTTGAATTTGCATCATTTCTTTGGTTGAGAAGGAAGTTTCCATTGATTAAAAGGCCTTATAGGGTGCCAATGAGATTGCCACTTTTGGTGATTATGTGTTTGATTCCATGTGGTTTTTTGGTTTTCATCATGGCTATAGCAACAAAGATTGTGTATTTGATTAGTGGATTGATGACTATTGGAGGGATAGGATGGTATTTTTTGATGAAGTTTTGTAAGTCAAAGAAGTTGCTAAAGTTCAATGATAAGGTAGATGATACTTATGAGGGATAATTTAATAGGGAGGTAGGTGGTGTGTATGACTTTTTCTTCTTCTCTGTTTTGTAATTTCATATATTGGAAAGATGTTACTTAATTTCTCAAAGAATTGAATGCAACAATATCCTTTCTTTTGTCTTATTCATTTTCTCAAATTTCTTTTTTTTTTTTGGTTTTCACCTATATTGGACCTTCAATTAATTCAGACTCATTTTACATAACACTTATTCAAGGGTGAAGCGCTCCAAACAAAGAGCTCGAAAGTAATTTCATTCATCCCACCACAATCTAATCGAGGACAATTACAAGCTTGGGTATCCTCCTGAAAACCACCACAAACTGTCTTATTCATTTTCTCAAAATTTTCAATTTCTTTTTAATTTTCCACCAGTATTCGATACCTGTATTGGACCTTAGCTTAATTCATACTCCCATTGCGCTAGGCCTGTTTAAAGGGAAGTGCTCCCTAACATGATTTTTTTTTTCATATTTAGGGCTTGAAAGGGTTCTCATCCACCCCATAATTCTTGTTGGTAAATGATTTTGAAGCCTAAGTTCCACAAACTGTCTTATTCATTTTCTCAAAATTTTCAATTTCTTTTTAATTTTCCACCAGTATTCGATACCTGTATTGGACCTTAGCTTAATTCATACTCCCATTGCGCTAGGCCTGTTTAAAGGGAAGTGCTCCCTAACATGATTTTTTTTTTCATATTTAGGGCTTGAAAGGGTTCTCATCCACCCCATAATTCTTGTTGGTAAATGATTTTGAAGCCTAAGTTGCACACATCTCATTTAATAGCTCAAATATTTTATATCTAAGATTTACAAATAATAATAAAAAATACATTTAAACTATTACCAGTTCCACTTGTAATCAAAAACTTCTTTGATGAAGTTTTTGTAAGTCAAAGAAGTTGAAAGTTCAACACTTAATGATGATATTTATGTTGAATAATCAATAGGGAGACAAGTGGGGATGAATATTTTGTTGTCTTTTCTAGTTAGTTGCATGTTTTATATCTTTCCTTCTTGGCAAGGAAAGATACTTTGTGATGTGCGAAGACTTTCCATAGATGTAGACTTCATATATGGAAAGAATATACACTTTTAGTTAACAGAATTTGAATGCAAAATATACTTTGCTTTGTCACATTATTTTCAATTTTCTTTTGTATTTTATGCCTAAGAGTTTAACTTATATACATCGACTGTATAAAGAATACTGACAATGACAGTAGTCAGTAATAGTGTAAGTAAATTTTTTATAATATGTTAGACATCTTATTTTTCAACAATAACAACATACCAGTGGAATCTCACAAATGGGGTTTGGAGAGGGTAAAATGTATGTAGACCTTAACACTACCTCATAGAGATAGAGAAGCTGTTTCCAGAAAGACATCTTATGTTTCAAGTTATTAATTTCACTTATTATTAACAGCTGCCTATAATCATCTCTTAAGTAATTTTATAGTGCAAAATTACTTTTTACACTGTCACTAATAGAGTTTAAACTCCTGTAATTAATCATAAAAATCGTTTACATTCACTGTATAAAAGTTAAATTCATATCGTGATGAATAGTCCACTATTCATTATGTGTGAGAAAACTCAATCCATCTATGTATTATTCAACAAGATGAGAGAAAGTGTTCACTACCACAAATTATGACATAGGCTCGACCATTTGAGCTAACCGTAGACTGGCACCCTTCCCAAGTGTAATGGAGTTCACCAACCTAGGCCATAGGCCTTCTTGATCGCCCATTGACCCCATCCAAGTAAGTCAATAGGTGGATCGTGCTTTTCTATACCGACGTCAATTCAAACTGTCCATCTAGTGCTACTATCAAGACCATCATCGCATTATGAAAACACGATTCACCCAAGAATTGTACACAAAAAGATCTCATGAAGGCGAGCTAGTGAAAAATTTCTTGATATTTCCATTTATAGAAGAGTATTGGTAGTGTTTTGCATTGTAAATATGTTGTATACAGCTTTCTGTGATATCTCATAGGCCAGAATAACGCTAAGTTAACACTGAGAACTACTGAGGGGTCACGCTAAACTTACCGTCAAGCTTATAATGAATCCGAGAAATGCACCAGCTATGACTTCAACCTCTGTATGACCGACCTGTTCTTTCAACGGAGTAAAATTAGACGATGAAACTCTTCTTTCATCAGGTTTAAGCAATAAAGTAGCATTCTTTGATTTCTGTTGAAATGTACTTGATTCTTCTTGTAATCGAGGATCAGAGCTCTCTGCGTCTGAGGATAATTTCTCTTGTATAGAATCCGTTAAAACATCAAGTTCATTACTAGATGGAACTGAGTTTATTTGATTTCTGAAAAAAGCTTTATTGAATGCTTTTGCGTGAATGCCTACTTCCCTTCGAACTCCCTACAGGAAGCAAATGTTGATTGTGAGACAAACCAGGTTGTACAAAGCTAGAAAAATGAACAAAACAGGAAGAACATGGAATACGTCGTCCTACTCTTATCGTTATTGAAAAGTTTTACCAATGGAATTCTTCAATTACTTTTAGAACCTAAAATGGAACTTGAAATTAAACACTGAACTGGTGAAGCATGAAGCCGTGAAGGATATGGTTCGGGTTTTGAATGTAAGATGAAGCATGAAGCTGTGAAGGATATGGTTCGAGTTTTGGATGTAAGATAGAGCCTAAACATAACTAGCAGCTGAAATGAAAGTAGATAAACATAAAAGTTGATGATAAATAATATGAAACAAAATGCTCTCAAGCGGTTGGATTTGTATCATCACAGCCATAGCAAGAACCATATGTATCTTACAAGAAGAACCGGATGATACATATTAGATGTTAGGTACGGATCCAATCCATAATCGGGTAGTTATGATGGTAAGGTACCTGACACACGTTGGATATAAGATGTGGATTGCATCGATAGTTGGGTAGATATGACTGTAAGGTAACCATTATTGTAGGCTTTATAGTATCATATCTAGGATATGTATACCAGGATAGGTAGAGGCTTTACTTTCGCAGTTTGTGGAACATTTACCATGGTGGTTCACATCTGTTTAGCTGTGTAAAACTTATCTTCCTAGGCTAATATTTTTAAATCACCGTGGTGTCTGGCTGGCTAGCGTGTACCTTGACCAATCCACAAAGTTAATATCCTTTCTTTGTCATCGAAGAGTGCACACAAAGTTTTCAAAAACAGTGGTTAATGCTGTCTCGAGGGAATATTGACAGACATCACTCCCGTCTCCTGCTACTTTACACTTCACAAGGTTTGTGTTTAGACTTGTTATGCTGCAGACTTTAGACACCACTTCTGATCAGAAACTTAGTTTCCAAAATCCAACTTATATTGATAATAACATCAAATTCCAGGAGTTATGTCATTCTTTTCAGCCTCTCCAACCCTTTTTTCAATTGGGGAACTATCATTCTTAGCCAGAGGCGGAGCTACAACACAAGTAACAGGTTTGGCAGAATCCAATAGCTTTAGGTCAATGTATCCCAAACCAAGTGAAATTTCCTGTCCTAAATTCAGAATCCATAAAATGAAAATCTCGTATTTGTCAATGTATCTTAGCACAAGGAGGAATGAGGATCCAATGTATCTTAGCACAAGAAGGAATAGTATTTTCTCATCTTGCAATGTGTGGATCAAACAACGTCCAAACTCTGAAAGAACTTTTTTCGAAGTGAAGCAGGGAAAAAGAGAGGAGGAATGCTCAAGTTTTCTGACACATACCTGTGCATCATACATCACAAGGCCGGCATATACCACTGCTAAACCGAAAATCGAATCAGAAAAGCCCCTGCAGTTATGGCACTGCATGTTACTCATAGCTAGGAAAAAGCAATTAGCCAAGAAAGCAGAATTAAATGCAACATCACAATGTCTTGTCCCAAGTTGTAATTCAGGTGTGACTTCCATTAGAGGGAAAATCGAAAAAAGGTTAAAATACCTTTCCAAGCCAAGGGCAGTGGCTGTGGCGATTACTGCCTGTCATTTGGAAGTAGATGAAATTAAATGAGACACTAGACAAAAATGCCATGTTGCTCAGACTCTTCAAAAATGCTGCTGAGTGTGCAGATTCTCCAAAAGTATTACATTTTTGGAGGATCCGACATGAGTATAGCAACACTTTTGGAGAGGAGTCCAGCAACATAGCAGAAACAAAAAGGGCAACAAAGTTGGTAAACTGTGAAAAATTAAATTTTCTTTTATCACGGATTAATCTAAGATTGAAGTGTCGATCAGTTTATTTCAAAACATTGGTTCAGGAATCAGAAGTATTATACAAGCACACAAAGATAGATAAAAATCTTACAGATGAGTGTGTGGAAGGAAAACCCCCAGCCTGAAAGGCGGTCTTGAAATCAAACTCATTGCCATAAAATAGAGATGAAGTAAAAGGCTTCATTAGCTGACCAACCGCTGCAGATACAGCTGCTGCAACCAAAACCTGCAGGTCCACTCAAACAAATCAATAACATTTAACAGTAGACCCTCATACAGCATGTGATTTTCTGAGACAAATCAGTCTAAATTAACGCTTCTTTTAATACAGTGGGTTGCTTTCACGCCTTACAGTGCCTAATCAGACTTTTTCTTTTGGGATTCAATAAGAATATGAAAGCATAATCTGTCCATTTTCTGGAACCGTGTCCCAAATAAGTAGAGCTCATACACAACAGCTCCAAACATAGTAATTAAAGAGAGACATCAGAGAGTTCCTGCTTGACATCTGAGCTAATCGCATAGACATTGTGGTAACATAACTTAGTTAACCAAAACAAAGACTAAAAGGACATCTTGCACTATTTTGTTTTGTGTTATCTCTTGTGGTAATTCTCTGATAAACATATTGCGGAAAGTGACCTTTACATAAGCATCAAGTCCAATTAGCCAAATGCCTGAAACAAGAACCAAATGAGAACATCTTTCAAGTTTCACCAAACCTAATGGATATCGAACCGATTCAGAAATCTGATTACCTTATGGATGTACATGATATACAACCAATTAGAATCCCTTTCTTTTTTTTGGTGAACAATTGGGATTAAATCATACAAGAATTAACTTAACAACATATTTAGTAAAAATCAATCAATTTAGGATCTACTTGACAAACTTATACGCATTATTACTAGGTTATCAAGAAAACATTATCTCTTAATTTAATCACCTTTATGAAACGGAGCCTCTAACTCTCACCATAAATGATAATAATCCAACTGAACTTCAGCCCAATTTGATACATAAAGACACCAACTTTACAACATAGTGTAAATCCAACCAATTTGGGATTCTTGTCTTAATAACAGTGGTGTTTAGACCAGCTTGCACGCACCTCAACTAATTCTACTAGTACCTGCTAGCTCCCACCAGCACATCTAACGAGTAACGTCTATCCACCACGTCTTCGGACAAATGGGGAGAACAACCAATTAGGGATCTAATTGACAACTTTACACACATTATGATAACTACCAATACAATAAGTAACAACCATCCACACAAGTTGTAAGTTATCAAGAAAAGATTGTAATCTTAAATTAATCATCAATCTGAAACTGACCCTCCAACTCTCACCATAAACAATGGCACCCCAACTGAACTTTAGCCCAATTAATACACAAAGACACAACCTTTACACAAAAGAACCTCACAAAAAGAAAATGCTAAGAATTGAGTAAAGATTGCAACTTTATATCAAAGCTATGAAGTAGAGTAACTCACCTTGTTATGGATTACATCAGTAATGTCTTCTATTGAAAACCCATGAAGACACAGCAATTTAGGCAAAGGTTTATTGGTCAAATAAGAGGAAGAAAAACATCTACCATGTCTTCTAAAACAGGGAAATACTAGGATTTTGGTTGTGGGGTTGTTGTAAATTGAAGCATTTTGTCTACTGGAGAGACTTAAAGAAGCAGCAGATAGACTGCCCATACTCTGCAACACCAACATCTTCCCAAGAGGAGAAGTTCCCCCTTTGGCTTTTTCCTTTGCTTTATTTTGCTCCAACCAAATGGTGGAGTTTGTGTGGATTTACCTTTTCAACCCTCTATGTTTATTTTTCTTTTATTATTCACATTTTGTTTCTCTTTTCCTTGTTAATCCAAGTTTCGTTGAACGTAGTTATTCTTCCTAGTGTTACTATTGATATGAAAAGAAATAACTTAAAAAAAAAGAAAAAAAAACTTTTTGTAAGATTCATATATATTAATATTCACTATTCTCCTTGTGATCTGATAATTGAAATTTATATCAAAAGGTTTGATTTAAATTAAATTAAGTTGAGAGATTAGACGAAATTTTAAATCTATCAAGAATTATTTTACTTTAATATATGTATAATTTAATATCGAGTTAGCAATTAATATAATTTTAATTAGACGAAAACTTTTGATTAATATTGTATTAAAAATCGGTGAATCACGATAAATATATTAGTAATTATTTAATTAAAAGAGACTATTTAACTTCCAAAGTTTTTGTATCACAATTAATACAATAATTAAATTCATTAAAGTAATCAAAATTTAGCACATTATAAACATTCAATTTCCCATCTTTAGAAAGAGTTGACAAAAAAGGAAGTTTTCCTCGTTTCCTCTGCAATTACACCATCACCATGACAGCTTCAGAAATTCCTTCATCATCTCAACTCCTTCTTGAAAATGAAGAACAACCCACTTCCCCCACCCCCACCAAAAGCTCCAAGAAACTAGCTTTGATCCCTCTTATTTTCATAATTTTTTTTGAGGTCTCTGGTGGTCCATATGGTGCAGAAGCAGCAATTGGGGCAGCTGGACCCCTTCTTGCTATTCTTGGTTTTTTGATTTTCCCATTTATTTGGAGTGTCCCTGAAGCTCTTGTAACTGCTGAACTTGCCACTGCTTTCCCAGGTAATGGGGGTTTTGTTATTTGGGCTGATAAAGCTTTTGGACCCTTTTGGGGTTCTTTAATGGGTTCATGGAAATTACTTAGTGCTTTTTGTAACTTAGCTTCTTATCCTATTCTTTGTTTAGATTACATTAAATTGATTTACCCAATTCTTGATTCAGGTCTACCTAGGTATATTGCTATTTTCTGTATATCTATGTTGTTGTCTTTTCTGAATTACTTAGGTTTGTCAATAGTTGGTTACACTGCTGTTGTTCTTGGTGTTCTTGCCCTTTGCCCCTTTTGGTTACTTACATTGTTTTCAATTCCAAAGATTGATCCTAGTAGATGGTTGAGTTTAGGCCAAAAGGGTGTTGAAAAAGATTGGAACTTGTTCTTTAATACCCTTTTTTGGAACTTGAATTTTTGGGATAATGTTAGTACTTTAGCTGGTGAAGTTGAACAACCTCAAAAGACATTTCCTAAAGCTCTTTTTTCAGCTGGGATTGTTACATGTATTAGTTATGTGGTGCCACTTTTGGGCACTAGTGGTGCTGTCCCTTTAGAACAAGATAAATGGACTGGTGGCTATTTTGCTAATTTGGCTTCTATGATTGCTGGAAACTGGTTGAAGTATTGGATGGAACTTGGGATTGTTTTGTCTGTGATTGGTTTGTATGAGGCTCAATTGAGTAGTTGTGCTTACCAAATTCTTGGAATGGCTGAAATCGGGTTGCTGCCTCGGGTTTTTGGTGTAAGATCAGAATGGTTCAATACACCTTGGATTGGGATTCTTGTACCAACACTAGTGGCATTGGTTGTGTCCTACTTGCCATTCACAGACATCGTGTCGTCTGTGAATTTCTTGTATAGTCTAGGGATGCTGCTTGAGTTTGCATCATTTTTGTGGTTGAGGAGGAAAATGCCTAAGGCTAAGAGGCCATACCGAGTTCCGTTGTCAATGCCAGGACTGGTGATGATGTGCTTCATTCCGTCTTGTTTTCTGGTTTATGTTATGGTTGTTGCTCATAGGACCGTGTATATAGTTAGTGCTTTGTTCACTGTTTTCTCCATTGCTTGGTACTTCTTCATGGAGTTCTGTAAAACCAAGACTTGGTTTTATTTCAAAAGTGATGATCAAGACAAAGTTGATGATGAGATTTTCTAATCCACCGAGTGTCAAACTGTGCACCATCTGGCCCTCGAGGATTGCTTGATATAAAATAAAAAAATGTTAGTTTGATTTATTTATCATTTGTGATGTGTTTTGCTTATTGTAAAGTATTGGCAACATGAATAATTTGATTCTATGAATACACCTTGGATTGGAATACTTGTACCAACATTACTAGCATTGGTTGTGTCCTTATTGACGTTCACAGACACCGTGTCTTCTATGAATTTCTTTGTACTAGTCCCCAATGCTGCCAGAGTTTGCGTCATTTTTGTGGTTGAGGAGGAGAATACCTAACGCTAAGAGGCCGTATCAACTGCCATTTTCAATGCCAAGGTTGGTGGTGATGTGATTCGTATTGCCTTATTTTCTTGTTTATGTTATGGTTGGTACTTCTTCATGGAGTACTGTAACCAAGATGTGGTTTGGTTTTGAAAGTGTTGATCTACAAGGTTGATGATGAGAATTCTTAATCCATCGAGTTTCGAACCGTGCACCAACTTGCTTAAAATATTTTCCTCATGTAAAAAAATATATTTGTTAATTTGAATTTTATGTATTATTTAATGATGTCTTTCTTTTCATCAATCTCGGATGGAGCCAAAGGTTCACTATTTTTTGGCTTTGGAGTATGATAGAATAAAGTAAAATGACTTTTTAAACTGTCTGCGCTTCTTTCAATTGTGAAGTCGCAGTTAGTCAATGCAACTTTCGACGCTCATCATGGGTCATCCGGAAACAGTCGCGCTATGTTTTTAAACATAAGGGTCAGGCTGTGTACATACGACCTCCCTTACCTCGCAATGGGCAGGAGCCTTTGAGGCATTGGGGGTAATGTTGATGTATTTAATGATGTCTTAGTGTAAAGTAGTGGGAACATGAACAATTGATTCTTTCTTAATTTGAGTTGAAGATTTGCTTGTTGACTTGTCTCCAATTATTGCTTAATCTTTAATGTGATGTTGGAGGGCCAGTTTCAGATTGATTTTAGCTAAGATTCATCAATTTTAATTTTAAAAAAACCTTTTTCCGCGAGGTAATTGTTATAGGAACGATTAACATTATCTTATAAATTATGTAAGTGCGAAAACAAATCATGTGTTTGTAAGAATGAAATAATCATAATTTATGTATAAAGACAATTTAACTGATTAATTTAACTTCGAATTAATAAATTCATATAATAAATAAGTATAACTTTAATAATATTAAAAACGTCTCAAGCAAATCAATTAAGTGATCAAACACTAAGTATTTTTAAATTGTAGACAATGAATAATACAATAACTAATGAATACTTTCAAATTTGATTTTCTCAAAATTTTCTTCAACATGCATGGATCTCAAAAGTTTACTTGTGTATACTTAATATTTAAAATAATCTGAAATTTTACACTTACCTACATACATATACGTTTGGTATTTATTTAACACAAAAATTTATATTTCGGTATGGTATATGATATTTCGATATTTATTTTTTAAATACTAAATATCATTTTAAATACTAAAAAAATTATAAGTTATACCAAATATCATATTATATACTATAATAACCATACCATGATATGAAAAAAATTAATTTCTATATGATATTCGATATATACCATAGAATGCCCCTTAAATTAGAGGATTGTGAGTTTTGATGAAACCTTCCATTTAGAGATTTACTGAATTTCCAACTTTTTCAAAATCTTCATTATACTATCTCCATTATTATTTCCTTCTCATTCTTGTTTTTCTCAATGAATACATACCCACTATAAGAAATAAAAGAATTTGCGGCAATTATTTAATTAGCGATAAGAACAAATAAGAGTATTTATAACCTTCACTTTATATAAATATTGCTAAAGGCTTTATCTACGATGTAATAACAGTAACTCAATTATCGCTAAATGTTTTTGTAGCAATAAATATTACCATTGAAAGAAAAACTATTGCCACAAAATGTCTCGTTTGTTGCAGCTGCCATGCGTATAAATATACAATAACATCATTTAACCATGGTTAATTGCAGTACATATATTACTCATCGCCTTGTCTAATTATAATGCGTTATATCCGTTTGTTGTAAATATCCGATGCAAGAAATTATTTACCTAACTATATTGTACTTTGTTGGAGTAAAATTACTTGATATCTATATTAGTGACAGCTAGGTAGCAAGTACACAATGAAATAGTTGTGGTACACATAACTTGCAGTACACATAGGCCGAACCCTTCCTCGGACCCTACGCATAGCGGGAGCTTTAGTCATCGGGTTTGCGCTTTTTAGTATTTGTGAATTTTTTTTTAAACAAAGTAGATTTCACCAATTTTTTAAGTAGTTAGATTACAGACTGTTACAGGGAAGAAATTCTCTAGAGACAATACCATCTCATTTCAATTAACAATTTGGATACAATATTACACAAAAGAAGAGAAGATAAGCAGCAAACTATTAATCTTGATACAATGAGGAAAACTTAATTCTCAAGTGATACATAATACAAATCATTAAAACAAAACAATATTGAATACACAAATAAACAAAGATGATCATTTCAATAAGCGTACATGTAACCAAAATAAGATGTAAAAATCATGGAAACAATAGAGTTATTGAATGTTCAGTAGTACGTCGGTGGGGGAGATGCTGGAGGGGGTGGAGGTGAAGCATAGGTGGGAGTTTGCTTATAGATTGGTGATGGTGGAGGTGGTGAGTTATAGGTTGTAGGCGATTGCTCATAGTACTTTGGTGGAGGAGGGGGGGATTTATAGGAAGGGGTAGATTCTTTGTAGTATGGTGGAGGGGGAGGGGATTTATAGGAAGGCGTAGATTCTTTGTAGTATGATGAAGGGGCAGGAGATTTATAGGAAGGAGTAGATTCTTTGTAGTACGGTGGAGGGGGAGGGGACTTGTAGTAAGAAGGTGATTTCTCATAATAAGCTGGTGGTGGTGGTGGAGACTTGTAATAAACAGGTGACTTATAATATTTTGATGGTGACGGTGATTTATAGTATTTAGAAGGAGCGGGTGATTTGTAATATTTTGATGGGGATGGTGACTTGTAGTAATAGTGTGTTGATGGAGTAGGCGACTTGTAGTATTTTGTAGGGGATGGAGATTTGTAGTACTTTGCAGGTGATGGGGACTTGTAGTAGAGCTTTGAAGGGGCAGGCGATTTGTAGTACTTGTTTGGATGGGAAGGTGCCTTGTAGTAATTTTTTGAAGGAGCTGGTGATTTGTAATACTTCACTACTACTGGAGATTTGTAGTAATGCTTTGAAGGAGTAGGGGACTTGTAATAGTCGTGCTTGGAAGGCACCGGTGACTTGTAATAGTGTGACGAAGAATGTTCAGCATGTTTCTCCGGTTTTTCGTAGTATGGAGTGGGTACATGATAGCTAGATGGAGAAGGTGATTTGTAGTACTTCTTAGAGGTGTAAGAAGGTGAGGGAGAAGTATAGCCATAAGAGTAATCAGCAACAACAGTGCTGGCTACAAAGCAAATAGCTAAAGTAGCAAAAAGCAAACAACCAAAGCTTCTCATTTTGATTGTGAACAGAAGGATGAAACTAAAACTTGTGTTGTATAGCTGAGCAGGGATATCTGTTTTTATAGTAGCAAATTGACATCCTTCTTCAAATAAATGTAATGACTTCATGATTAGCCACTAAGAACATAGCAAAGTCAAAATAAAGACAAGGTCAATACTTAGTGGGAAGCATTTATCCATAACTTTTTTCTTTCAAAAAAAAATTCTCATGATGAACAAATGTAAAAATGAAAAAGAGAAAAACAGAAGAAGAAACCCCCTGTACCCTTACTAGCTCCACCCCTGCTCAAGTGTCCGCATGTACACCTGAGATGCACCCAATGCCCAACGCGCGAGCTCATCCCAATAGTTTGTGTGCAATCGTATGGAATTAGTCTTATGAATCCCAAAAAATCTTTATCTAAACCTTTATGCTTCAAAGCCCCTCTTTGTTTATCACAAAACAAAGGTTGAGAAAATTGCAACTAAGAAAATTAGAGTCAAATGTCACATATTCTCCGTTAAGAACGCCAACCACAGTGAGGGTCACAACTCTTATAACTGAAAAATCTTGATGTCTAGCTAACTCTTCATTATTCAGACTCAATAATTTTTTTCTTTAGCTGAGTTTAATTTATTCAGACTCCATATTTTCCTCGCCAAATCTGTTTTTCTCTATGTTGCTCGGACTCTTCAAAAGTGTCGGTGGGTCTGTGTCGGATTTGCCAAAAGTAGAGTATTTTCGGAGAATCCAATACAGGTGCAGCATTGAAAGTGAAGAGTCCGTGCAACTTAGGTTTCCTTCTTAAGTCAGATTGATATCGGTATTTTCTTTTTATGTCCATAGAGGGTAACAACTTATGAATAACTACATACGAAGATTACCCTTTTACTGATGAATCATAGTGTTGGAGTTGCACATATAAGTTTAGTTTAACCAGGTTGCATCTTCACAAAAGAAAATATCAATAATGAAAAGAGTAGCCTTAGAAGAGAAAAATGCTGATAAGCCTTGGCTTCTCTATGTTGTCTTTTCCTCTTCTCTTGTTATTAGAAACAGTTTTCCATCAATCTCGGATGGAGCCAAAGATTCACTATTTTTTGGCTTTGGGGTATGATGGAATAAAGCAAAATGACTCTTTAAACTGTCTGCGCTTCTTTCAATTGTGAAGTAGCAGTTAGTCAATGTAACTTTCGACGCTCATCATGGGTCATCCGAAAACAGTCGTTCTATGTTTTTAAACATAGGGGTCAGACTGTGTACATCCGACCCCTGTTACCCCGCAATGGGCGGGAGCCTTTGAGGCACTGGGGTAATATTGTTGTTGTTTTGTTATTAGAAATAGAATCATTGAAATGATGCATTTGCTTAAGTTCAAATGCATCTTTATTTCTTTCTTATTCTTTTTGTTTAATGAAATTTTACTTTCTCAAAAGTTAAGAGTACAATTGCCAGACACTATACTCAGAAGTGGTTAGAGTTTCGCATAGATTTCCAGAAGGTGAATGCTTATGGAACAATGAAAGAACTCATCCAATAAGAACAAACAATATTTAATAAAGAAGATAGTATTACACAAAGTGGAACTCTCAAGAGATCACATCAAAAAGAATCTTGATACAATGAACCAAAGTGAGGGAGATCTTGAGGATCTCAAACAATGCATATTACAAATTATTAAAAGGAACGAACACACAAAACAAGCAAAACCTTCTTGAAGCATACATGAGATTATGGCTGAGGAAATAAAGATACTCGAAGTAGGATTTAGAACTCATGGAAATGATTGAATTAGTAACTATTAATAGTAGGTTGGTGGGGGTGGAGATGAAGCATAGGTTGCATGTGATTGCTCGTAGTATTTTGGTGGAGGTGGAGGAGATTTATAGGAAGGTGTGGATTCTTTGTAATATGGAGGAGGTGGAGGGGATTTATAGGAAGGCGTGGATGCTTTGTAGTATGAGGGAGGTGGAGGGGATTTATTGTAAGGCGTGGATTCTTTGTAGTATGGGGGAGGTGGAGGGGATTTATAAGAAGGGGTAGATTCTTTATAGTATGGTGGAGGGGGAGGAGATTTATAGGAAGGCGTAGATTCTTTGTAGTATGGTGGAGGGGGAGGGGATTTATAGGAAGGGGTGGATTCTTTGTAGTGTGGCGGAGGGGGAGGGGATGTATAGGAAGGGGTGGAGTGTTTGTAGGGGGGCGGGGGGGGAGGGGAAAGATAGTAAGAAGGGCTGGATTCTTTGTAGTATGGGGGAGGGGGAGGGGATTTATAGGAAGGGGTGGATTCTTTGTAGTATGGTGGAGGAGGAGGGGATTTATAGGGAGGCGTAGAGTCTTCGTAGTATGGCGGAGGGGGGGGGGGTATGTAAGAAGGGG
>JAOTQR010000001.1:667513-682878 GCA_025774065.1 Solanum ossicruentum | reverse complement strand
TTTAAGGATGGGGGGGGAGGGGAGGTTTAAAAATAGGAGGGCGAGGTTTCTTTGTAGGATGGGGGGGGGGGAGGGGATTTATAGGAAGGGGTAGATTCCTTGTAGTATGGTGGAGGTGGAGGGGATTTATAGTAAGAAGGGCTGGATTCTTTGTAGTATGGGGGAGGGGGAGGGGATTTATAGGAAGGGGTAGATTCTTTGTAGTATGGTGGAGGTGGAGGAGATTTATAGGAAGGGTAAGATTCTTTGTAGTATGGTGGAGGTGGGGGGGACTTGTAGTAAGAAGGTGATTTCTCATAATAAGTTGGTTGTGGTGGTGGAGGAGGAGACTTGTAGTAAACTGGTGACTTGTAATATTTTGTTGGTGCTGGCGATTTATAATAGTTAGAAGGAGTGGGTGGTTTGTAATATTTTGATGGGGATGGTGACTTGTAGTAATAGTGCTTTGATGGAGCAGGCGACTTGTAGTATTTTGCAGGCGATGGAGATTTGTAGTACTTTGATGGGGATGGTGACTTGTAGTAATAGTGCTTTGATGGAGCAGGCGACTTGTAGTATTTTGCAGGTGATGGCGATTTGTAGTATTTTGTAGGCGATGGAGATTTGTAGTACTTTGCAGGGGATGGTGACTTGTAGTAATTCTTTGAAGGGGCAGGTGCTTTGTAGTACTTTTTGGAAGGGGCAGGTGACTTGTAATAGTACTTTGAAGGAGCCGGTGATTTGTAATACTTCACTGCTACTGGCGATTTGTAGTAGTGCTTTGAAGGAGTAGGTGATTTGTAATAGTCCTGCTTGGAAGGTACCGGTGACTTATAATACTGTGATGGAGAATATTCAGCATGTTTCTCCGGTTTCTTGTAGTATGGAGTAGGTACATGATAGTTGGACAGAGATGGTGATTTGTAGTACTTCTTAGAGGTGTAAGAAGGTGAGGGAGAAGTATAGCCATAAGAGTAATCAGCAACAACAGTGCTAGCTACAAAGCAAAATGCCAAAGCAAATGCAAGCAGAGGCCATCGCCCCAAATTCCCGAAGCCTCTCATTTTGATTTTTGGAGAAAGAAAAAAGGATAGAACTAAGACTTGTGTTGCATAGTTGAGTTAGGATCCCTGGTTTTTATACTGCAATATGACACCCTTCTTAACATTTATGTATTTGCTTCATGGTTAGCCACTATGCATAATACCTTAATGGTTGCCCACTAAAAAGGAAGGATACCCCTAAGTTATGGCATGCTACTAAGTATAAGGTTGACTTTTTCTTAAAATATAACTAGAAAAAAAATATGGGAAATTCTCTTTCTTCCTCTTATCTACACCATAACACTAAATATTTAACATAAAGTTCAAGAAAAGAACAGTGAATACACACCATACAATGTATGATTGATTGCAGGTTCCACCTAGAATCAACAGGCCTACCAGAAGTTCTCAAAAAACAAATAGAGCAACAGGTCTAAATGTGAAATTTGGAAAATTAGTTTACAGAAGCCGAATTTATTTATATGAATTATATACAGATTGTAATTTTAATATCGTCTACAACAGCTCTTCTATGCTTGTTAAACGTCAAACTAAGCAGTGTCTGACCTGAACTTGTTAAAAAAGTTCCACATCAAGTTCATCTTTCACCTTGCAAATCTCAGCGTCCACTCTGTAGCTATTTCATCATGTTTGGCTTTATCTCCCAAGTATAAGTGCGCAATACCAGGAACAACCGGCTTATCTGCAAGAATCAGAACCATAAGATACAGAACAAAGGTAGTTTTTGTTCATTCTTTGCTCCATTTACTATTTTTCAACTATCCGTTTTACTGTTAATCCATGCAACCATACAGGATGACGGTATCCAACATGAATCTATAAACCACTTCACCAACCAATATATGAAGACTCTTTTATGTTTATATGTTTTTACTCTCTTTATAAAATCAATACTTTTCGTAAATGAACTGGTGGTTTGCTTCTATGGAATTGGGCAGTCCTCCCCTCATAAGCTAGTTCATGGGGTTGAATTAGGGCCCAATGTCATATCTTTACATGGTATCACAATAAAGCCCATCCCTGTTTGGACTCCCGATTCACGCTTCAATTGGGCTTTGGGCATTAAGGGGGTGTTACAGTGGGTTAGAGTCCAATAATGGTTGGGGAATGGAGTAGTGGTTTGCTTATATGGACTTGGGCAATCCCAATCATGAGCTAGCTTTTGGGGTTGAGTTAACCCCAAGTCCGTATGTTTACAGTCTGTTTCACTTCTTTTGAGAGAGCACATAGGACGGAAGATAGAAGATGTACTTACAAGTTTCAGGATTGGTAAACATTGATCTCAGAGCAAGTAGCACCTTTGAGATTGTTAATGCTGGACTCCAGTTCTCTGTTAGGATGTCCAAGCTAACATTGCCAGAAGGATCAACGTTACAATGATATATGCGAGTTTTGAATACAACCTGCAAAAGTCTGAGGTCAGAACGGAAGAAAAGGGAAGAAAAGTTAATTTCCACCACCAAATTCAACTGACAAACAAGAAGCACGACTTAAGTCTGTGAACATGACTGTTGTTTATCAGCTGAATTTGGTGATGGAAATATTTCAAACAAAAGGAATGGAAAGAAGATTCATCAAGTGCAACAAATTTCCAAAAGATCTAGAATCTAGAACTCATAAACTTCAAATCCTGATCCGACTATGACAATAACCATGCATTTACACATGACCAAAATATAAAAGAACGCAAGTGATGGTTTCATAAGTAAAGAATGCAACTAATTCATAGCATTTACCATTTCTGTCTTAGTTCTATTCAGCAGAATGAACTCCTCAAAACATTTTGTGAGAAGACGGTGAACAAGGATATTTGTGCTTCATCCTAGTTTTAAAGCTTACATTAGAAGCAATGGTATAACTGATGGAGAATGTTGGAAGTTGGTTGCTAAGATAAAATACAAAAGCAGATATGCCTGGATCAGGAAAAATATAACGTTAAATGCATAGTACATTCACTGTGTAATCGTCAACATACCTTCGGAGGTTTAAATGGATAATCAGAAGGAAAGGTTATATCAAGAAAAAAGATTCCTCCCTCATAAGGTGTTCCTGCAAGAAACATGAAGACTTCAGCTAGAGAAGTTGAATTAAAATATATATGTTTAGTCCAAGACTAATAATTATAAGCATGAGTAACAAATATATGGAAAAGAAAGTTGAGTAGACAATAACAATAAAGTGAAACATTCATTGTTTAGTGTCGCCTCTTCGAGAAACACTCATTGGCAGGAAAAGTATATCTTAGAGTCTTGATGCGACAGTGAAGTGCACATTAAGCGAGTGCTCAATATGTTTTGACAACACTGATATGTAATACATACTCGAAAGGTAAATTAGTTATAGTCACACACATACTTATTTTAGAGCACGAGTCAGGTTGAATGCTACCACATAAATTGAGACAGAGAGAATACACTTTTTTCTTTTTTGCAAATATCATATTTTTTATGTCCAAACACATATAAAGAATGCAAATTTATGCTTCAAACTCAACAATTAGTATTCTTCCCCATAAAGAAAAGAAGGAAAAAAAGCTCAACACTTTATAAGAAAAGAAGGGAGAGCAAAAAGAGATAATGGTCAAAAACACATCTGAATTATTACTTTTTCATGAATTTCACAACCCAATTATAACCATTTACGTATTAAAACACACCTCAACTATCAACTAGTGTTCCTTTTTCTCCACGTGAATGTTGATGGTAGTTATAACAACATATCCAATGGAATCTCACCATACAGTGTGATAGGGGAAGATAGAGTGTATGTAAACCTTATTACTACGTCACAGAGATAGATAAACTATTTTCAAAAATGTAATGAATGTTGATTATAGTTAAAATAGGAAAAAGAATACTTCCTCCGTGCCATTTATGTAGTTTACTTTCCCTTGTTTTAATCGGTACCGAAAGACTATTCCTTTAGTATAACAAGAAATAAAGTAACTTTAAAATTTCTTCTTTATTTTTAATAAAATAATTTACTATCATGCAAGTATTTAAGTATTATTTTGAACTACAAACTTTTAAATTTTTTTTTTTTGAAGTTTCTTCTTTATTTTTAATAAAATAATTTATAATACACAAGTATTTAAGTATTATTTTGAACTACAAACTTTTAACTTTTTTTTAAATAACGTGCCAAGTTAAACACTATTATATAAAATTGGAGTAAGTAACTGATAGTTGAGGGATGTTTTAATAGGTAGATAGTAATAATTGAAATACAAAAAAGGAACAAAAGGTATGAAACTCACCAAAAAAAATACGTTTTTCAAATTAAAAAAAAATAGAAAGATTAAATCTTTGTAGCTAAATAAAGAGAAATTACCTTGTGGACCAAAGAGAGTAGCAACCCAATGGTAAAGATTATCACCTTTAGGTCCAGCTGCACAATCTGGTGGTGCTTCCATGCTTAATTCTGTCATTTCTTTCTGTATTCTCTTCCCTGATGCCGACACAGACGTCGTCGACGTCCATGTTCTTCCTCTTCCGCCGGCGACGCCACCACCGCTGCCGCCGATTCCTATTCCGCCGGACGGTGCTCCGCTGTACATTTTGATATTTTTTTCCCGGCTAGAAGATAAATCTTTCAGCTTATATCCAAGCGGAAGTCTTTTTGCTTGGTCCCCTACGACGTCGTTTTGGAGTCTGTTTCCTTTTTAATTTTAAATTTAAAAAAGAAAACTCACATTTTTTTATTTTTGTTTAAATTTCGAGGCGAATTTAAGATTTAATTATAGATAATACATAAGTATATCTTTAATTTGATTTCAGTTGAAATCTAAGCATTTTAATTTTGGTGTAGATAAGTAGACATTTAAATTTTATAAAGTTGAACAAGTAGATATATATATCTTATGTGACATAATACATATATTGTGTCACATCAGATGTCACGTAGGATATGAATTGCCACGTAGGACGCAAAGTAAGATGTGTGTATACTTATTCAACTCTTTCCAAAATTGAAGGATCTAAATGTTGGATGATTATAATTAAAATTGTAAGTTTCTATTTTTTCTTCTACTAATTCTTTTTAATTGAAAAAGAATATCAACTTTTGAAAATGGTGGGAACCATGTGTAAAGTTCTATCCTTTTAGAATCTCAACATTCAAAGAGTAACTTCATCCACAAGGACTTTGCAAATTTTCTTATCCAAACATGCCTTCCATCTTCAAAAATAAAGATTAAAAAACTTTTTTAAAAAAATTTTCCACATCTTCACAAAAAGATTCTTTCTCAATAGAAAGTAATTTCTTCTAGTTGAGTGTTCAGAAACAAATATCAATCATCTAAACTCTAATAAACTAACAGAGCTTGTTCAATTTTCCTGCAAAATACACACAATACAAAAATGCAAAGATCTCATTTCCTAAAGATGCTAGAAAACAAAATGTGCATTCACATCAAGCATCAACAAAGCCAAAAATACAACAATTGTGTAAGCAATAACGGGCGATTGAATCGTTGAGCTCTGAGAAGTTGCACCGATGGGTCCAAATGCTGCTGGAGGGAACACCCGCCCACCTGTTTCCGAACTGACAGATGAAAAAGAAGCAACTCAGTGCAATTAGGGGCAATATTTGTATCAAACATAGCATGTTAGCATAGTCAAGCTTCTCTATAACATCATTTCTCTGGACGGCGAAATATTGTGATAGAGACGGACAAACTTGATCTCAATTGACAAACTTTTTGTATCCACATCTAGACATGTCAGCTCATCTCCATTGTGTGAGTTGAACACTCCAACTTACAAAATGATCATCTAGACACATACAAACTTTACGTGCCGCATCAGAATCGAGTTTCTATTGAGACAAACTAGAGTGTTTTGTTGTCAGTCGAGATGTCTAGATATGCACTCTCAAAGTTGGAGTGCTTGCAAAATGAGGCCAAGTTTTGAGTATCAATTTATGTATTATGCCTATGAAGAACCAATTACAACAAAAACTCGACCATTATAGTGAAATATTGTTACGGAGAGAGAGCTGACTATATTCATAAAGATAATTCATACATTGTACTTAGTTTAGATATCTCACCTTCCTGTAAATTTACATGTTCTGGAACCTGCACCAAGAGAACAATCAAATGAATCAGGTTTCGGGAAAGCAAGCGAAAAAATGGTTCTGAGAACATACACAAAGGATGAAAAAGGTTGCAAGTTTAATTTATACTGCCTAGATTGTTATCGATGATTTTGTAAGTGTGATCAAGACAAGGAGCTGAAAAGCAAACGAGAACGGGAGAGCAAAACCGCTTCGTATAGAATAAAATGCAAAGGTCTGCATGTTGAAATGTTACTTAGAAATATACTGCTAGAAGGATGTTGCAATAATGTAGAAACACATACTTTGCATGGTAATTAAAGCGTCACAACTCGGAGAACCATTGCTTAATCTGTATGAAATTAAATATACACTAGTAGGCTTTCTTGCGAATAAGCAGCGTTTCAGTCCCATAAATCACACACAAGCATTTGAAATTATTGTCATTCATCTAATAAAGCCATAAAAATAAAGACCTTGAACTAAAACAACATTTCCATCAACTTAGCCCCTCTCCAAAGGGGAAAAAAACCTTTGTAAGGAACAATAAAACTCGAGTTCTGCAATAGAATACATTTGCACTCTAGCTTTATCAAGTAAAACGAACTAGAATATGCGATATTACATTATGCCAAATTCGATGGGAGTTGATTTATTTTATCCAGCATTGGATAATAAGATCTCCAGGAGCACATTTGCCTTCAAATAGATGGGCAAAATAGATTCTTACTGATACGGGAATGAGAAATAAAAGAGGGATATCAGCATTTCTTTAATTGTTAATTTACCAAATCACAATTATCAGACAAAAAGATCCAGACACCAATCAGTCAGTTCTCAAAACTTCATGCAAAGACAAAAACGATACATCATACTCCCTCCGTTTCAATTTATTTGACTGTTTTTGCCTTCACAAAGAGTTTAAGAAAGTAAAGAAGACTATTAGATCTTGTGATCTTAAACATGTCATATGGGAAGTTAGAATTAAATAGTTGTCAGAAAAGGAAGACATTCTCTTTTGAACGGACTAAAAAGGCAAGTAAGATGAACAAATTGAAACGGAACGAGTACTAAAACACTAGATATGGTAACTTACTCGGATCTTGTGTAGTCATTGTTGCTGTACCATCAAAATCACATGTTCCACCAACACTGCGCATTCTCTGATAATAGTCGTTGTAAGCATAAGAAGCATGATTTTGCAGAGTATCTGGGAAATAACAAGGCTGCCCAGATTGAATTGCACTGCAATTAGCATGTCCCTGGCCACAAGCCCAGTTGAGTCCATCTTGCAATTTGTTCTCATCTGCACCCGGTTTTGCTACACAAAAAGCTGTACTAGAATTGTCAGAAATGCTGCCCGACGAACCCAGACCAAGGGTATAAACATCGCTCCCGTTAGTAGAAAAGATCCCCCAACTTCTTTCTGAGATTGGCCCAGGTCTTTTGTCTTCATTGAACATCTCGTAAATAAAGGTGTTAATGGGAAATTTGGGTTGACTAGGTGGACCAGTACCATTTAAAACACGCCGAATCAGGTTATTATTAAAAGTTTCAGCATTTTCCTTAGTAGCATCTGGCTCGTTGGAACCGCCATTCCATGGCCAACCAGTCTCCGTCACAACAACAGGGATATCTGAAAAGTTGAGCGCTTCAATAGAATTGTATGTAGCATCAACTAAAGCATCAAACATGCTTTCATAATGGAACAAGGTATTTGGATCAACAATTTGCTTCACCGCAGAGAGTGGTTGAAAAAGAGCATATTCAATTGGAAAGATTCCATCAGAGTGAACATACTCATAATACGGATAAGCATTCAACATGTAATACGAGTTAGTATTTCTTAGAAACTGAACGATCTGGAAGATCGTTGAGTTCCATGAAGAATTGAATGTGGCAGTGGAAGGGGGAAATGCCTTTGCAATCACGTCCATTGATTGCGGGGTTGAAACTTTAACTTGGTTATTTAGTCGTGAAGCTACTAATGCTTTATGTATGTAATTCATAGCAGGAACCAAAACTGGTGCAGCATTTGGGATTGCAGTGAGAACTTCACTACCTACAGCAATAGCCGTAATATTTGTCCCCGGTATGTAAGCTGCTACATTTCTATTTACCCAATCAGCTGCAGTTGATGCTGATTCTCCAATCCCTAAGACTTCTTCGTTTGTGACACCAATAATAACTTCGATACTAGTGTTGGCTAAAGCCTTCAACATATGAGCATCAGCATTAAATAGGCGCACATGAGTAATCTGACGAGCTTTAAGGAGTGCAACCACATCTGAAGCTGGGGGTAAATTTGTAACATCAGTCCCAATGTTTACTCCAACAAATGCACCTACAATTATGAAATAGCATACACATTAAAACTCCAAATGAATCAAAGCATGGCTAATATGTAAGAAGCTCAAACGGTTGGATCCTACAGCAAATGAATCACAACATGAAAAACAGGAACAAGTAAGAACATAATAAATATCCTGTAAACTAAGCTGCCATTCAGTTTGCTCCTCCAACTCTAGTGTGTCCCCCCAAATTTAGCATCTGCTTTTGGTTTCTTCGAAGATAATCTAACAATCGATTGATAACAATTAATATTTCCAAAAGACGAATATAACCAAGGACTCTTGCATGCTATGAACCAATGCTCTGAATCAGTACAATAGCAATCACATTATTGACCTGATAGTAGAAACTTACTGCATTACCTATTACGTTTGAGATAACGAAAGGTAATAGTACAAATATGGCAAGCCACAGTTTAAGCGTCATTAGAAGCATCCAAAACTTCGCCTCTAATATCAAGCAGCCAGCAACTGTTGCTTCAAACGGTATTTGTCAAGAGGGAGCTACAGGGAAAAGAGTACAAAAAATTAAAGCTAGTTTGATTGAAAAATAAAGCAAATGAATTCAGCAGTATGACTATAACTTCAACTAATAAGCAGAACTACAAAACTTAACAGGCACATAGTAATTCAGTTTGGTAAAAATGCTCGAACTTAAATTCAACATCCTTTTCTATTTGTTGGTTTTCTCCTAACAGTATTAACTAAGGATGAAGAAACCACCAAATGAATATGAAACAAGGTATACATGTGCCAAGAGTACCAAGGGGAAATAGCTTGAGTCACCACATAATAACTATGGACGATGTTGCTCACACTCTTCAAAAATGTCACTAGATGCGTGCAAATCCTCCCAAAGTAGTGCATTTTTGGAGGATCTGAAACGGGAAAGCTGGATATTTTGAGAGTCCAAGCAACATAGTCTACAGACAATCGTGTTTATAGCAAAGTAATTCAAAACAAAACCAGTATCAAAAAGTAATAATAGAAGCTGTTTGCTCTCTAACTCATTGACTGTGCTCAAGTACAGGATCTTATACTACCAACATGAACTAAATTACAACAACATACCCAATGGAATACCACAAGTTGGGTCTGGGCAACATGAACTATATTACAACAACAACATACCCAATGGAGTACCACAAATGGGGTCTAGGCAACATGAATGATGTCTAGCAGAACCAAGAAGTTCAACAGTGAACAGTACTTAAAACAGTCTAGTTCCATTTAACAAGAATCTAACAAAAAGATCCAAACTTTTTGCAGTTTAGCATGTTTGTCTACCCAAACAAGGTCACATGATCCTCAAAAATTTGACATTTCTGTTTCATTAATTAACTATTAGTGCACACATTGTGCTACAAGTTATCAATCCACTTCACTGCAGTTTCAAAACAAATGACATTGTCACCAAAGAGGTAAGTCATTGATTATGACATATGCTCTATCAGTCCATAAGAGCAAAACAGCCTCTAATAACCACAAAACACTCACTCTCATCTACTTCACCTGAGCAGGAAATGCTTAAAAGCTTCAAAGAACTAAACTTTATCAAAAAATAACATTATCTTATGCCTTAAAGAGCATAAAGAACACCAAAATCCAAAGAAATATTTAAAGATTAAGAAACCCTTTACAAGTTTAGCCTCAAAATTCAAAACCCCACATCTCAAAATAGCTTTAGAAGTACTTGGCATTTCAATCGGAAACAGAAATTGAAAGGACCAAGAGAAGGAAAAGAAACAAAGTACCTGAATTCAACTTCTGCTACACTATAGCAAGACCAAGAAAATCTATTTACCAAGATCCTATGAGAGAGGGTAAAACTTAATGTAAACACCAGATAGATAAGTGACAAAGCTGACAACACAAAAACAAAATTTTGAAGAGAACTCTGAAAAACCCTTTTACCCCACTTCACACTACACTTTGTTGGGTACAAGAAACAGAGAAATGAGTGGTCACTTTGCCTAGAGGAAACTGGAAGAGCACAAGACACTAGTCTACTGTAGTAGAGCTGTTCATTAATAACATAAAATTATTGCTAAAGATTAAATCTTTAACCTTAAACTATACTTTATACTTTTAAAAAATATAAAATACCCACGTACAGTATTGTCCAAATAATTATTTTATTCATATTTTTGTACACATTAAGAGAGAAGAAGACAAGAAAGTACAAAGAGGCCTTAAATGTAGCACTTGTGCTCATCTAAATCTCAATTCCAGAACTTTACAGATATATATACACACTATAAAATTCTTGTTTTTCAACTTGTGTCTTTAGATAAATGAAGTAAAAGATAAATTTTCTTGAAATATGGAAAAGCGCAAAAAAAAAAGTCCCCTTTTTTCACTTTTCTTTCTTCTCTAGATCTGGATAGATTCTTGAAAAATGTGACACATTTTAATGACATACCAAGATTTTAGCCGTGTATCTAGCTAAAATTCCCTTAAATTCCTGTTTTATTTTTTTCATTACTTATTGTGGGGTTTCTTGAAATTAATGTTTTTTTAGTCATAAAATTAGAATAAAGTAAATTTGGAACTACTACTAAGCAAAAAAAGGAAAAAAAAATCAATAATTTCAGGTTGAGGGAAAAAATAGTGTGAAAAGTATACGTGAAAGAATGAATATGTATGAAAAGATTCCAATCTTTTTCTTTAGTTGAATACAACTAAGCATGTGTGTGGACCCATGGTCTCTAGAATTCAAACATAAATTCAAAAAACAATAATAGTGGCAATAAGAGATTATAATTTTGAAATGAAATGTTAAATTATTTTTTTCCATTTGATGCATAAATTATCCTTTGTTAGCAAGACTTAAAAAGAGTCATATATCAAAGTGTATAATGTAGATAACATATTTTAATATAAGTATCAGTGATTGATTTTTTATTTTTACGCCAAACTCATAATATACAAATTTATATGAAGATATAATAACAATATATTTAGTGACATTCCATAAGTGAAATCTGAATAACTTATAAGAGATAAATTTTACAATTGTTATTGTTCCTCATTTTATTCGTTATTCTGTATTTGTTATTTCTTCTCTTGCTTGGGATAAATACATTTGAGTTAAGGATTTTTCAGAAACAATTTCTCTATCTCCATAGAGATAGTGATCATATATGCGTACACATTACCCTTCCCAAATCTTACTTTGTGAAATTTCATTGAATATGTTATTGTTATTACATGAAGATACTTTTATCGTTACTTCCAAAATTTTGATTTTATATTAATTAAATATTTTATTTTGTATTTAACAATGTCAATATTGTTGTTATTGTTGTTGTAAAT
Organism: Solanum ossicruentum; assembly: GCA_025774065.1. Taxonomy (NCBI): domain Eukaryota; kingdom Viridiplantae; phylum Streptophyta; class Magnoliopsida; order Solanales; family Solanaceae; genus Solanum; species Solanum ossicruentum. Next base: position 671,114 of record JAOTQR010000001.1, on the reverse strand, counting down.
TTAGAATTAGTTATACTATAATTATGATATATTTATATCACCTTCAATAATAGATAATATTTTCTTCGTGTTTTTTTAGTTGTCATAATTTTCTTTTTGAGAATCAAATGATATGAACTTTAATTAATATTTTAAAATATAATTTTTTTAATCATATTGATATGGGAATTAAAAAAATTCAATTTGTAACTTTTTATTGACATCCAATTTTGATACTCTAGAAAATAACTAATTATTGAGTTTCTTTGATTTAAAAAATTGAAATAATCATTTTTGAAAAACGCAAAAATGTTTTATGTTACTTTCTGAGTAGTTTTGCAACAATTATGGTTTACATTGTTAAATATATGTATGTATAAATTATGTCATATAGTTTTGAATATTTAATTTTTATTTTAAAATATAAAGCTAACATAATCTAATTTACCTTTAAAATATATGCATAAATTATGTCATATAGTTCAAAGCTACTAATTTTCTAAATAAATTACCAATTTCGAAATTATCGAGATGCTCTTCCTCAGACGCTTCTCCCAAAGTTTTTCAACAAATAATATAAGGCTAAAATAATCTAGAATTGTAGGACAATCCCAATGACCAAGAGAACCATACTCTTGGACGTTTTTTGTGGTATGGTTTTCAGTTAGTATTTTCATGAAACTTTTGTAAAATTATTTGTAATGATCTGAGAAAGAATTTTAATAGTTTAGGTGAATCTCGAGGAGGGGCTATTGGGGCTCCAAGTCGATTTTTCCCAAAAAATTCTAGAAACTCATCTATAACGGGCTTGTTAAGTGTCCCAGTAGGCCCAATGGATCCGAATGATGAGATGGGGCATTTTATGGGCTCCAAAACAGGAATTAGTCGATTTTGACAATTTTTCCTAAGTATTAGTTCACGGATTCTAGGGTTGCCAGGACTTCGAGCCTATTTTTCCTAGAAAATTCCATGAACCCGTTTATAACGATCCCACCAAGAGTCCCAGTAGGCCCGGTGGCGTTGGATGATGCCTGAGAGTATTTTATGGACTCCGAAACAGGAATCGGGCAATTTTGATAATTTTTTGTGGGTGTTAGCCCATGTATCTAGGGCTACCAGAGCTCCAGACCCATCTTATTTGGAAATTTCCATGAACTCGTTCGGAACGAGCCCGCCAAGAGTTTCAGTAGTTGCGGTAGTGGCAGACGATGCCTGAGAGCATTTTATGGGCTCCGAAACAAGAATTAGGCGAGGTTTGTGGCACTGCCTAAGGATTCAGGTCAACATTCTCAAAAAATTATACAGACTCATCCGTAACGAGCTTGACAATAGGGTTCTGACCCAACATTCCCAAAAAATCATACGAGTAGGTCCGCAACGAGCCCGACAAGAGGCCTAGGTAGTCCTGCAGCGTTGGCAGAGGCCTAGTAGGAGTTTATGGGCTGAGGAACAGGAAACAAGCGGTTTTCATAGTTTTCTGTGGGTGTTATCCCATAGATTCTAGCGCTACATAGGGCTCTGGTACAACATCTCGAAAAATCATACAAGTGGGTCCGTAACGAGCCCGACAAGAGGCCCAGGTGGCCCGATGGCGTCGGTGAAGGTCTGGTAGGATTTTATGGGCCATGTAACAGGAAATAGGCGATTTTGACAGTTTTCAGTGGGTGCTAGAACACGAATTCTGGCACTGCATGGGGCTTCGATGCAACATTCTAAAAAAATCATACCAGTGGGTCCGCAACGAGCCCAACAAGAGGTCTAGGTGGCCCAGCAGCATTGGCGGAGGCCTGGTAGAATTTTATAGGCCAAGGAACAGGAAATAGGCAATTTCGGTGATTTTTCGTAGGTGTTAACGGATTCTGGCGCTGCATGCGGCTCCGGTGCAACATTCCCGAAAAATCACACAAGTGGATCCGTAATGAGCCCAGCAAGAGGTCCAACTGGAATGACAGCGTTGGTGGAGGCCTAGTAGGATTTTATGGGCTAAGGAACAAGAAACAGATGATTTCAGCAATTTTCCATGGGTGTTAGCCCACAGATTCTGGCGCTGCATGGGACTCCGGTGCAACATTCCGAAAAAATCATATGAGTGGGTCCTCAATGAGCCCAAAAGGAGGCCCAGGTGGACCAACGGTGTTGGAGGAGGCCTAGTAGGATTTTATGGCCCAATGAAGGCGAAACAGGCGATTTTGGCCATTTTCCGTGGGGGTTAGCCCACGGATTTTGGTGCTGCCTGGGGTTCCGGCAAAGATTCTTTTAAAATCATACAGGTGGGTTGGTAACGAGCCCGGCAAGCGGCCCAGGTGCCTCGGGGGCATTGGCGGGGGCCTAGTAGGATTTTATGGCCCAAGGAAGGCGAAATAGGCGATTTTGGCCATTTTCTATGGGTGTTAGCCCACGGATTCTAGCGTTGCCTGGGGTTCCGGGCAAAGATTCCCAAAAAATGATACAGGTGGATTGGCAACGAGCCAGACAAGAGTCCCAGGAGGCCCAGCGGCGTTGGCGGGGACTGGTAGGATTTTATGGCCCAAGGAAAGCGAAACAGGCGATTTTGGCCATTTCCGTGGGTATTAGCCCACAGATTATGGCGCTGCCTGGGGTTTCGGGAAAAGATTTCCAAAATATCATACGGGTGGGTCGACAATGAGTCCAGCAAGTGGGCCAGGTGGCCCGAGTGCATTGGCGGGGGCCTGGTAGGATTTTTTGGACCAAGGAAGGCGAAACAAGCGATTTCGGCCATTTTCTGTGGGTGTTACCCCACGGTTTCTGGCCCTGCATGGGGTTCCGGGCAAAGCTTCCTGAAAAATCATATGAGTGGGTCTGTAACGAGCTCGGTAAGAGGCCCAGGTGGCCCGGGGGCATTGGCGGGGGCCTGGTAGGATTTTATGGCCCAAGGAAGGTGAAACATGCGATTTTGAACATTTTCTGTAGGTGTTAACCCATGGATTCTGGCGCTGCCTGGGGTTCCAGGCAAAGATTCCCAAAAATCATACAAATGGATGCCAAGGTGGCCTGGGGGCATTAATGGGGGCCTGGTAGGATTTTATTGCCCAAGTAAGGCAAAACAGGCGATTATGGCCATTTTCTATGGGTGTTAGCCCAGGGATTCTTGCGCATCCTAGGGTTCCGGGCAAACATTCCAAAAAAATCATGGGCTTGGTTAACAACGAGACCGGCAAGCAGCCTAGGTTGCCTGGGAGCATTGGAGGGGGCCTGGTAGGATTTTATGGCCTAAAGAAGGCAAAACAAGCGATTTCAGCCATTTTCCAAGGGTGTTAGCCCACGGATTCTGGCGCTGCCTGTGGTTCCGGGCAAAGATTCCCGAAAAACCACATGGGCGGGTCGGCGACTCGGCCGGCAAGCGGCCCAGGTGGTCGGCGGGCATTGGCTTGGCCCTGGTAAGATTTTATGGCCCGAGGAAGGCGAAACAGGCAATTTCGGCCATTTTCCGTGGGTGTTAGCCCACGGATTATGGCGCTGCCTGGGGTTCCGAGTAAAGATTCCCGAAAAACCATATGGGTGGATCGGCGACTCGCCCAGCAAAAGGCCCAGGTGGTCGGCGGGCGTTGACTTGGCCCTGGTAGGATTTTATGGCCCAAGGAAGGCGAAACAGGCGATTTCG
>JAOTQR010000001.1:618168-633308 GCA_025774065.1 Solanum ossicruentum | reverse complement strand
TTGGGGTTCTTGATGTTTTCTCGCATGCCTTATAGAGATGTTTATTCATGGACTAGTATGATTCATGGGTACATGAAGAACGGGTGCTCGCTGGGTGCTGTTGAGTTTTTCCAGAGAATGATGGTACACGAGGATGTGAAGCATGGTTTATTGAAGCCAAATGAGGCTACTTTTGTTAGTGTTCTTTCTTCTTGTAGATTTTTGGATGTTGGCGTGGCATTATATCTTGGTAGGCAAGTTCATTCTTACATTGTAAAGAATGAGGAGTTGAGTGTCTTCATGACGACCGCATTGATCATGTTTTATGGAAAGATGGGTTGTTTGGTTTATGCTTCGAAGATATTTAATGCGTTGGTCAGCAAGCCGGTTTGCGCTTGGAATGCTATGATTTCTGTCCTAGCTTTGAATGGAAGAGAGAAGGAAGCATTAACGATGTATGAGAAGATGAGAGCGAAAGGGCTGCAACCAAATGAGATTACCTTCGTGGCAGTTCTATCAGCTTGCGCCCGTGCCAAGCTTGTCGATTTCGGTTTAAAATTGTTTGAAGCAATGTCACATGAATTTGGACTTGAAGCTAAAATGGAGCATTATGGTTGTGTCGTTGATCTGTTAGGGAGAGCTGGGCTACTGCAGGAAGCCTACGCTTTCATAAGGAAGATGCCTTTTGAAGCTGATGATGTTGCCTTTGGGTCTCTGATGGGTGCTTGTAGACTTCATGGAGCTGTTGAGTTGGAAAATGAAGTAGCACAACTATTTCTTCAGTCGCAACAGAATCATTCTGGGCGGTATGTGCAACTGTCAAGCATTTATCTTGCTGCCTTGAGAAAAGGCATGTTAGATGCTGGATTACACGAGGTTCCAGCCGACAGTGGAGCTGATATCTGCAGCAGCTTGCTGATGGAATTTTGACAGTTCTGCTCGGTTTCTTCCTAATTATTTTGGGGTTTGGACATCATTGCAAGGGATGTACACTGTTTTGTTTGTGTCATTGAGATGGATCATGGAATTTTGAGTCCACCTTTCCAAGCACGAGGTTGTACTAATCAATGTATGATGAATATATTATCAAGACGATCGAGTTTAAATTAGGAAAGAAATGTGAAAATTACATTTTCTTACCCTCCGAAATAATTTATAGTAGTGGCAATAACACCATTCTAATTGACTTGTAATAAAAATAAAGGTGTACAAATTACTTGTTGAGTTTCACTTTTCTTCTTCTTCTTCTAATTTTTAACACGTTGAATTATTTCGCGAATTAGAATCAATTTTCAATAATTATTTCTTCGTTCAAATGATTATTAATCGGTCTAAGTGGATGAACACGTTGATAACCTTTTTCTTTGCTCGCTTATTGAAGTATCAGAAGCTTGTGAGATTCTATTAATACAACAACAACATTATCCCAATGCTTCAAATGCTCCTGTCCATTGCGGGGTAAGAGAGGGTCGGATGTACGCAGCCTGACCCCTATGTTTAAAAACATAGCGTGACTATTTTCGGATGATCCATGATGAACGTCGAAAGTTTAAAGAGCCATTTTGTTTTCTTCCATCATATCTCAAAGTCAAAAAATAGTGAATCTTTAGCTTTAGGATATAAGATTCACTATTTTTTGGCTTTGGTATATGATAAAATAATTAAATTAAATGTTCAAATAAAATATTTCATGTTTAAATCACTTTATAGTATCAAGAATCATTTCGTCAATCGTGAAGAATAAAAGTTATCTTTTTTTACTAATTAGCCGAATATAAATATTATATTCTCACTCTTTTTTTTTTTGGTTAATAGAGAGAAAACTTGGTAAATATAATAAATCATAGACTCATTTTTTTCCCAAAATAATTACTATAAAAAGTTGTAAAAAAATTATAATGTAAATTGAATTTCATTATTTTCCAAAAAAAGAAAAGATTATTCTAGTTTTTTCTTGTGGGTCCCTTTTCTTGCTGACATAACACTCAAAACTCCACAGTATCGGCTTGTGACAGCTCACTTAACAGCTGCTTTTCAGACAGACAAACTACTTAGTAGACACTAATTAATCTAACAAAAAATAATTAAAAGACAATTAAAAAGGTTGAAAAAAGAAGAAAATCTCAAATTTTCTTAAGTTAACACCCCAAAAATCTTCAGTGTAAAGACACAGGATTTATCATATCAAAATTTACACAGATCTGTTCCATCTGTCTGCTTACTATTTTTCACTTCCTCAAAAAAGAAAAAGCCCTCTTCAAGATCCAATTTTTCACCATAAAGATTGAATTTTTATTCAAGATCCAATCTTTTCTGCAACTGAAATTTGAGGGTTTTTGAAGGTAATTAAAGTTAACTCTTCTCAATCTCATTGTTACTATACATTCTTTGTTCAGTGCTTATCAACTTCAACATCCAAATTTTCTTGTTGATTTTGTGTTTTGGAGTAAAGGGTCAGTTTTAGATTAGAGGTTAGTAAGCTGTTTTCTTGATTTTAGCTTTAAAATCCTCTTTTTAGCCTAATCTTGATACTGTGATTTGGAGGCTTGAGGTTTCAAGATCCAATTTTTCTTCTTGTTTTGAGTGAAGGGTCAGTTTCAGATGTGTATTTTATAGCTTGATTTTGCTACTTTTTTGACAGAATTTAGAGTTTTGTAGAAATGAAGGATTTGAATACAACAGATCCAATTGCGCAAAACTTGATAAAAGTTATAAGCAATGTGTGCTTCTCAGTTTTTGTGTTCTCTGTGCTTATAATTACTGTGATTGCTATCACATACCAACCCCCTGATCCATGGGAATCTTCTAGAGCTCTAACTAGAGTTTTCACTCAAGTCGAAAACGCCACGTTCAAAGTTGATAATTCTGTGTTGAAAACTGGTGAGGATGTTGCTAGTAGCCCCATTGAAGCTCCTGCAGAAGCAGGAGCTTTTGTTTTAGTGCCTATTACTGAAGCTGCTATCGAGAAATCCGAAGAGAAACTGTCAAACAAGACTGTGAAATCAGGATGTGAGGATGTGAATGTAGTGAATTGTTCGGATCCTAGGGTCTTGTTCACGATCGAGAGGTTTAATTTGAAGACCTTTAAGTCCATTGCGTTTTTGGATTATCGAACGCCTGTTAACGGGTCACAACCAAATGAATGTGATGTGGCGTGGAGGTTCCGTAACAAGAAAGAGAAATCTTGGAGAAAGTACAGGGATTTCCGGAGGTTTAAGATTGGTTTTACTGATGATTGTAGTTATAAAGTAATACACGCAGGTCGGTGGCATTCAGGAGTGAATGCTCGTCGTCTGAGAATCCGAGTTAATTCCACTAGAACTAGTACAAGGGCTAAAATTGCTCCACCAGTTATAGATGAGGAGATCAATGATACTATTCCAATCTTGGGGTCGGATTCAGATTTCAAGAATGGGAAATACTTGTACTATTCTCGGGGCGGTGATTACTGTAAAGGAATGAACCAGTACATGTGGAGTTTTCTTTGTGCTTTAGGTGAGGCTCAGTACTTGAATCGCACATTCGTGATGGATTTAAGTATCTGTTTGGCATCTTCTCACACTCGTAGTCGCAAGGATGAGGAAGGAAAAGACTTTAGGTTCTATTTTGATTTCGAACATTTGAAGGAGTCTGCGTCCATTGTCGAGGAAGAAGACTTCCTTAAAGATTGGAGGAAATGGAACAAGGCACATAAGAAGAAAATCTCTGTAAGAAAGGTTAAGGACTACAAAGTGTCCCCTGACCAATTGTTGAAGGATAAAAGCACAATTATATGGAGGCAATTTGACGCCCCTGAACCGGAGAACTATTGGTATCGAGTCTGTGAAGGGCCTTCTGCCAAATACATCCAGAGACCGTGGCACGCAGTGTGGAAATCAAAGCGACTAATGAATATAGTAACCGCGATCAGTGGAAGCATGGACTGGGATTTCGATGCTGTTCATGTTGTTCGTGGAGAGAAAGCACAGAATAAGGCGTTATGGCCCCATCTTGATGCTGATACATCCCCTGATTCCCTTGTCACAAAGCTTCAAGGAATTATCAAACCTTGGAGGAATCTGTATATTGCCACGAACGAGCCGTTTTATAACTATTTTGATAAGCTTAGATCTCACTACAAGGTGCATTTGCTTGATGATTACAGCTACTTGTGGAGTAACACAAGTGAGTGGTATAATGAAACAACACAACTGAACGGTGGCTCTCCAGTTGAATTTGACGGGTATATGAGAGTTGAGGTTGATACAGAGGTCCTTTATCGAGCAAAATCAAGGGTCGAGACGTTTTACAACTTGACAAAAGATTGCAAGGATGGAATTAATACGTGCTAGACAAGGTGATATCTTTTAGTCCATTGTATACGCCATTTACACTTGTTTCTGCTGTTTCTAAATTTGCTTAGCTGTTCTGTATTGGCGATTTGACCTATTTCACGCTTGTCTCGTAACATATTTGTACAATATTCAGCACCTTAATCTTCATTCAATTGAGATTTGTTACCTCTATATCGTCTCCTGAAACTCTATCTTCCATCTTTGTTTAGTCTTATACGAGACTCGTTTACTCCGTGGACAGGTATCGAAAGCTCGAGTTCTTTAGCATAATGTTCAAAAATTGGAATACTGAAATATAACAGCAGTGCCAATTTTTTTCTTGAATTTGTTCATGTGCATGTATTGATTTATAGTAAAAGTAACTTATCTACCTATTTGAATGAGGATGTTTGTGTTTCTCGAATTCTCCAAAAATATTGTCATGCCCATGTTGGAGGGACCGGACACATTTTTAAAGAGTTGGAACAACATGTGATCAAGATTATAGGTTGTTGAATCTCATTCCATTTCTAAACAAATCAAATGTCTTTTTGTTCCTTTTTAATCAAATTTACAACATCTCTCTTGCTACTCAAAACCAAACTAAATTTTTTTTCCTTTTGTGTGTTCCTTTTTTTTCACTTGAAATTTTCATGTGAGTGGTAAAATCACATAATGTTTGTCAAACAATGGAAAAACACAATCTTCACACTTGATGAATATGACACATTTAAGCCAGATAAAACTATGAACTTGTTGTCACAGGTTCATCAGTGTTCCAACTTCTGCTTGGTTGTGTATTGGCACATAATCCTGCAAAAAGTAACAGCAAAAATAAGTCACAACTAGGGGCAGAAGAGAGTTATTCCGAACCCCTTTTCTCGAAAAATTAAGATCATTTTTTTAATTATGTATATATAGGAGATAAATATGAAACCCTCGATTAAAATACTGCCTTCGCCACTTTTTGAAATTGGATGGGGGATAAAAGGTCAAATCCAATATTTTTCTCTCCATATTGTGATTTGAGTTCATGATGCATGTCTAATTCACACATCATATGTTGCGCTTTTATTGGTTAAATCAAGACTAGTTGGCGCATAGTTTGAGACTCACAAGGAATAAGGTCAACTCTTTTATCTTTCTCCACTTGAATACAAAACTTTTGTTCAAGACACACGTCAAACTCGTGATTTTTTGTCAGAGAATATACATATTTTGGGACAGAAGGATTCAAACATAAAGAATTAAAGATTAGGTAGGCTTCAATCTGGCAAGAACGGACTAAGAGGGTTAGCTACTCAGAATCTTCCCCTTCTTCCTCACCACCCCGAAGAGTAACTAACCAATTTAGTCATGTAATCATGTTTATTTAATTAATACATCATGATTGAAATCTTACTAAAAGAAGTACCTCCATTTTTTCCAAAAGCTCTTTGGGTGATGTAGCTGATATTACAATATTTCTTGCTGAAGGCTTAATAAATCCTTCTTCTACACCTTTGTCAAATAATCCAAGCAAGCAATCATAATATCCATCTATGTTCAATAGTCCAACCTGTTTCAAGAAATCATGGACCACATAAAAATTTACCCGCATTCGATATTTATATAGAATATGCTCATGATTATTAATTACTTTAATTGCAATTTGATTATTATGATTCAAAAAAAAAATCTTGGATTCACATTTGGTTTAGGTGTGAAACATGACATCAGGCAGATTTGTCTATGATTCAATTAACTAAAAATGTTCAGATGTTATATATGAAACTATGTGAATTAATCTCCCATGGTTATGTAATAAATAATTGATATTAGTTAAGCAATTTAAAGTTTAATAATAAATTAACCATAGGTGAAAAGACACATACTATTCACTTATTTTTGGTATATTCAAATATATATAAATTTTCTAACTGCATTTCTATATTACAGTTTGTTATTATTAAATATAATTGAGAAAAAACATAATATATGAGATCCTAAATCTTGGTATATTATTAGATTGGAATTTGATTAAATTTTCTTTTGTGTGATGTGGTTATCTTCTTATCGAAGGAAAAAAAAAAGAGAGAGAATATTCAAACAAAAAGTATATTCTAAATTTTTATAGTGTTTAAGAATTATTTAATTATTTATTCATCTTCCCTCAAAATATTTAACCAAATTATTAGAAGTTGAATATTTATATGCAGAAGAAAATAATACTTAATTATCATTTAAGATGTGATGAGATAAATAAGATCTCTATGTTCTTAATCAGTAATTTTGAATTCGAAGTATGAAAATAAAGAAGTTAATTTTTTAACAGAAAGCGAATCGTTCTGATCGATGAACATCATGTGATATGAATTCGTATTAATCAAATCAATAAATAAAAATAAAAGAGAAACACCACCACTTGCCTATGACCCCTCAAAGGCCATTGTAGCATGTCATATTATTCATCATAATACCAACATTTTCTATCCATTTTTTGTCCCATCGATCAAATGAGAGCTTTATATATTTATTTTATCGATAATATCATATAATCATTCAATAATTTAAAAAAAAATCTATTTTTGAGTTATGAAATATGTTTTTTCTTAATTCAGATTGTATAATGAATAATGAAAATAAATCGATTTTATAAATTGAAATTTGAACATAAATTTCTATATATGATTAAAGAAGGAGAATTCTTACTGGTTTTTCATGAATTCCAAGTTGTGACCATGTTATCACCTCAAGCAATTCTTCCATAGTTCCATACCCTCCTTCAATATATATCATTTTAACATGAAAATAATAATAATATTTTATCTCTCTAGCTATAGCAATCATCTAACAACACCATTTCACTCTAGTTATAACTAAATCGATTTTTCACTTAATATTTCACCTCTTTACAACTATCATTATTTTAACAGAATATTTTACTTTTTTAACACATATATCTATTTATACTTTTAAAGGGTGGAAATGTTATATTGTTTCTGACAGAAACTCGACTATTTTTTTATAACATATGAATTGTCAAAAATATTTTTTTATAAAAATAACTAAAAATTAGGGTTTGTAATTACCAGGAAGGGCAACAAAAGCATCAGCTCTACTAGCCATTTCAGCTTTTCTTTCATGCATATCTGAAACTACTAATACTTCTCCCACTGCATTGCCTGATATCTAACAAAAAATAAAAATAAAAATTACTATTTTATATATAAAAATAAACACATATTATACAAATATTCATAATAATACCTCTACTGAAACAAGAGCTCTTGGGATAATTCTGTTCCATTGAAAACAAAATAAATTAATAAAAGTTAAACATATATATTGAGAAATTTGATTCATACTTTTATTAATGCAAACTAAAATACATTTATATCCATTTAAAAAAAATAGATTTTTACTTGTATGGATCTCAATAAAATCCTCTTTCAGAGGAAAATAAATAATACCCTTGCGCGTTATTTATATCAATCTAATGAACACATGACATTCGTCTAGATGATCCTATATACAAGTAGTATATAACTCTGAATCTATTTCTTGAGAGAAAATTAGTTTCGTGAAACTTTTGGAATTTTATTTTAATGAAATGAATGGTGATGAAGTTGAAAGACTAATATAATTCTTCAAATTTTTGTAGTTGAGTCGATAAATTATATATGTATTAGTGATATTATTACCTAATTAACCATATAGTAAACTGTTATAATTTGATGTAAACATCGTGATGAGCTGTGTGTAAGTCTTTTCCTCCTCTCCTCTCCGATCTTTCCACGAGTTACACACAAACAAACAAAAAAGTAGAAAAAACAATACTTAAAAATGTGAATTTTTAATGAATGTCTCAAATCATTAAAATATATGAAATTTCTAACAAGTTCCATGAAAATTCATATTTTTTAAAAAAATTATAATAAAATTCCTGTTAGAAATTGTCGATTTTTTTTTTTTGGGGGGGGGGGGGTGTTAATTAAATTGTGTGTTACCCAAGAACATTGCATCCACCATTATAAACAGCTTGAGAAACCAATCCCATAAGTCCAATACTTCCTCCTCCATAAACAAGATCAATTTTCCTCTCCACCTAATCAAAACATTTATTTAATTAATTATTTATAATTAACAGACAAAATTAAAGAAAAGTTAAGAGGAAAAATACCAGTTCTCTTCCAAGATCAAGAGCAGCATCACTAAATATTTTTCTATTTCCTGAATTGCTTCCACAAAATACACAAATTTTCTTGAAATTACCCATATGAATATGGATAATTATGATGTTTATAAATGTTTTTTTTTCCTTCAAGTTTGAAAAAGAAACAACTAGAGATTTTATTTAAGTACCTTGATAGAGTTTGATCACTTTAAGTGGTCAACCACATGATTAGTAGATATATAAATAATAAGCAAAATATAACAATAATAATTTAAATAATTATTGAAAAAGTTATGTTATTATGATAGGCTTGCATGACATGTAGGTAAGGCAAGGTTCCATGGCCCATTTTTGTAATAGGAGCTAAGGAGCCAATTATTACTTCTTTTTTTTTCAAAAAAAAAAAAATAAAGGGTTAGAAATAGAGCCAACAAATTACTTTTTGATTTTCTTTTAAAAAATAAATCTTTACATGAATTTTAAATTTTACGATGAGATTTGAAGATATTAATTTTCTTTTTCGAATTCCACATGTAAAATTATTTTAATATTATATATAAATGACTAGAAGCAAGTAGTTCACGATCGACATGTCTAATTCACTTGCCTGCTTAAGTAAGCAATTACTGATTGACATGTTTATTTTAAACTGCTTGATTTTATTATATCGTTTCTATTAATTATTTTTTCAGCTGCTTCAACTATAAATTTTTAATATTACTTCTAATAAATTATTTTCTTAAAGACAACTATGATTGACGTATCTACTTCGACAACTTAATTTTATAATATTACTCCCTAATAAATCATTTTTTTGTTGCTTCAACTATTAATAATTTAAAATATTTCTTTTGTTGGTGTTGTTGGGTGCACCTTCTTGGAATTTGGGATTAAATTCATCTCCTCTATTGTCCTTTAGAACTCTATTGAGGTGGTTATTTTGCTTTGGCTATACTCAATATAGCTTTTTTAAAATTAATTTTCTTTACTTTAATAAATCCAAGTTGAGCATAAATTTGTCATTTACTTGTAAGAAAGTCAATGTACTTTTATTAAAATATGCACTCTTATGCTTAATTAAAATTAATGTATACTTATTAAAAGTGTTTAATCTACTCCTCAAGTAAGGAAGACAATGTTGTTTTCAAGCATATTATTTAATTATTTTGACTAAAGTAGATATTTTTATAATTTTCTCTAGTTTGTACTATTTTTAATTTATTCTTAAGATATAAAATTATTACTACTAGAATATTCATTGAGATTTAAGTCTTCCATAATGTTATTACTACCAGAATCATGGAGCATTATTTTGAATTAATTTGGGGATTCGAGAATCCAATTGATGCAAAGAGCTAACAACTTTTGTATTAATTAATTTTTTTTTTTAAAAAAAGAATTTCATCATCCATGACAAATAAATGCAATTTATAATATTAGAAAAAAAATAATGGTGGGACAATAGGTATTCCTCCATATCGTTATTGGAGGTCTTAGTTCGAGTCTTGTAACTATTTAGATGAATATGAATTAGCGGATCAAAACTCAATATTTATGTTAATTCAATTATTATTATTTTTTACCTTACCTTTTTTTCTCTTCTTGGGATAGGGGGTGGGGTGGGGGGTCTACAATCTTTTTTTGTGATGTTATATATATGACCTTGCAAACAAATCACAAATCATTAGGATTTAATCTTTCTTTGACTAATCCTCACTAATTATTAAGGCCATATAAAATATCCTTTTTTTTAAAAAAAAAAAATCAATTTTCATTATCTACTAATACTATATTATACTTAGCTCCATGAGCTAGCACTCTACTTGAACATATAGCTCATAAAATAAAATAAGCTACGAGTTTGAATCATTGATAAATTCAGAATTTATAAACTTCAAATTTTAAATTAAATTCTAACATAATATATGATAACTGATAAATATATATATGTTCATCTTTATTTATTTAATTTTTATAATCTAAATTTTTTAATGAAAAATAACTCGATACCTAAAATTCGAACCCACTAATTTCTAAGCGTGGAATCTAGGTTATGATGATAAGAAGGGGCCTATCATCCACTTCAACAACCATTAATTAAATCTTATTCTTTTTTTTTTAAATTTACAAAAAAAAAAAAAACCTTCCATGCTTTATTTAGTTAGTTGCAAATATAATCATGTTGCTTTTTAATTCTTGTTGAGCAACTTATTATTAATATAATAAATAATTTATTAAAAAGGAAAAAGAAATTGATATCCACAAACAACCACCATTCACCAATGAAATGATGAGTATAGCTATCACATTCTTTCCTTTTCTTGTGGAAAACACGTGGATAAATGACGGATTTAAAATTTAAAATTTATGTATTTTTATAATAATTTTAAATTAGTATCATAATAATTAAATTTATATTTTTTTATGTATAATCATGCATTTTCTAGAAAGAAAAAGGGGTTTGAAAATTTGCTTAACAATCAAGTTTAGGTTAATTAATTTAGTAATTTAATTTTAATCATGCATTTTAAAGATGTATTAATTACTTTACACTTCTAGTAGCAAGAACAAGTAAACCTAATACCAAAATTGGTTAACAAAACAAACCTGCTCAAAGCAATATCAAATATATGGATTTACAAAAATATTACATTTAAGTTACAAAATTTTGATTGTTACAGTGAAATGTTATAAAAAAATAAATGTTACAAAAAAAAATCTCGATGTTTATAAGAAAGGGAGATAAAGTAAAGTAGTCATTTAAACTCGTATTAAGCTGAACAAATAGATATACACATAATATAAGTCAATTTGAGTATATCTTACGTAAATTATCATGTAGGACATATAAGACAAATAAATTGAAACGAAGAAAGTATACAAAGTATTAAAAACATTACTATTAATTATGTGTTTTTGACCAAAATTATAATTATAGTGATAATGACTAGATACTCGTGCAGCCACAGCTTTCATCATTACAATTAAATTAATCTCATAATGCTAATTATGACTCAAACATTGAGTTTCACTAAAATTCTTATCATTAAGTCAATAAAGTCAAGTTACATCATTCCACCATCAAATACTATCATGAATCACTTAATCACAAATTTCGATTTTACATGAGTTTTAAGAGTAAAATCATCTTTGTCAGAAGTCGTAAGTACTCTTTCAACCGAATAGGTAGACACACACGTCTTATTCTATTTGGAAGTTTGAACATCCAGAAGCCCAATCATTTCCAAACAGGCCCAATCTATTTACCTTTGTTGCAAATTATTCATTCAACCGAGGGTCTGTTGAAAACTATCTCTTTACCTCCACGAGGCAGTAGTAAGGTCTGCGTACATTCTACCACCTCGGCAAACCTCACTTGTTGAATTTCACTACTAGGTATGTTGTTGCAAATTATTGATTTACCAACACATGAGTAGCATATCAAGGTACATTTGCCTAGCACAATGAGTAGATCAATGGTTTAAAGCCATTTGTTTGAATAACATCGCGTTTTAGAAAAACGTGGACTCACCGGGGTTTATGAGGTGATGCTTCGTCTTCAGGAATTAAGTAGAGGGTGACAATGATGTAGGCATTGCTGACTCTGTCAAAGCCTCATCCAATCGTCTTTGTGCAGACTTGGTTCTGTAACACCATATCTCAAAAGCTTCACTAAGGTCTGGATATTTAACCTGTTCAGCACTTATCCAATCTGCTAGAATGTCAGCTTGATCATTTGATGGTAATGCTGAAACCAATGAAACTATTGCTCCCTCGACACATTGGCAAAGGTCATCGCTCATCTTGTATGGAAATGCAGCATCCATTTTGCTCATTTTATCCGAAAGGGACTTCATTTTTCTTATGTAAGGAAGCCATGTCTTGAGCAATTCTACTCGGCTTTCTGCTGGAAGAATGACTGTTCCATAACCTACTGCTTCCAATACTTTTGATGTCAGTTCTATCAACTTAATCTTCAAAGCCCACAAGACAGAATCAAGTCTTTTATCTTCGATGACCTTTAGTAAATTGCTCGATATATTAGTCCAGTGGGAGACAAATTCCTTCATGAGATCCATCTTTGAAAGAGTGTTATGCATCCATTCAAGATCAGATATACTCCGCATTATTTTATTTTCCATTTCCTCGTTCGCCATGTCAGGCTCCAACATCATGGAGAATAATTCATTTTCAAAAGAAATAAAGATTTTCGACACCACAATTCTAGTCTCCACTTTTATTTCATTATCGGCTATGACCAGGGGAATCTTTTCATCATCCTCAAGCATGAACTCAACTTGTTCTTGAGCTGAGGTTCTTAGATCATCCTCAAATTGAGGGAAAGAATCACCCGTTGAAGTTGCAAAGTGGATAGCAGACAAGAAAACTTCTTTTGTTCTGCTTAATTCTGTTTCTTGTATATTGGAAAATATGGGCATGGTATCAGAACCAAGTTTCCGAAAAGTTCCTATATCTTGTCCTCCTTATTCTCCAACTAAAAGCCAAACGACTGAGCTACGAAGAATCTCCTTAATTTGAAGATTGAGGGGCTTCAAAAATATCAAAGCACATAGAAGAGAATAGTTCACCTGAAACAGAAAAGGATCAATCTAGAGGAAGGAAACAATGATTGGAAAAGAAACAAGACTTGTAAGAAGGATTTGCCCAAGCTAGCTTATGAAAAAACATATATCAGACGTAACAAAATGAATTTTGTGCCTAACTCAATCCGAAAAGCTAGCTCCCACCAATGTAAAACTTAACTCAAGACATTAATAACGTAATCCACTTACGCAACTAACCGTAAAGAAAAAAATAAGACAGTTTTTTCGCAACCATGGTATGTGATCCAGCTTGTGCACCACAGAATAGCAATTACCTCCCAGCAAAAGGCCACTCATTTTCTTTTATTTTTCCTCATATTATAAGACTGCAGTACAACAAATCGCGACGAAAACAACTAACTTCCTCTCAGATAACCTATTTGTTAACTTCATCATCAACATTTGAAAACACTCCCTCTGTTCCAATTTGTTTCTCTTTCTCCCCTTTATAGTTCATTTAAAAAAAACACGCCTCTTCTGTATTTTTGACAACTCTCTAATTCTAACTTTCCACGTGGCACATTCAAAACCACAATATTGCAGTACATTTTGATACATACATCTTCAATTTACGACCACAAGATTCCACAGCCTTCTTTAATTTCTTAAACGCTGTATGAAGCCAAAAACATACAAAGGACTAATAAAGATACATATAAATTGAACTTCATATCAAAAAGGCCAGCAGCTAAATTTAGTTCATCACAATCTAAGCCTTAGAAAAACAAATGAACTTCCCCACTTTGCTACCTCCTAACAGATCTCTAGCTATGCAACAATTACAAAATTTCAAAATATCAATGATTTAATTTTTATTGCATACCCAAAAACAATAATTAAACAAAAAAAAAACACTACTCTATAACAGAAGAGGACTTACCCTCATGCAAGATTCCACGGCTGGAACTCGTAACCAAACCACTCTATGTTGCTCCAAAGCTTACCTGTACTAATATTAGTTAACAATAATTAAGAGTATATTAGGACACAAATGGAACTAATTAGCTAAAAATCAAGAAAAATATGAAAAATGGAAGCTTTATTTGATAAAAAAGAATTTGGTAAAAGGGGTTTAAGGGGTCTTGAGAGAGAGAGAGAAAGGAAGTTTTTGCAGGTTCAGTAGAGCTCAGCTGAAGAAGAAATCTATGGAGTCAATTGAAATTGCATCTTTTTTCGGGTCAAAATCTTGAGTCCATTTTTGTTCATGATATGGGCTTTCACATTGGGCCGCCAATATCTCTCTTTTATTATGAATCGTAGCGAAAATGTTATGAGGTAATGATTAATGAAAGTTAAAATGGAAAATGATAGAGAAGTTTTTACTAATCATAGCAAAAATGTTGTGAGGTAACGATTAATGAAAGTTAAAATATCAAAAAAAGATACATATTTTTATGTGAAAAATATTTTAATAAAAAAGAAAACTCATGGTCCAATTATCGTTGATGAAAGATGATATAGATAAACAAATAAAGCTTTTGTTATACAGACTACGAAAACCCTCAATACTAAAATGTTTATTTTTGTACAAAACAAGGGTAAACGGTCTCATGATGGAATTTTTATAGTTCCATTAGCTCCAGAATGACCAAACTAGGTTAGAAGCATGGTTGACCGAGAACCGAAGCTTTCGATGTGAGTTTGTACCGAGTCTTGCATTTCTACCTTTAGAATTGGTCAGCCGTTGACTTTGGTCAACATTCTTGAAGATATGCCCAAATGAAAATTCCGACAACACAGATGATGTAGATACACCAATAAAGCCTTTTGTTATACAGACTGCGAAATCTCTGAATACTAAAATATTTAGGTTATACTCCAAGATATATTTCGAAGAAAATTCAACCTTGTACTTTGTCCATCACAAGAGGCTACCATCCCTCGTGATCATTAGTTTAATTTTAATTTTGATCAAAAATCGATTCGAATAGATTCATGACCCCTCTCCAATATCTCCACAATTATTTAGAACTACCGGTCAATCTTATACAAAGAAAACAATGGAAATTAAATGTTAAAATTATCACCTCCTACTTTCTCTAATATTCTGGAAGGTTCTAGAGATGTGGAGAATTCTCTAGAATAATC
>JAOTQR010000001.1:573521-614040 GCA_025774065.1 Solanum ossicruentum | reverse complement strand
AGATGCTAGTTACGCTTGCTGAAATTGTTGGACAGATTCTGTGCAGAAAGTTGCTGCACCTTTTCCTTTTGTTTTGGTGATTTCTATATGGTTTGTAAGTTGTATTATGAATAGAACTTGGTGTTATTAACATGTTTTGAGTTATAAACATCACCCTAAGGTTGCTTCCCTGATTTTGGTTTCATTTAACAAGCGCGTTTTATCGTATATCTTAAGCGTCATGTTGGTTGGAACTTGTGGATTGTTGGATAGAAGGATAATGCCTCACGTTCTTCATGACTTTTGAGTGATGCTGTAAGACTGATTTAGATCTATTTATATGTGTAAATGTTGCTGGAACAGTTTGGTTAGAGTTGTCAACATTGAAATGTAGCGAAGGAAGGTAACGTTATGATGTCCGTTTCTAGATTGTGTGGAATTGTCATGTGTTGTGCTTTATGGGCTGTTGTAAGGCTTTTATGGCATTAAAACAGGCTGGTCATGATGTGTATGTATGAATGTGTGTTGGAAATTATGATTAGACACGTAGAGGTTGGAAGAATACGCTTGGGTTTATAAAAACCCACTTGCTGTCCATGTGTTGTTTTGTTATGTGATAGGGCTGCCAAAGTGTATCTATTAGTTATTAATGCTAGTTTTATCACCTACTATGTTGTAGATAAGTATTTGGAGGAAGGGAAGGTTATCTTGAGATAGTAACAAGGTCTGACGACGAGGTATGTAAGGTTACTTGATTTCGTATCACTTGGCATGAAGCATAGATCTCTCCTTGGTACATAAAGGCATTTGCCAACTCCGACACAACTATAAACCATGTCTCCACTCTTTTACATGCTCATATGATTCAATATATAGTCACCTTCAAATCTGCATACATGTTTGGATATCAAGTTACATAAGTTCATATTCACTATAAAGTTCATGTGTTGTTTCATTTCGTACGCATTTCATTATTTGTGTAACGTACTCTTTTCATTGTCATGTTATCTTACATGATTATCCACATGCCACATGCTACACATACAGTCCTACAGTTCCAATATTGTGACCACCAAAAGGAATCATCTCAAAGGTAATTGAAGGATACAGTATACAGTTTTTGATAGGTAGTAGCTCGAGGGGTGGAGATAGCACCTAGCCAGGGACGATCCTATCAACGGGGGGTAACCCAAGGGGTTGAGTATAACCTAGCCAGGGACGAACCAGATACAGTTTCACCACTGATCAGTTGGTCATTTGTATTACAGTTGCGCACAGATTTTTCAGTAAAGGTAAAGTAAAATAAAGAACATAAAGTACATGATCCAACAGTATAAGTAAAGGTGGTCTCTTATGTTACATCAGTACACAGTTTCATTTGAGTTATTACTTGATATACAATATATCCTACCTTACATACTCAGTACATTATCTCATACTGACGTCCCTTGTGGGAGACCTGCATTTCATGTTGCAGGTACAGGTGCTAGTAGATCTCCCCAGTAGGAGTACAGGACATTCAACTGTTGTCACCAAGCTCCAGGTTGCTTCGGGGCTTTGTACATGTCTAGAGCCTACATATTTTTATTGCACAGTTTGTTGAGCGGGGCCTGTCCCAACCCTTATCAGATGTGTTTCTTTATTTAGAGGCTTTGTAGACTATGTAAAGCAAAGTGAAGTCATGTCTCATACTATAAACACTGGGGCCCCAACGGCCTAGTCATATGCATTTCCTTTTGGCTTGTTATCACTGTTTATATTCCTAAAGGAATATCAAATGTAGAAACCCCTTATAGTATGTACAGAAAATGCATAGACACAGGTTAGTTCTCCTGAGCCTTATTGGCGACGGGGTGCCAGTCCACCCAAACGCCCTCTTGCCAGGCTCATTTCGGACCCACCCGTATGATTTTTCAGGAATCTTGAACCGGAGCCCCATGTAGCACCAGAATTTGTGGGCTCACACCTACATAAAACTACAAAAATTGTGTGTTTCCTGTTCATAGGCCCATAAAATACTACGAGGCCTCTGCCAATGCCGTTGGGCCACCTGAGCCTCTTGTCGGGCTCGTTGCGGACCCACCTAAATGATTTTTTGGGAATCTTGCACTTGAGCCCCATGCAACTCCAGAATCCGTGCACTAACACCCACAGAAAACTGATGAAATCACCTGTTACCTATTTCTTGGCCCATAAAACCAGACTAGGCCACCGCCAATGTCGTCGGGCCACCTGGGCCTCTTGCTAGGCTCGTTACAGATCCACCCGTATGATTTTTAGGAAATCTGGCACCGAAGCCCCTTGCAACCCCAGAATCCATGGGCTAACACCCACAGAAAACTGTGGAAATCACCTGTTTCTTATTTCTCGGCCCATGCAATCCTGCCAGGCCTCTGTTAACCTCGCTGGGCCACTGGGCGTCTTGTCAAGCTCATTGCGGACCCACCTGTATGATTTTTTGGGAATCTTCCATCGGAGCCCCATGCAGCCCAAGAATCCGTGGGTTAACACCTACAGAAGGCTGTTGAAATTGTTTGTTTCCTATTCCTCGATCCATAAATTCTTACCAGGCCTCCACAAACATTGTCGGGCCACTTGGGCCTCTTGTCGGGCTCGTTGCGAACCCACCCATATGATTTTTCGAAAATCTTGAGTCAGAGCCCCATGCAGCCCAAAAATCTGTAGGCTAACACTCGCAGAAAACTGTTGAACGCCTATTTCCTCTTCCTCTGCCCATAAAATCCTACCAGGCCTCCGCCAAAGCCACGGGCCTCTTGTCGAGCTCGTTGCGAATCCACCCGCATGATGTTTCTGGAATCTTGCGCCGATCCATATGCAGCCCCAGAATTCGTGGGCTAACACCCATAAAAAACTGTTGAAATTGTATGTTTCCTTTTCCTCAGCCCATAAGATCCTACCAGGCCTCCGCCAACGCCGCTGGGCCACCTGGGCCTCTTGTTGGGCCCGTTGCGGATCCACCCGTACGATGTTTCGGGAATCGTGCGTGAAGCCCCATGCAACCCAAGGATCCATGGGATAACACCCACAATAAACTTTCGAGATCGCATGTTTCCTGTTTCTCGGCCTATAAAATCCTACTAGGCCTCCACCAATGCCACCAGGCCACCTGGGCCTTTTGTTGGGCTCATTTTGGACCTACCCGTATGATTTTTCGGGAATCTTGCACCGAAGCCTCATGCAGGCCCAGAATCCGTGGGCTAACACTCACAGAAAACTGCCGAAATTTTATGTTTCCTGTTCGTCGGCCCATTAAATCCTACCAGGCCTCCGCCAACACCAACCTAGGCCTCTTGCTGGGCTCATTGCGGACCCATCCGTATGATGTTTTGGGAATCGTGCGTCAGAGCCCCATGCAGCGCCAGAATCCGTGGGCTAACACCCACAGAAAACTGCCAAAATCGTCTATTTCCTGTTACTCAACCCATAAAATCCTACCAGGCCTCCGCCAACACCGCCGGGCCACCTGGGCCTCTTGTCGAGCTCGTTGCAGACTCACCCGTATGATTTTTTGGGAATCTTGCATCGAAGCCCCATGCAGCCCCAAAATCCGTGGGCTAATACCCACAGAAAACAGTCGAAATCGCCTGTTTCTTGTTTCTTGGCCCATAAAATGCTACCAAGCATCTCCAAATTCCTCCAAGCTACCTGGGCCTTCTGCCGGACTCATTGCAGACCCACTCGTATGATTTTTCGGGAATATTACATCGGATCACCCTGCAGTGCCAGAATCCTTGGGTTAACATCCACAGAAAACTGCAAAAATTACATGTTTCATGTTCCTTGGCCCATAAAATCCTACCAGGTGTCCCCAAATACCGCCGAGCCACCTGGACCTCTTGTCGAGCTCGTTGCGAACCCATTCGTATAATTTTTTTAGAAATGTTGCGCCGAACCCTCCTACATCCCCCACTAACACCCATAGAAAACTGTTGAAATCATATGTTTCATGTTCTTTGGCCTATAAAATCCTACCGAGCGTCCCCTAATGCCACCGGGCCACTTAGGCCTCTTGCTAAGCTCGTTACATACCTACTCATATGATTTTTCGAGAATGTTGCGTCGAAGCCCTCTACAACGCCAGAATCAGTGGGCTAACACCCATAGAAAACTGCCAAAATTACTTATTTCCTATTCCTTGGCCCATAAAATTCTACCAAGCATCCCCCAATGCCACCAGGCCACCTAGGCCTCTTGCCAGGCTCGTTGCGGACCCACTCGTATGATTTTTCGGGAATGTTATGCCGGACCCCCTGCAGCGCCAGAATTTGTGGGCTAACACCCACAAAAAACTATCGAAATCGCTTGTTTCCTGTTCCTTGGCCAATAAAATCCTACCAGGCGTCCCCTAATGCCGTCAGGCCACCTGGGCCTCTTGTCGGGCTCGTCGCAGATCCACTTGTATAATATGTCTGGAGTGTTGCATCGGACCCCCCTTTAACACCAGAATCCATGGGCTAACACCCACAGAAAACTGCCTACATCGTCTGTTTCTTGTTCCTTGGCCCATAAAATACTACCAGGCGTCCCCGAATGCGCCTCTTGTCGGGCTCGTCGCTGACCCACTCGTATGGATTTTAAGGAATATTGCGCCGGACTGCCCTGCAAGCCAGAAACCGTGGGCTAACACCCACAGAAAACTACCGAAATCGCCTATTTCCTGTTCCTTCGCCCATAAAATCCTACCAAGCATCCCCCACCGGGCCACCTGGGCCTCTTGTCGAGCTCATTGCGGACCAACTCGTATGATTTTTTGGGAATATTGCTCAGACCCCTCTATAGCGTTAGAATCTGTGGACTAACACCCACAAAAAAACTGTCGAATTCACCTGTTCCTTGACCCATAAAATCCTACCAGGCGTCCCCCAATGTCGTCGGGCCACCTGGGCCTCTTATCGGACTCGCTTCGAACCCACTCGCATTTGTGTGCACTATCTCCTAACAATTGTTTTAAAACTTTACAAGACAAGTATGTTTCTACATACTTGTCGAGATGAAAGTTCCCAAAAAATAGCCTCTCTACCTGTATGAGTCAGTAGTAAGACATGCGTACATTCTATCCTCTTAGACCCCACTTACAAAATTCAACTGGGTATGTTGTTATTGTTGTATTATGTAGAAACAGAAAAGTCCATTATGGCCTGATAAAAATTGAAATCTTAGATAACTAAGTTTGAAACTATCTATATGTCGTGTGGTGAACATTTATACATTCATTCATGTTAAGACATCTAGAGCTTCTTGAGAAGGGTAAAAGAATAGAAAAACAAAAATGCTGAAATATCCCAGACTAAGATGGCACTAAAACTTGAGCGCTGTTCCAAGTATCACTAAAACTCAAGAGAGTATAGTATAAGTGGCTAAAATAACAATTTTCTAAATCACAATAAACTCTTTGTACAAGATCTCCACTGAAATCTTTTATGTTTGAATTATTCTCCACATGATGAAAACCTCAACCTACAATACCAGAGAATCCAAATATCCTAAACCACTTGAGCAGCCAGCATATACAAAAGCTATCGTCGTGTAAGTGTTTGATCAAATCTGCAGTGACAACATCAACGACGAGTCATTTACATTGAACTATCATAAACCAAAACAAGCCAGAAAAGTTTAGTTGAGGTGAAACGGTGAAGAAAGAAGACCATAATTCTTGTTGTATAGAATGTATAGTATGCTGTCTTCATTTTGGGATGTGGAAAACATTTCACGTTATTACACTGTTCAAGAGTTCAATTCACTTACCTATGGTGCAAGGTTTTCTTTATCAAATGGCCCCCTCCTAATCATTTGCACACAGTGTACTATTATTAACAATGTCTATATTGATCCCAGCAGAAGTTCTAGGACTTTTGAGAAAACTTTATTATCCTACATAGTATTGTGTCTATCTCATACAATTTTTACACCTTCAATCAACATGTTGCACCTATACCGAAGCATATGCAACAAGCACCATAAACCAAAATTAATATTTTAAACATTACGTCCACTCAAAATCACCATACCAAGTAAAACCTTGCATCTCAAGGTTTCTGATGCATTGCCAAGTAAAACCCCAAAATTAAGAACTACAACTCTATGAATCATATAAATGGAGAAAGTTACCTATACACAATCAATCTCCGCTGAAATTAGTGTATCTCAAGTTCTCGGATGCATTGGTTAACCTCTCAATGCCTCCTGAAAGTAACAGACACGGTATTGGTTATCCAAGGAGAATAACAAAAAGAACAGAAGTCTTACCTTAGTAATATCCACCTACCATTTGAATCAAGCAAGTTGCCAGTATCTGTTCCTAGAAAGGGAGTCCTAGAGTAGCTCTCCAATATATCTGAACATGTTCAAGACGGGATATAAAGTATGCCCGATTAGCATCAATACCAGCTCATTTTAATGCCTAAAACATTGGAAGTGGAAAAAAAAAGAATCCAAAGATGCTTGGCGAGATTCTAGAGAAAATGGGGAGAGGAAAACACATACCAGAACTATTAGTAAAATCAGCAGTCAAGTCTGAGAAACCAAAATTTTGAGGCATATCCCCTAGAAATCCAAACGGAGGAGTGTCCGCATCCAAAAGAGGTTCGTTAAGAGGTTGTGTGTTTGACTCCGCACTACTAAATGACGAAACAGATGCATCGCCCATTGCAGAACGTGACTCCAAGTAACTGCCATGAGGACCAAAGGCAAACCGAGAATTGCCACCATAGATAGGTTCCGTCTTAATAATCCTCCCATCCATTGTTTGTCTCATCCCCATGTTAGAGGGCGGAGCCAAAAACATATTAGGACGAACATCAATTTTCCTGCTTTGAGAAGGAATATCAATTGTTGTTGGCATGCAAGAGAGAACAGCTGAACTACTGTTACTGAATGCATTGGGTCTATCAGCATGTACAGGTTCAGGCATGCCATTAGGCTTTGCAGCTGTTCCAACATTTTCAGCAGCACCACAAGTTGAATTTTGATGCACTGTAGTAAGGCAAGAAAACTTAACAATAGCTAGAGACAACAACAAAGCTTCTCAAATGCAGGTTCTAGCAAGAACACGAATAACAAGCAAATTGATGGAAGTGAAGATAAGGATAAGTCCAGAAAAGAGCTTAGTCACAGACTCCAAACTGATATCAGTGATCGTCATGCATGTTGCAGATAAGATCAGACGAATTAAGCTAAATCTTTGTTTGCCCTTATACAAGAGGTAGACTCAAACAGTAGAAAAACCTTTCAAAATGATATATTACTCCGTAAGGCACCCAAATTTCTATACATGGGGGAACCTCATGGATGCACCAAAGAAGTAAGGGATAAGAGGCTCTTCCTTAAACGTGAAATCCTTATCTACTCAATTAAAAACTAACTATTCTTCTCTCTCCATAAGAGGAGCAACATCTCATGTGCGATGTCTTCTGTTCCGGCTTATACAGGTACAGCTAAATCTTTTTGCGATATTACATTCTAAAACGATTACGCCCCATCCAAATATCTATGCTCCTGGTGAATTAGCGCTACAACTTACCAGAAAAAGCTTATCTCTAGACACAAGTCTAAAACAAGGAATAGGCTAGGAATCCTCTCAAATCTATAAACCATAAAACTATTTCTTTAAACAAGCCTCTCTTCCATCAGATAAATTCAATCTACACATAAACCACAGAATATCTACTTCAACATAACCAGCAACTCCCACAGTATCTACTTCACATCTTGAGAAAATCTGCTCACAGCACTTAAAGAAGTCAATACTTCAGATTAAGACACTGTAGAGCTCATTGAAAAAGATTTCCACAAATTTATCTTGATTAGGAAGATGAGAAGAGGCCCGAGAATCTGAAAAATAAAACCCAAAGGTACGAAAACAAACTAAGAGCTATGCTAGTTTTTTTTTTAATCAGGACCTGGCCTCTCTACTTCTATGAGGTAGTACATTCTATCCTCCCCAGACCCCACTTGTGGAACTCCACTAGGTATGTTGTTGTTGTAGGAACATTCAGACCTATTTTTGCCGAGGAAACACTACATCACTGAGTCAGAAGTGAGTCTAGAATTTCTTTAACATCGGTGCACCACTAAAAAGAGAAAAAAAGGAAGTATCAAGTGGAAATTGCCTTTAAGTATATAACTTAGCATTCAACCAAGTGCACCATTTAGTGTTTGTGGAGTATTAATGCTGGCAAATAATATTTGATCAATTCTAGGAAATATACACAAAAAATATCTAATTTGGCGGAAAAACAATAGGTTCAAAGGCATTATAAATTCCCTTATAATCCGCTCCTGCCCTGAGTTCAGTCTTACCCTCGTGAAAAAATAAAAGAGTAGAGATATGTTTAGATACAACAAACACCTACTTTAGGGTCCCAAAACCAAGACTCATGTGATATTTGATCCATGTGAGACAACATCCAACTAATTAGATAACTCTGCCCTAAGTTCACCCTTACCCCATCTAACATGCCCCCTAAACTCACAGAGTGGTGAAAACAACTCGAGTTTCTTTATTCAGCAAGAAAACAAACTAAATATGGTCTGGAATGTCCAGAAAACCTGGCTGACACCGCTCTGGTCTCTGATAACTGAGCGGAAAAGATGTTTCTCAAAAAAAAATGGCCAGAAAAATGCAAAAACTAGAAATGGTCAGCACAAGAGACAAGGAGTCCTCGCAATGGTAACCCAGAAAGGCATGGCACTACTAACAGTCACGATAAGGAGGTGCAGTATCACCAGAATATTCATCAGCAAAAGGTGAACTGATGCAAGGATGGCTGCCACAAAGGAATATAAGAACATAGTGCTGCCTAAAGAGACAAGATGCCACTTCAGCTGTGACAGTTGAAGGAGAGAAGAACAGTGTTAAAGAGAGAAGGGTGCGGATAGCCGAAGAGATGTGTAGTGCAATTGCTGGAGTGAATAATAGTACTACTTGCTGGGGAAAAAAAAAAGAAAGGAAAGAAAAATATAGCTGGGTGGACAGTCTCAGGAAAGCACTTGACAAGATCGCAGGGGCATTGGTACGAAGTGGTAAAATAAAAATAAAAGATGAGGCATTGAAGATTTAATGATAATGGAATATAAGACCCCTACTTATTGGTGTCAAACACAAGACCAATGTAGTACTTGTTTGACGTGGGACAACATAGTGATAGTCTCACTCTTTAACACTATTCTAAAGCTAACACTTGGCATACTCCTTACTCAAATTCCAAGTGAAGACGAAACAAGATTTCAGTGATTCCGTCTTCTATTAGTTATTTATTTGTTCAAATTCAATTCCAACAAAAGAAAAAACAGAAAATTCTTGAGTAGTCTACTTCCCTTTGAATGATAAATCCCTTAGCTCTTAATAATTAAAGGAATACTTGGGAACCCTAAGGGATTTACTTATATATTGTTCCATTCGATCAAATGTAACAATATGTAATTCCATACCCATGACAGTACATATGGCATTCCTCCTAGATTAGCACCCAACTAACACTGGCCCCAGTACATGAAAATCTATTTTCTTAAGTACGGGATACTACATTGTGGTGGGGAGTGTAGAAGACTTAACACTTGCACATGTGGAACACATTAGAGACGAAACAACTAGATACATAGCCTTTTCAAAAAATAATACTCCCTCCATCACATTTTATGTGGCACATTTTGACTTGGCATGGTGTTTAAGGAAAAAGGAAAACTTTTGAAACTTGTGGTCTAAAACAATTCTTAGATATTTGTATTTCTGAGAATCATTTCACTAAGGGGAAAGGAGAAATTTTTAAAGTTAAATTGTTTCCAATTACAGTAATGTGACATTCTTCTTGGGACGGACTAAAAAAAGGGCGTCACATAAAATGGGACAAAGAAAATAATAAAAGGAATCACTATACGAGTAGGTCAATTTCATATTTAGAACATCAGACTAAAATAAAGAGAAAAGTGCAAATTCAAAAATAATTATCAAAATGTTGAAAGCCAATATTCTACAATGACGTGCATAGCTTAAAAATCTGCAAACAACATTCAATGTAGCATGTGAAGCATCAGGTGCAGCAAGGAGAATTTTAAATATGGTGGAGGCAAATGAAAGTAGCTGAAAGGAATAAGAAGAGGACAGGGTGGAGCTCCTCATAGTAAGACAAATGAAGTTTAAAACTATACAAAGAAGATGAAACCAGAGGCTTCTGGATTTATCTCACATAATTGGCATAAACCACGTGTAAATGAATGCAACCGCATCAATGTCACCAAACATACTGGATGCTACTTAGTATATGCACAAACTGAACATGAACTGGCCCAGTTAGACAAGTGCTTTTTGTAGCTACTCAGTGACAAGATACTGATTGATGCATGAGAACTAAATGCAGGAAGGTTCACTAAGTATCCATCTTACTTGGCATAACATTGCACCCATTAGACATAGGTAGAGAAGCAATTGCACTTGGAATTTGCTGTGTCATCTTCACCTGTTCCGCAAGCAACCTGTTAAATTCAATTATTTGCTCTTTCACCATCAGCTTCAGGTAATATGCTTGGAAAAATTCCTGATTTTCTTCTTCTAGTTTCTGCCAAACTGAAAAACAGGCAGAATATCATAATGCTAAAGTGTAAGGAAACCACAATCATATAGAAGCTCTAAATTGCTACTCGCCTGTTGGTAATATTGAAGAAGGACCAAAAAACAGAGAATAGACAGTAAGATAATATATTTACATGTTATACAAAACAGCTCATTAGAAGCATTATTAGCTTCACGTTAGTACTAATATCATATTTTATCAAACCAGTTTCATGATAATATGCCTACTACAGCTGCAAATGCTCATGAATACATTCATAAACAGACAAGCAAAAAGACAAACAGAGACAGCTAAACAAAAGGGCACACAAACAGAGAAGGGCAATCAACAAGCTACGACGAGCACTAATTAACTCGAGTTTCTGAGCAAGAAAAGGTGATTTTGTTTAAATTTTTGGATTAGGGCATCTGCATATGCGATAAAGAGCTAAAACTCATGGGCAAA
Source organism: Solanum ossicruentum (assembly GCA_025774065.1). Classification (NCBI taxonomy): domain Eukaryota; kingdom Viridiplantae; phylum Streptophyta; class Magnoliopsida; order Solanales; family Solanaceae; genus Solanum; species Solanum ossicruentum. The sequence goes on along the minus strand of JAOTQR010000001.1, from coordinate 603,028 downwards.
AGAAAGTCTTTTTGACGATTTATGATTGGAACTTCTGGGTATATTCTATTGTTTGATACTGTATTGTTGTTTTCAGGAAGTGTGAGAAATATTGGCAACCATTATTGACCATAGGAAGCTTTATGTCCTTATTTGAATCTCTTTTGACACCTGTGTTGCAGGAATTGTCAGGTTTCAGTTCTCATTCCACACTACATGGAGAAGTGAGTGTATGCCTTGAAAATATATAACATACCGAGTTCAGTAAATCTAGGCTCTATGTTGTCCCGGATGAAGAGAGTGTTCACAACTTCTTTCCGACTCATGTATTGCCGAAGACACTGCTCTATCCGATTTTGCACCTGAAATTCAAAACCACCATGCAAATCTCAAGATTATTCAATTTGGAACAGTTGGTGATCATCTAAGTAGGACACCAACACTTCTTTTTCGGTTTTGTTTTATTTGGAGGGGTTGAAATCGCAATGCTAGATGATACAGTATTGGTTGAAGTCCGTGTTATTAGTGATAACATTCTATAAAGGTTCAAGTGAAATATCAGCGTAAAAGAAAACCATTTCTCCTTCAACAAATCAATCTTTTGTGCCCAAAGAGATGCTATTAGTTGTCAAAATGTTACTAAGGAGACAAGTCAGAGGATTTTATTAGTTGTAATCATCAATTAGCCAGCAAAACATTCTTCCATGTAATGGGGAAGTGGGCCGAGTATAAATTCTTGATGCTTTAGAGAAGTGATAATCAAGTAACTAGAATCATCAAAATTTCATCTCATCACTATTCTTGAGGAATAATTAATGAATGAGCACAAGGCTAAGAAAAGACAAATTAACATGTAGAAGATCACAACTCATCTATAAAAAGATTGAAAGCATACCACTTGTATATCTTCACAAGAGACTTTACGTCCATCTCCGCTCGACATTTTTGAGGACCCAACTTGGTACTGTTGCAATAAAGGTCTGTACCAATTTTTCAGTAGAAATGTAAACCCCAGCTTACGTGCACCATCAATGAGTATAATTCAAAAAGGTAGTCACTTGTACCAATTATCCAGCTTCACTGAAAAATGAGCTCAGATTAGCAAATCAAATATAAGGGCTCAACAGGAAAAATTTAAATGAGGATATAGGGGCTGACAAGATTCACCAAGGCAGTCAAATTGATGAGCCCTAGAGCAACAGGTCATTAAGAAGGGAATAAAGGCTATGTAGGGGATAAAAAGTAATGAGCCAGAAGAAGTACAACAACAAGAAACAAAAAAGTTCGAGTGATATGAGGGGATCTTCTGGAGAGGTTTTCAGGGAACTCAGAAGAAGCTGTTCAACACCTTACTAGTCAGTATACACTCAAATGATAGTACATGTTATTACAATTTGTTTTTGCGTTGTTTACGCATAGAACACACACATATAAAAGTTAAAACCACCCGAAAAGTCATGTGCGAACAACATATTGAGATCATCACAATTAAAAAAAAGACACTACAAGAAAACATGAAAACCAGAAATGTTTTCATTGACAGCAAGGTTTTAGGAAACCCAGATGAAGCTCAACTAACATCTTATTAATCAGTAGAAACTCATAATAATAGTACCTGTTACTACAATCTTTTTCTCCTTTGTTCACTAAGAGAGTTCAAAATATAAAGAAGTAAATACATAAATTAGCCAAAGGGGTTCAACATCTCTACCATTTATAGAACAAAACATCCCATGAGATCCCACAAAGTGGAATCATGGGAGGGTAGAGTGTTCGCAGAACGTACCCCCACCTCTTGGAGGTAGAGAAGTTGATTCTTAAAGACTCTCGGCTCATGCGAAGCTAATCAAAGAAGCAATGGAAAGAAACATCTACTGTAGATACATAAAAAAAATCATTTTAACCATAAAGAGTGTAACTTGCCAAATACCTCAGCCCTACCTAGCTCCATCCCTGATGATGAACAATATACTACCTCAATTCACCAGTTAGAACCTTATACATCACAATTTAAAAGTAAACAGGAACCACAGATATAAGAAAGCATTAAACTGACCAAATAAACTGATTATCAATTGAAGAAAATACAGCCACAAAGGCCAATCATAAATACATCTATACATAACAAAATAACTTCAAGAAAACAAAAACCCAAAAAGCAGAAAGCAGTAAACTGCAGAAAACAAACCGAAACAATTGAACAATCACAGTATCAAGGACAAAACTTCAAGAGAACCAAACCCCAGAAATCAAAAAACATTAAACTGCTGAAAGAAAACCGAAATTAATTGAACAAACACAGTATCAAGAACCAAACTTTAAATACATCAGAACAAAATAACTTCAAGAAAACAAAACCCCAGAACTCAAAAAGCATTAAACTGCAGAAAACAAACCGACATCAATTCAAATACAGTATAAATAACCGAACTTTAAATACATAAACAGAATAACTTCAATAAAACAGAACCCCAGAAATCAAAAAGCAGTAAACTACACAAAACAAACTTAAATCAATTGAAATAATCACGGTATCAAGAACCCAACTGGAGATGCATCAAATGACAGAATAAGTAAACAAATTAAGCAAAAGCACTCACCCACTTGAGCAAATTTTCATAAATTTTGTTCCTTTTACAACTTATTTTTCCAGTAGAGTGATGGTATTGAAAGTATTTTGAGGGAAGAAGTCTATGAATTGCGGAGTTGTATAAGAATTTTGATTTCAAAAGAAGTGTCCTTTTATTGAAGAAAGGGAAAGGTAACAAGTGATGACGTGGCTATTTCGCCATTACATAGACTCTTTGTGCTTTTCCCTCCTGTAATTCCACTCTTATTATTATTATTATTTTCCTTTTTACTTAATTATTATACCTGCTCTTTTGGAAATTTGCAAAACTTTTATTTATTTGATGGGCTTAAAAGGGAAAATACATATGGTCTTCTGTTAAACTTTAGTGAAAAGTTGTATTAAAAATAAAATAAAGAAATATTGGGGCTTAGAGATTAACTTTTTTAATTCATAGTAATAATTTTTAATTTGATCTTTGGGTTTCTACTTTTGATGATAACTTATTTTTGTTGCCTTGTTTTTAAGTTGTCTTTTCCAAGTAGATGGGAGAGGAAAAAACGTGTTCAACAGTACATTATATTTGGACTTTGGACACAAGAGTAACTAATAGGTTTTTTTGCTTTTTTAAAAAAAATAGTGATGCATTTTTTATGGAAACTCTAACTATCATAAGCTTTTATTTAATAGAAATAATTGATGTGCAAATATTTTATTTTAAATTTTTAAAAAAATAAAATTTATTGCATATTATATTTTATCAACAATGAAATCGTTGATAGCTATTTTGATCTATATCACTTCAAAAATTACAAATAAGAAAAGTTACTACTAATATTTAGTATCCAATTCTAAAGATACTAAAAAAGACTCAATAACTTTGAAATTCATTGAGGAGTTTGATTTGATGATTAGCTTCAATTATGAGATATAAAGACTAGAAATGAAACGTATTGTCTATATGTTGTTAAGCTTATCAAAGAGGATAATATCTTTTTAGGACTATTACTGAAAACTATATATACATAACTTTAACGATATGAATATCACACACATCTAGCGAGACAAACTAATGTGTTGCCTTTCTAGCAAAATGAAGGCCGCATACATGATAAAGCTTATCATAGATTTTATTGTCTCTAATGTAAGAAAGAAAAAAAATGTTCAATAACTTTGAAATTCATTGAAGGGTTTGATTTGATGATCAACTCCAATTGTGAAGATAAGGGCTAAAACAATCCTAACTTAGACAAAAGATTTAGTATCTATGTTATTCAGAGACGTGTTGAAAATACTATTGCGCCTATGTCGAATCCAACACATAATCAAATGATATCTTAAAAGAGTCGGAGCAATAACAACATAGATAGAGAAAGGCCTAAAAGAATTTCTAACTTGGACAAAACATTTGATAGAGCATAGGGAGATCCCAAAAAGCAGCATCATTAGTATCATGAAAATTCTCCCAATACTCATTCACTCCATTCATAGCATATAATGATGCTGATATCTGTCTTTCAACCTTCATATGTTCAAATTCAGGCAATAGATGATCTTCAAGATTTTCTTTTGGTACCTCTTGAACAAAGTTACCAACTTTTTCATCATCCAAAAGAATGGTATCGAAATCAGTTGAAAACGTTGATGAATGATCGAAATTGGAAGACCCCAGTTGATCAATTCCAGCCATAAAGAAGCTTAAATCAGGTTTGTATGCATCATCATTGGATATATGAGTTTCTTGATGACTTCTTGATACACTACTAAGTGTGGTTGTTGAAGTAGAAAGAGTACAAGTACTAGTGATGGGACTTTTAGTAGTTGTTGACTTCTTGATCTTGTTGAGGCTTTTCTTATGGTTGAGGAGGTTTCTGATTTTCATGGAAAGAGCAGGACTGACAGGGGCATGGTTATGGAAATTCGTTCGAGCATTTGATCCACGGAGAAGACAAGCAGCCTCATCATAAGCGCGAGCAGCTTCCTCAGCTGAATCAAACGTTCCGAGCCACATCCTGATCTTTTGTGTTGTGTTCTTGATCTCAGCAACCCATTTTCCAGAAGGCCTTTGCCTTACACCAACAAATTTTCTCTGTTTTGGAACTTTGGGACTCCATTTTTTGGTGGAATCATGTGATTGCTTTTGTTCCATGGAGTTATCAAAGGACTAAGAGGAGGGGAAAAGAGAGTTGTTTAAACAAAATGAGACAATGTTAAGGTTCTTTATATACAAGTCTTTGGAGTTTATGGGAACCTTGTCTTCATTTATTTGTTCTTTCTTTAGTTGACTGAAATATCAAAGTTTGTGAATTAACCAAGATTGTGGTCGGATATATACGAAGGTATCAGATTCGAAAAAAAAATTAGACAGGAAACAAAAAATTAAAAAAATCAAAATGTATGAGATTTTGGTGGGACAGTTGATTTTAACCGCTAATAAGTTCTGAGGTTCGAGTTTTATATAAACATAGAAAAGATCCTAATAGAGATCCTACTTTTGAGGCGATACAAATCTGAATTAGTGAAGTCTCAATAACACTTGATTAAAAAAAAATGTGAAAGTGTGTATGTTGTGGGGGAGAAGATGTGATGAAGGTAAAATGACTTGTTTAACATAGAATGATTAAACTAAATTATAATTGTTTAAAAATATTTAATGTTTGTTGTGTGTGTTTGTTAGTTAGTAATATTTGCTGATTTTTTGCTCTCAAGTCTCACACTTATGCACGTTCTTTGTCTTTTTGGTTAAAAGGGGTGGAAAATGATGCCTTAGTTTTTGGCATTTTATCTCCTAGAGATTCTTTCTTTTTATATATTAAAATATATAATAATTGTCATTATATTTTCGATGATCAAAATACCTAACATATCAACTACTATATGTCTAATTAGTAAAGACTATGGAATTATTTTTTAGTACTATTAGTGATGGCATTGTTCATCATCCTTAAAAGGCACATTTTGTCATTTTTGTAGACCATGAATAACGTTAATGATATCTCATGTTTATCTTAATAAAAATTTTGAATTCAAGTTTTGAAATGATCGATAAAGAATATTTATTTTAATGAATTTTGAATAATGCGAATCTGAATTAGTTGAATCAGTGAATATCAAATCTTAAATAGTTATGTCAATTGTTATCACGACATGAAGGAATATATATATATTTTAAAAAAGAAAGTATTTGCTCAAACAACTAAAGATGAAAATTAATTTAAAAAATTTATAAAATCTTTTCCTTTAAATATCATTTTAAAGATTTCACAACAAAGGGAGAAACATAAAAAAAATTGAGACATGCTAGGCAGTACATGATTCTAGATACCACGTCACAAAGTACAAATTGTTATAATTATGACAATTATTAAATGAAACAAAAGTCAAACGTGGTCTAGTTATTGACAAAAAATAGCATAATATTTGGTGGATTAATTTATAATTAAGATAATTTTGCACTTGGTCAACCATAACCCTAAGTTGCAACCACGAAGCCTGCCATTTATGTTTTACTTTTTCATCATTTTCTTGAATAATTTTATAGTAATTTGGCGATCTCAAAATGTGCCATTTGGAGACATATCATACTTCTAACAACAATTAAAATTAAAAAACAAAATGTCATTCAACAAGTATAATGCTAGCTTCATGGAGACATATCATACTTCTAACAACAATTAAAATTAAAAAATAAAATGTCATTCAACAAGTATAATGTTAGCTTCATGGAGACTATAGTAGGTATAATATTAGAATCTTTTGGTTGCACGCTTCATTTTATAACTTAACGATAACTACTAAACCTACTAGGTTTCTAATTTGGACTACAAGTTCATCAAAATTCGACATATCATATTTTGTATTTGTATTTAAGAATTCACTTAATAAGATATTGTTTTCTTGAAATTCAAAACTTATAAAAGTCAGAATTTTAGCTTCGCATATACAAGAACATCGGAGCTTTTTATGTAAGTTGGGAACAGTACTACAAACAACAACATGTGCACTGCAATCTCATAAATAAATTTTTTTTTTCTGATAAACGCTAGACTCAAAAGGAAAAGTGATTGATAATAGTATTCTAAATTGATGATTTATTGAACTTGAAAGATTCCTTAATATGGAGAAATGTCACATCAATTCCTAAGTCTTGCTAGATAAATGGTGCACTTAAAAGGCTTGATACATGCCTAAACATAATATAAATATAAATTTACGAATATTATATTAACGACCCTCTAAATTAGGTACCACGGAGAATGATCACTTTTTGTATGAAAAAAATGAAATTTAGGGTAACAACTATTTTGACGAATAAATACAGTATCTATCGATATGTCTCGATTCTAAGATTATTGGTTCGATTTATGGCGATACGCATTTGATAAGTTTGGATCAAAGTCCCATTATGCCCAATAAGATTTGAAAATGAATAAATGGGCTTCATATCTTTGGGCCATAATTTAAAAAAGCCCAAAATATGTTTTCTCCCTAAAAAAGACCCTACCTTCCTCCCAATCAAGTATATAAATAGGACCACGGCTGCAAAATACAAAGCAATTAACCCTCCTGCCGCTTCAGATCCAAAGCGTCAACAATGGTGAAATGGTGATATCTTTTTCTATTAATTTAGTTTGTGTTTATGTGTATATATTTAAGGCTTCTTTAATCTGGTTGGCAAAAAATAATTTATTTTTGACCAATTCGTTCCCTTGAAGCAATATCAATTGTGTTGCTCTTTTTATTTCATATTTCTCCTTTAATTTTTTAAGTTTTTGGAGAACATAAAGACAGATACAATTTTTTTTTTTTTGCTTTTTCAAAATAATGAACAACTGTGATGACCAATTTTACAGTTACAGACCTGTAATGATTTGCGAAAATGATCGCAAATAAATTGAACATCTAAGGGACTGAGTTTGTTCATCAATAATATACTAATTATTTTGTGTGTAAACAACAGTGATGATTAATTTTTTACAGTTTCAGACCTGTAATGATTTGCGAAGATGATCGCAGTAAATAGAACATCTAAGGGACTGAGTTGTTTCCAATTTTTATTTAATTTTTTATACCATGCTTTGCTAATTATTTTTTGTGTATCACACTTTTTGAGGTGTGATACATTTAACAAGTGATGTTAAATTTATCCTTTGCATCTAATTTTTTGTGGTGTATTTGGACGTTGGGGTACTACATTACTATTTTTATACCATATCTGAAATTAAGATATTAATTCAAATGTTGATTGATGATAGATTTTGCGTTTGTGTGTGCAATGTCATTAAGACCCATATGAAACAGAGAGGATTGGAGAATGTGGATGGAACATTGTTAAAAGTTGATTAAAAACCAAAATAAAGATGTAACTTTTATGATTTGTAAGTCACATTTGATAAACAAAGCTCAAGATATGATCGTGGTAGAGCGTTTAGTCCCGTTCATTTAGGGCCTTAGCTGATGATCTGCGATATTTTCCTCTCGACAATGAATCTTATCCTGGATCCTTGTTAGAATTGGGATGGGCTGGTTCAAATGGAAGGGGTCGGTCCAATCCAACCCTAGTAGGTCACGGGTTGGGGTGAGCTAGCTCCTTTTTTTAAAAAAAAAAAATCTGTTCAATTTAAATTTAAATTTCAAATTTTGTCAACATGTTAAATTTTTCGATCTGCCTAACAAAATTATATGGAAGTATGTGTAACATTACAATTATAATATACATTATATATATGATTAGTTGTGTTTTTAATTACAATTGATTTCATTTGAAATATAAAGAAAAATTGAAAAAATAAACTTGTAAATTAAAAAATAATTACATCTTATAATTTTAGTTATTTTATTTCAAATTAAATAATCGTTTTAGCCTATGGATAAATCCCAGCTCCGCTTCAGTCAAGCTTCGAAGGCAAAGGGCTTAGTTGGTTAGGCTTATAAGCACTAATACTAAATGGATTTGAAAAATTATATTACAACTCTACCCCGATAACGAGTAGGGCTGGGTGGGTTTCATGGGCTAAGTACTTTTTGATGGCTTTAGACATTGGTGAGCAACTTGAATGATAGGAATGTAATGCTTCGTTTGAATGGTTGTCGTTGTATTATTATATTGTGTTGTGTTGAGTGTATTATTTAAATAAATATGATGTTTGGATAGTTTGTGTCGTTTTTCTATAATAACTAAATCAAGCACAACCAAAGTTGTATTCACATTAAGCAAAATATAACTTCATGTTGGGTAAATTGCTTTCCTCAAAAGACCTCGCGCCATTAATAGAGATCTTACAAGTGTATGTACCTTATATGTTACTTGTCAATTTTATGAGATATCAATAGGTTGGATTTTGTTTGCATACTCAACATTTCACTTGTCAAATGAACGAGTGAAAGATTAAACATATATTACTCTTTGCAAACTTTAGGTACATAAGATGATTCAGCCAATTCACCAAGTGCTACAATTATTATACTGAGCTAATCACTAATCAACCCAAACTTATATGTGTTTGATGTCAAAGTTTTATGAGTTAATTTTATCATTTCTAGATTATATCAACTGTCAAGTTAAATATAAGTAGCAGATACTGATATGTACCAAAAATATACTACAACTTAAATTATCCTCATTTTAAATTGTGTCATAATGCAAAATTAAATAAATTTTTTCTTATGAACTCCCATGATTTGTAAATTTTAACAAAAACTTCTATAAACAAATCATAGTTGATAAGCAAAAATAAATTTTAATTTATCATCCTCATTAAAAAAGTTTTCGTGATCTATACTAATGTATAACGTGTATAATCACAGCTTCCACCAAACTCTATTTATTTATGTGCATTGTACTTTCTTGACTTTGACTCAAAGTGCAAGTGAAATAAAAAAGTGATATGATTAATTAAAAATCAATTATTAACAGCGCTGCCTTTTGAAGTTAATTACTCATTTTACATGTGACATAATCGAATTTTACTCCCAAAAAATACATAAAATAAAATAAATTATGATTTAATAGCAAAATCCAAAATGCTCTTTGGTTTTATCTATTGAAAATGAAATAATGAAATTGACAAAAGAAATGGCGTTGACCTCAACTTCCTAGCCATTCTTCTTGTTACATTTGTGACATTTGCATGACGCTTTATCCTATATGAAAGCCTCCATTAATTTAAATTTTATATAATAATTAAGACTCATAAAAAATAAATATTATTTATTTTTATGATTAAAATTTGAATTCGAGGTTTTTGCTAATGAACCTTTATTCGTACCATTGAATTTGTTTTTATTTTATGGATTTTTATACTTTTAATTTGAAGAAATAAAATTATGACATATATCACCAGGCAAAAAATGTTGGAAAACACATATAATTTTTATTAATTAATTTTTTTATTGTTGTTGATGGTACAGTGTAGGGGTATTATTGGGAATATATGCCTCGAAGCAATCGTCGGAGTGATAAACTTGCACCTAGACCTCGTAAAGAGGGGAATATTAAATGTTTAAAGGGATTATAATTCCATTAATACCCTTACTAGGAAACTGTTTTTGCTTTTCATGCTACTGTTTATTGAAAATATCGCCGCCTAAACAAGTGGAAAAAATAGTTAAATAAAGAAAAAAGATACCCATCATGCCAATTGCCAATATTGAATCTTGGGAAAATTCAAAAAATAAAACAAAAGGAGAATATTGGTGACTATATTACATATATACCCTTGAAAAAATATATGATAATTTTTGACAATCTGGAGATAAACCAAGATTTTGATTCAATTTTTGTGTTTAATTAAGGTATTTTATTTCATAATGACATTATTCTCCAAATGAATAATGATGAGGCCAACATTTGAAAGAGCAAATTTCTAACAACCTTAAAGCAAGGTATATCCCTTTGCCCTATCTTGAAGGATAAAATAAGAAGTTGTCAAATGTATGTTCCTTTCCACAAATTAAAGTAGATTCTTTGTGGATTTTTCTTTACAAAAGAATTTTATTCGTAACTCAATGTATTTTAATATAATGGAGTAAAATGATCAAAATAAAAAGAACATCTACTTTAATGGAATCTTTGTTCATGACCATAGGAGTTAGGATGAGATAAAATTATATTGAATGAGGGATTTAGTTCATAAATTTCAAAAAGATTTTATTTCTTTCATAAATCGTCTCAAGTCAAACAATACCATGTATACTGAAATGAAGAGAGTATAATTTAAGATAATGCAAAAGAAGAACGATACAAAGTGAGAGGTTGGGGGCAGGAAAAAAAGTCGAGTTGAATCGATCAAGCTGAATGATCAGGAGAAACAACACGAAATCAAGACTAGATCGAAAAGAGGCAAGGCTATGGATATTGATCGATCATGTGATTCAATTCATAAATTTTAAAAGTCTTTATTTCTCTCGTAAATCACTTCAAGTCAAGCAATGACATGTATATTCAAACTAAGAGAGTGTAATTTAAGATAATACAGAAGAAGAACGATATGAAGTGAGAGATCGAGGACAGAAAAAGAGTCAAATTAATTGAGCTACATGATCAAGAGAAGCAAAACAAAATCAAGATTTGATCAAAAAAGAAGCAAAATTATGATACCATGATCGATTATCAGTTCTCATATATACACTAAAGAATTATTCATTTTATATATATAGAGATAAAAAGGAGTATCTCTAAAATCGTAATATTGTTGAAAATAAAGGGTTAATAGTAGAGATAACAAATTAATGCAGTTGTAGTCACACACCAAAATTGATTCAACCAACCACAAAAAAGGGTTTTCCTTTCTTATTGGCTCAACCATATAGCCACTATTTGTTGCTGTGGATATAAATACCTCTCTCTTCTTCGCTTTATTTTCTCTTTGTTACTCTTGTGAAAAAACCCTCGAGAGCTTCAGTCCGAAGGCACCCCATTCTCTTGTTTGGAATCTGAAAAAGAATGGGTGAGAAGCCAAAATCTGGAGGTGTTTGGCCCACTGTTAAGCCCTTTGTTAATGGAGGTGCTTCTGGTATGCTTGCTACCTGTGTTATTCAGCCCATTGATATGATAAAGGTAACAGCTTTTTACCATAAAATTGGTTTTATTTTTTATGGGTATTGCCTATTCTTGTTTTTAAGTTTTTTGTTTGTAAAGATCGTGTCTTTTTTGATGTTTTGAGATGTGTTTGGGTAGTGGGTTGGGTTCAGATCTTGAATCAAATTAGTGTTTTGTTGGGGTTGTCTTGATTTTGTTTTATGTGGGGATGCTTGGTTCCTGATCTTTTGGTGGATTTGGTGACTTTCAGATCTTGGATCAAATGGGATTTTGTTGAATTGTGTCATTGTACATTTTCAATGTAGAGTTGTTTTGTAGTGAATGAACATGATTTAGACTTGAAAAGACTGAATCTTTGGGGTTGTTTCTTATGCAATATGATGTAAAGTTTGAGTCTTGCTGTTTATGAGTTTGATGGTATCTATTCTGATTTATGATGGCAGGTGAGGATACAATTGGGCCAGGGATCAGCAGCTCATGTTACCAAAACTATGCTTAAAAATGAAGGCTTTGGTGCCTTTTACAAGGTTTGTTCCCATGAGATTTATATCTATGTTTGGGTTACTTGGTTGTTGATTAATTTATCAGAAAAACCTTGGTTGATGATTGAATAATATATCGCCTTTTACTTGTTTATCTCTAATTGAATGAATTTTTATTTTATTTCCCACCAAACAATGATCATTCCCTGTTCTTTTCAACTATGTGAGGATCCAATTGTAGTTCATACATTGTAGTATCCTTAATAGAGTAGGAGTGATAAATCTCTCCAATTATTCAAGCTGAATTTATACTTTGGTTACACCTGGTGAAAGCTGCCTGCATTTATGTCCTGCAATGCTTATCTTTGGTGCGATGTAATGTAGATGCTCTGATTCCGGTCAATCTTTTAATTGGTGAATGCTATAATGATCATATATCTTGGATTAGACAGGTTCTAAGTAACATAAAATCGGCCTACATAAGGCGACTCCCAATTTCATTACCTTTGTTTTCGTATGACTATTAATTGAGATAGTTGTTAGATTTCCTATGAGAGTACTTATGGGAAAGAGATGATTTTAACTAAAATTCAGATGGTTTTTACTTGAATGACAATTGAGAAGATCACAAATGTTTTAAGCTTTACTGCCTGTTACTTCAACTAATCAGATGGACTTCACAGTGCTTGAATAATCTTGACTCTGAGATGGATGCAATATTATCAGTGTCCTTTCAATCTAAATCTTGATGTCTTATATCAAGATTGTCTAAATTCCACCCATAAGTGGATGGCTTGATGCACTTCCTCGTATTTTTGTGTTGCATGTTTATTTTTTTGTCATTCCATGCCATCAATTATTTATCCTCTCTTATGCAGGGTCTGTCAGCTGGGCTTCTTAGGCAGGCAACCTACACAACCGCCCGACTTGGGTCATTCAGGTGATTGTTTGCCCTAAATTTTATCTTTTCTCATTTTCAAGTAGAACTGATATGTTGTGGTTCATAATACTCTGCACAGCCCTTAGGATTGCCTTCCTTGATTGTTCTTTGATGCATCTTGGTTCATAGTTATGACACATGTTACTGTTGAATAACTTGGAGGTTGTCCAAGGATTTACTCCGGGTTATTCTGCATAGTTGCACCTTCCTTGTCAGGTCTAATTTTTCATTTGGCTTATTTGAATCAAGATACATTCTGGACTAGATATCTTGAGGTACTTGGCACATCTTATTGGAAATGTCTTCTGGTGAAGTTGCTCTTTGGTTTTGTCATGTGTCAACATGGAATAAATTTATTGAACAGTGATATTATTGATTTTCTGTAAGTCTTGCTTTTCAGATTATTTGAAGAGCTTAGATTAAGAAGCCACATGTCATCCTCTTTCTCTTCCTCTCCCATCCACTTGGCTATCAACTTTTTTTGAAAGTTTTGAACTTGGAATTTTATGAGGTGGTTGTGATTATTTGGTTTACTCTGTTCTTTTCTGCTTATTCTATTTTCATGGGATGTTATATCATTGTTGGACCTCCATTGGGATTTAGGGTTTTGCTAAAATTTGCTTTGTTTAGGGTTTTGCTAAAATTTGTGTAATAGCTAAAATTGGGATTTAGGGCTTTGCTAAAATTTGCTTTGTTTATGGAAATATTGTGTGATTATACCACACCTTTTGAAAAGTAAGCTCATTTTTTCCTTTGGAGCAAAGAGGACCTAGCTATAAACACTACATTGTTGGTTATTTTGGGTATCTGTTTTGACAATAGCCCAACTTCGTGCTGTTATGCCTTTTGCTTGATAATATTCTTTCTATATTCATCCATTAAAAAAAAAAGAAATAGGACTAAATTTTTTACCTTTTGGTTTTCTTATTATAGAATTTTGTCGAGCAAGGCCATTGAGGCTAATGAAGGGAAGCCCTTACCTCTGTATCAAAAGGCTTTGTGTGGTCTGACTGCTGGAGCAATTGGTGCAACTGTTGGCAGTCCAGCAGATTTGGCCCTCATTCGTATGCAAGCTGATGCTACCTTACCTTTAGCACAGAGACGCAATTACACAAATGCATTCCATGCACTCTCCCGTATTGTTGCTGATGAAGGAATTCTAGCTCTCTGGAAAGGCGCTGGCCCCACTGTAGTAAGGGCTATGGCATTGAACATGGGGATGCTTGCCTCTTATGATCAGAGTGTCGAGTTCTTTAGGGACAACCTTGGCATGGGCGAGGCTGCTACAGTAGTAGGTAAGATTTTAGTTTTAAGTCAAGTTTCTTCAGTGTCTTCCCTCAAGAAAGATTTAACTTCATAGTGTAATTTCAAGAGGGCATCAAATGCATGCAACTTCATCTTGAAAAAAGAAGCAAACTTCTCTATGGAGAAATCCATCCATCTTTTGCATAGCCTGGTTAACGATTCAAGTTACTAGCTGCTAGAGAATGCAGCATCTTTAGGCCTGTTTCTCTCTTTGGTGCAATTAGTGCTTTATCGCAAAAAACCACTTGCTGGGAAATGTTTTTGTTCAATCTCTACTTTGCTTGTGTTTCTGCGTATGGAATTTATATCTATTCCAGTTGCTTGGTAGATTAAAGGAATTTGGGACTCTGGGAAAGCTGGCTAACAGTATTAGATGGTGTAAGTTATGCATATGAGATGTTGCCGGTGAGTAGATTCTTCTGCTCTTGCTAGAGCACTAGAATGTTTTCAAGAAAGCCATTTCTGCTTTGGCATTAAATAACATGGAAAGAGTAAATAATTGTCTGGTGTATTTGGTGCGTTCAAGTACTTTTTTTCCTTGTTCTTCACATTTGACTATCTTGGATGTTAAGTGTTATCATTGAATGACGAATATGCTGCAAATTTCAAAATCTTCCCCATGAGGCATAATGTTTCATGTGCTTACAAAGAGTACCTTTATTTTACTAAAATACAGGGGCCAGCACTGTCTCTGGATTCTTTGCTGCTGCTTGCAGTTTGCCATTTGATTACGTCAAGACCCAGATACAGAAAATGCAGCCAGATGCTGAAGGAAAGTTGCCCTACACTGGTTCTATCGATTGTGCCATGAAGACTTTAAAGTCGGGAGGACCCTTCAAATTCTACACTGGATTTCCAGTATATTGTGTTAGGATTGCCCCTCATGTGATGGTATGCTTCCCTCTGTTCTCCCAACATTTGCTCTCGTTATTTTATGTTAGTTTTTAATATATGCCTTGCTTCTTTCTTTTGCCTATACAGATGACTTGGATTTTCCTCAACCAAATTCAGAAGCTGGAGAAGAAAATCGGATTGTGATTGTTGCAAAAAAGATATATCCTCTCAAGCTGAGCTCTATTAGCAATAACATCTTTTCCTTGTTGTATTAGTACTGTTTCCGCTCTTTCTTTTTCCTCACGCCTTCAAAGGCTTTAAGATTTTTGTGGTGGTACATTGACTCGCGGAAATTTAGGTTAGACATTTGATCTTTTCAATATTCCTTCCAATTTAGTTTTGGGAAGATTGCTTTATCCGAATTGATGATAAGATTCTTTTAGCTGAATAATCTATGTACTTCAAAAACCGTCTTGAAGTAGGCCGTTATGGAGTTCTACACTCATCTTGAGCTTGATTTTGTTACCTATTTTTCGATACACTTAAATGGTTAAAATTCATTTGTGTTCTATCTTGTTGATCTCTATGATTTATGTATCTAGTTGCCATATCAAGGTACATTGTTGCAAAAATTATTGAACTTAAGAGTAATTTGTTGAAAATATCTTGGTGGCAACAAATCTATTAGCTGCTTCTGTGTAGTGAACACCATCCCAGTTAATGTACTTGAATCTATCCTCACAGATTGTGTAATTTCCTTGCCCACATTTGTTGTTTGATTCAAAGTTGTATGGTGGCCCTCCATATCCACAACATCCCATCAATGGATTCACAAATCCTGCCCAAAAATACAACCAATGCAGCACAGTCAAGAAAGTCCTGTCCGCATTTTGTGTTTACACCAAACTACACATCAACATGCTCAAGTCTCTAAAAAGGGGCATGTCCCTATGGGTTTATGCGCTATGCCTCGGAGGAGGAACCTGATCTCTATCTTCGAGACCTCAACAACAACATACCCAGAGTGGGGGTTAGGGGAGGGTAAAATGTACCCACACCTTTTTGGGAACTCTCGCATCAAAAATCAAGTCCCATTAGTCAAAATGCTAGATTTGGAAAAAGCAATAGCATTTGGAAAAAGCAAGAACGACTAATAATGAATAGCAAATGATAGTATGTAAATATGAAAAAAAAATAACAATAAAAAACTTAACAAAACGTAAAAAATATAAGACAGATAATGACAACACAGGATAAAATCGACTACTCCCACTAACCTACAATAACACTATGTCAGACATTATTCTACCCTCACTAACCTATTAGCCTGTTATTCTAATACGCGACCTTCACTCCTTTCGTTGAGACCTCAAAGTTTTCATTATATTTTCTGCAAGGAAGGAAAGAAAGACTTACCATAAGTAGAAGAGTTGGCAATGAGATCATATTTGATGGAGTAGACATCAACATATACAATGGTGATATTCTTGATTTCATCTCTTAATTTTTCACAAAGGAGTTGTAATTTGTTATTAAATATTTTTGCACCTTCATTAAAAGAAATTAAGCATCCATAATCATCATAATCATTCTCATGTTTCTTGTATGTTGCAAGTGACCTAGGCAAACACCCTAATGGTCCTGTGTTATGTACCCAAAAATTCTTTCCGCCTTGTTCATAAATTGACTGCAAATTCAACAAATCCAAAATAAAATAATAATAAAGGAAAAGCAAAAATAAAAAATAAAAAAAAAATCACTAAACTTACCTTTATAGCATTTTCAATTTCAGAAATAATATCAGGAATTTTGAGAATTGCTTTTTCATATGATAAACCACCAAATATTCCATCCAAATCATTTTGTCCAATATCAATTGTGTAAAGTGCATTCCTTAAATCTTCTTCTCCTAGCAAATTTCTATCACCTAACAATCGAGAAATTTTTGAGGGTCAGTTGATTAATATTTTAAAATTTTCAATTATAACGAAAATCAATCTTTATCTGTGACGTGCGTCTAACTCACACATCATATTTAAAAAAATCAGTTATTATTTACCTTTCTTAAATAACTCAAGAGAAAGAGATCGGAAACGATGGAATTGGGCAATTTGGATTTGCAAATTGAAAGAATATAATCTTGGAAGAGTTTTAGAACCAGCAATAGCAAAATTAACCCCATTTGTGAAGTTTTTGCCTGTGGACTCCATAAATGGAGTTAAATAACCATTTCCCATACTTTCACCTGCAATGAAAAATCAACAAAAAGTAAACATAACACCAACAACATATTCGTTGTAATATTATGAGTGAAAACAAAAATTAATTATGAGGCAAAAAATAAAAATAAAAATAAAATCCTAACAAATATTCTTTACTCTTGATCAATGAATTTCATATTTCGAGATTGTCTGATATAAATTCAAAATAAATTTTTTTATAAATATGCGCATGATATAACTATCAAAAGTTATATCATATCGTGTATGACAAAATGTATTTTACTCTGAAGTGAGATTCTTCGAATAGTGAATCAACTTACATAGAAAATCAATAATTAATCTGCCATCACACATTCTACCAGATAAATCATGATTAAAAGTGTGAATTTTTGGAAGCTGTCCCATCATGCCACGTGTTATAACATAGCCACCAGTATCAGAATTTGAATCACCAAAATTTATAATTACTAAATTTTTATTGCATTCTGAATCAACAGAGGAAGGGAAAAAAAGACCAAGAAAAATGGAAATTGCAAACGACACAAAATAAAGTATTTTTTCCTTCAAATCCATCATTAAACATCTTTTTTTTTCCCTAAATTTAGGCCAAGAAAAATAGATGAAATGGTAATTTTTATTTCACAAAAATTGCCAAAGGATCATCTGAATTTTGTAACTGATAATATGAAAGAAACCAACATATTAATTACTTTCCGTTTAATGAACACACTTTTTAGCTTCTTAAACCGAAAGAAAATAATTAATTTCTCTATAATAAGATTAAGAAATAACTCCTATGACAACAAGTCTAAGGGGATACATAAATATATTCTATCTTAGTTCAAACTTTTTAATAATATTAATAAAAAATAGTGTATTTTTTCAGACGTCATTTCTAAAAAATTTGAGTCACATAAAAAATATTTACTCGAGACATATAATATATAATTAATAGAAGACGAGAAGTATTTTTAGCTTATCGACTACTACACAAACGATATGATGTAAGTAGTCTAACTATCCTGATTCAATAATTTGTCACTTATAAATCGATTGCATGAAGACGACTTTATCAATGCTCCAAAATTCTCTTCCAATATGCAAAAAGTCTTGTACTTTTTATCAAAAATAGAAAAATAAATCTAAGGTATGAGATTACTATCATAGAATAATAATGGGCAGCATGGAAATACATCCTTCTATTATTTATTTCAAATTAGTTGATATATAATTTTACAAAATAAAAAAATTAACACGGATATAATTGTAGTTTCTTTTTATTATTGTACTCAAAAGTAGGAAGATAAATATTTAATTTAATATTTAAAAAGGAGGGACCAGTTTTTGACAATTACTAAGAGGAACCAAACAGACCCTTATTAAAATATAAAAAGAAAAAAAATAAAAAAAACTCAAAATCGTACGAAGACGATAAAGTTGCTGAGAAAAAAAGCTGGTTTGGCCACTATACAAAAAGGAAAAAATACCCAAAATTTCAAAATTTTCTGGAAGAAAAGCTCAAAGGGGAATTAATTTCTATATTTTTTCTTGAATATTTTAGGGATTTTTAGGTGAAATTAGTATTGTTGATTATGGTGTCGATTAGATACATATTGGTATTAGGTTTTGTATTTTCAGCGTTTGGATATACAAATTCCGAATCGGTTTCTTCAATTCAGCCTTACAATTTTCTCTACGATCTGAGGTCTCAATGCCCTTTGCGGATCTCCTTTCCATCTCCTTTGCTGCTTGAGGTAATTCAATTTCTGCCCCTTTTTGCGGTGGGTGGGTAGGTGGGGGTGATGAATTTGTTATATATTTGGGTTTTATTGAAATGGGTTGTTTTTTTTAAAAAAATGTTGTGCTGATTGGATTTCTTTTTGAAGTGGATTTTGCTAATTTTGGTGATTAGTAGGGGTTTGAAGTTGTTTTATGATTTGTGAGAATCTTTTTCGTGATTAACTGGGTTTTCTTTTCTATGGGTTGGTTGTGATTTGTTGATTATTCTTGAGTTGGTTGTGTTTTTTGATGAGTTTGTTTAAAAGATTGGATTTTTAGGTTATTTGGGGGTTTGAGATTATCTTATGATTCCCAAGATAAAGTTTTTAGGTCATTGGGGGGAACTACTACAGCTTATATCTGTTGATTTTTTATTTTATTTTTTTGGTTTGGGTATTTCTTAAATTATCAGTGCTATGTATATGAATTTGGAACATAATTTCAAAAAAAAAATGTGTATGAAGTTGGAACAAAGAAGGGTTTATTGTAGGAGAAAGATTGTGGTTTTAAGTCATGGAAATTTGGAGATACTTATTGAATCATAGCTCGTTTAGGTATTTTTGATTGCTAATCATGGTTTAGGTTGCTCAGTCATGGAGTTGATGGTGATTATTTAGGAACATTTCGTGAAAGTTAAATAACTTTTGGTAATTTTCTATTGTTATAGTTGATTTAAAAGATTAGTGTAGTGACTATTGATATAAATCTGTATCTTTAAGTATTGCAGATTCCTGCTAGAGTCCTCTTTTTATAACCCCCTTTGGCAGCATAGCTGAACATAAGTCAGAAAAATGATTGATCTTTGAGTTTAGAAATTGGAAATAATGTTTTAGAGGTAAGGATTGAAGAAGCAGATCGAAATAGTCTGGAATATTAAGCTGTAATGTTAGCTTCCCCTTGTCCACTTGATGATTCCGATGAGTAGTACACTGCTGAATGTAATGACGTATACTTTATTTTTGAAGATTTCTATTTGGAAATTGGATTCCATGTCTTGAGAGTAGGCAGTTATGTGCATTTAGTGCGTACAGAAATATTGATTTTTTTGGATTTTTTGCATTCTTATATGCATTATTAGATAAAAAAGTTTGTGTAAGAGGTTGTATGAGCAGTCTCTTTTCTTCCTTGGAGAAGCCCATCAGTGAGAAAGTTCTATGTTAAGTGATTGATTTTGTTTTGAAACTTTGCCAAGTTTTTGGAAAGTGTATGTCATTGTTTTAACTTTTAAGAGTTGAGAGTGAAGCATGCATACAGTGAGAAACTTTGGGTTGGTAGAATGTCAGGTTATCTGCTTACTAGCTAAAGAATGCACCAAGGGCTTGGCTAACAGGGTGAGAGTAGCATGTATAGGAGCATAAGACTAGAAATAACTGGTTTCCAAGTAAGTGAACGAAAAAGGGGTCCTTAAGTGGTTGCTGAACAGACAAGTTGGTGGTCAATCTACCATTATCATGATAATACATATTCCAACCTGCTGGAATCCATAAAAATAAATTGATTTAGACATTTTCTTTTCTCCGAGATAAAGGCCTCAAAATCTAGAAAGAGAACACAGAGAACCAGAACTGCTTTTAGCATTTAAGCCCCTTTTATGTTGTATGATTTCAGTGGATACTTGTGAGGAATGCTTGTTACATAATTCATCTCCAGCCTGAACTCTATGCAACCTTGATATATACTTTATTGTTAATGGATGGGTCTCATATAGATCCTTCCGTACTTTCCCAAGGTTTACATTTGTTATATGATCATTTTCTTTTCCATTTCTGTTCCTTAGCGTACGGGAGCTGGGTTGTTTTTTGGGTGTAGCAGAGGCAATTGAGGACCTAATTTCTCATAAATTTAACTTTATAATTCTTCATGTGAATTGCATTATTCTTCGTTTTTTTATATTGCATTCTTCTTTCTTTCTTCTTTTTTTTACAATGGCATGCATCTTAATATAGTTTTTTTTCTTCTATCCTGATTTTTTGCCTTTATGCAATTTTCTCACAAAAGACGGATGGAGAATCACTTGACAAGGCTCTAAGGGTCTGTCAGAAAGATGAGGTTACTACTATTCTGTTCTATGCCTCGTGGTGCCCTTTCTCAGCAGATGTGAAATCAAAGTTTGATGTTCTGAGTTCCATGTTCCCGCAAATCAGACATGTGATGGTTGAGCAATCAAAAGCCATGCCTAGGTTGGTTTAATTTTTGTTATTATTATCTTTTCTGAGTATGGTAAAGCTGTGTCATCTCTATTAGCATTTTACTCCACCATGCTATAACTGCTCACAAGGTGCCGATAAAGCTGATCGCTGACTATCCTTTATGCAGTTGTTACAAATACTTAATCAATGCCTTACATTAAACAATACTCTTACCTTTTTGTTTTCAGAATGTGGATGTAGTGCATGGACATTTGTCCTGGTTAAAGTATGAGATTTGAAACTATTAGATAAATATTTTGCCAAGCAATCTACATAAGCTTTCAGAAGCCTCGACTAACACAAGCTTTCCATTAAATAAGCACTATTTTGTGCTTCAATAATAAAGCATCTATCCATGATGACATCATAATTTTCCTCCAAGGGGAGGAAAATTGATAAGGAATTTAGCTTTTTCCCCTCTCTCTCAAGTTTCTCTCACAATTTTAATCATGTGTCTTGCCTCTCATCTGCAGTGTCTTCTCAAGATATGGAGTTCACAGTTTTCCATCAATATTGATTGTGACTCAGACAGGGAGAGTGCGATATCACGGCCGGAAAGATCTTCACTCTCTTGTAAGCTTCTACAAGAGGAATACAGGTGACCTTTTCAAATGCTTGCCTATATTCTCCTTTTGCCTACTCTTTCTCATTTTCTACTTCTTGGTGTAGCCTTCACACACATATGCTTGTTTCAGGGCTTGATCCTGTGTTTGATGTGACTGAAAGTCAAATTACCTATGAGGCAGATGGCGGCAAAGCTTTTCCGAAATGGAAAGGGTCCTCTTTAAGGGAACTATTCTCGAGTGAACCTTACCTTGTATTATCAGTTGCATTCCTGTTGTTTAGGGCTTCCCTATATTTCTTCCCCGGGTTGATAGCTCGTGTAGTAGCTTTGTGGGCTGCATACATTCCTCATCTAAACATGTGTATCTTTGGAGATTCAAGGCAGCTTCTGGGGCGTGTCTTCCACGCAATTGATCCCAAGAGGGCTTGGAGCAAGCTAAAGCTGTGCAAAACGAGAAACTTCCATAAAGGTGCCAGGAATGCTCGAGTTTGGGCTTCATCCTTGACATCAGTTTCATTGGGAGAGACGTCAGCAGCAAGAGTGGCCCCCTCCGGAGACTTGTAAGCAGCTACTATTCATTGTCTTTTGCTTCGGATTGTCACTAAAGCGAACAAATTAGAACTCAGCATCTAAGTAGAATGGTCTGTCTTCTTCATTCCCTGTTATTTCTTCCCCCTCGGGTTAGCTTTTCTGGCCCGTTGTTGTATGGTATCTTTTTCAGAAAATTTAAACATACGCTGAGACCAGAATATCTTGTGCTTTTAGAGTTTAGGTGAAAACATGAACAGCTTTCTTGTAAATTTTGAGAAGAGAGAGTTTCTATGTATATTACATGATGACAAGCAGGTAACATTTCATGTGTTCGTCTGTGATTGTTTGTTTCCCTATGTGGTCTTCATCGAGTTTGAGTTTAATTGGTAAGTTATATTGTCTGTAATACTCGGCTTATCGACAATTCTTGACTTTTTCTGTATCTGTAATCACTTCATCCATAACACCCTGTATAAAAGGGGAAGACATTGTTTAGAGATTTAAAGGTCTAGACAAATTACCTCCATGAGGTATCTGTTACTTTTCATTTTCATCCGACAATGACTTTAAACTTGGACAAATTAAACTTAAGATTCGATCAACTTTAAGCTATACCCTTGTATACATCAACATTACTTTTTGCTGCTATTGTAGTTCCTGGTGTCCTTTTGCTGTGTGTTAAACCAAAACCTGTATTGTTTTATTTTTGTAGCCATGTGTTGGTTTTGAATTAGTGGGTTGTAGGTTTAACAATAAGCAAGATGGTATGTGAAAATTTTTATCGTATTTGTTTAATAATGGTGTTTAAATGTAGCAACTAATGAAAGAGACCTCTCATCAAAGAAAATAGGAATAATAATGAATACATATACCTAAATCTTTATTTTATGAGATTCATGTATGAACAAGACATTAATATAAATATAGTGAGAGGCCAATTTTGGGTAGCTATAAATTTATGAGATGAGTTGTCTATAATTTTTCACAAATTTGGTGGCCTTTCATTGAAGAACACAACTTGTTAGTTCACATGTACGATTCAAGAGTCTCCATCAATGGGAATTATCTTGATATTTGGCTACTATTCAACAAAGAAAATCTAAATTTGTGGCATCTACAACGGAGAAGATGCTCAATATCTTATGTACCTGTATCAGAATCAAGTGTTTAAAGACTCATTTTGCGCTAGGCTAATAGATCCACGACATATAGGCATCGACTTAAAGACCATCATAATAATTTGAGTTTAGGTTTAAGATATCAACTTATTATTTCTATCAGAATTTGAGTTTATAACATCGACTTATGCGTTGGGCAATTTATATTTTGAAATTCACACTTGTTAGAATAAAAAATAATGTGAATTGTACGTGGAGTCATCCTTTTATTAAACAACTTTACCTTATAAATAAGTGAAAAATAAAATTATTCTTTCTACAAAGTATGGTCCAAATATTATGCCTATAAAGGTTACCTTTTTTTTTTAATAATTAAAAGTTTATTTTGAATTGATTATAATGTGCTTGAGATTCTTGCATAAGACTACTAAAGAAGTAGTATTTAGTTTCACATTTAATTATTATACCGTTTTTAAGATTAAAATATCACTTTTGGGTGTAAATAATTTGACATTATTTGGTCATCTAAAAATCTTTCTATAAATAATTACCTCATTTGGAATTATAATTTTGAAAATAAAATTACAACAAATAAAGATAACCTAATACTGTAAAATCGATGTCTATAATTTGCATTCTTTAATTAATAACGATTATTTT
Source organism: Solanum ossicruentum (assembly GCA_025774065.1). NCBI lineage: Eukaryota > Viridiplantae > Streptophyta > Magnoliopsida > Solanales > Solanaceae > Solanum > Solanum ossicruentum. The sequence continues at coordinate 578,815 of JAOTQR010000001.1, read as the reverse complement.
TCAACATATATCTTCTTAGTTGCATGGACTCTTCACATTCAACACTTTATTTGCATCATATTCTCCAAAAAAATATACTAACATTGATCAATAATTAAGGAAATGAGAATTATGAAGCCAAAACACTAAATAATTATTATTAGTAATATTAATAATAACCTAAAAACTCACTAAATATTCCAAATATATTACACAAAAATACATGAAACGACGAAGTTACCACAATGTAGAGACACACCCCCAAATCAAACCGAAACAAAACAGTCCAAAAAGATTAAAACCAAAAAAAAAAGGGAAAAAAGATGAAAAATTACGAAAATGTCCTCAGTAGAGATAATAGAGCTCAGAAGAAGAGGGCAAAAGCAATAGCAACAAACGAAGAGAAGACGGCGGGGACGAAGAGGGTGGCGTCGGAAGCCGGTGCTGGTGCCGGAGCATCAGCGGCGGTGACGCCTTTCACGGTGGAGATGGCCATAATGGTCATCATTATGACTGCAACGAGCATCTTCATGTTAATGGCCTCCATTTTCGGGAAAATTCCTCTTTGAGAGTGAAAAAAAGGAGGAATTGCAGAGAGAGAGTGAATGAATGGAGATTTTGAGGGTAATTTGGGGGTTTTGGTATATATATATATATATAGGTGCTGAAAGTGTGTGGTGCTGTGTGAAAGTGAAAGAAACCATTACGGGCAGCGCACCTGCCCGGTGAAAGATATCACATGTTACTCACTTAGAGAGAAATACTAAAAATATTCTTAAATTTATTACGAAGTATCAATTTCGTTCTTATATTATCAATAGGTCTAAAACATCTTTCGATTTGACGAACTTAGTTTAAATACACCTTTCTCATACCACATAACATAACAAGTACGCTATATTTATCTACATGGAAATGAATTCGTTCGTCAAACCCGCCATTTGTATGCACCCGAACATGTTCAATCGACCTTCAGCGTAAGCGACTTCGTACTGCTACAGACTCTAGTTAGGACTTAGATATGAACACCCCTCCTTCGTTAGAATCCACCTTAAAATTTCTTAGTAAACAGGGATTGTTCAGTAATGACCTCGTTCGTAAAAGGTTAAAAAAGGATCACATCAGACAAAGTTCATGTAGCTATACTATAAGTTGCAATCTTTCTCTTACTAATCTGATAAAAGAATACATCTTAAAATATTAATTAAAATTTATATAATTAAATCTCAATAAATAAAATAATAAAATAAAAATCAACAAAAAGAGTATTAGATCAAGGAGAATCAAATAATAGGCAAACAAGAGACTATATAATGACAGCAAGTAAAGAGTGGGCTGCCCGTTGCCCAAAATTTGACAGGGTGTAGAAACAGCTATTTATAAAGTACAGCTCTTATTATATATTAATATTAATTAGTAATAAAAATAAAATCTTAGTGGGTCACTGCCTCAAAGCTGTCTTCTTAACCACTGTTTTGTTTCTTTTCCAGCATTTATTTATGTATTTCCAAATCACTATAAAAATAAAATAAAATAAAATGTTCCCTATTAAATATAATTTCATACGGCTCACTAAAATATCAAGTTAAAAATAAATAGGCAAATAAATAAAAGTAGGTGTGAGTGGGTATATTTTGACGTTTTTGTTAATTTTTATATATACTTTTCAGTACTGATAAACAGTTCATGCGCATGGGAAAATATAATTAAATATTACAAAAAGCTACAACTTTTAAAAAAAAGGGATGTGATCAATAAGTTCAAATATAATAAAATTAATGTAAAAAAGAAAAATTATAATATAAATTTTAGTGTCTTATGGATTGTCAAATAAAATAATTATTCGTAAAGATTAGCTAATAAAGATTGATATATTGTTACTTGGTCGTTTTCTAGATGTTAAATGCTTTTAATATTAACCAAAAATTATTATTATTATTATTATGAAAGGTGAAATCTTTTTTTATTCAAAGTTTGATATTTATATTAAGATTTAATAAAATTTATTTATATCCTAAAATTTCACATAATTATATTGCTAGATAAAATATTTTCTTAAGAAAAATTATACTCCATGAAGCTCGAACTTAAAATTTTTAATTAAGAATAAAAAAATATTTACGAGGATAGGTATCGCAACTATTGGTTAACAATAGAAAGTGATAATATGTCATCAGTCATGAATTCGTTAGACTGTAACACCATATATCACATTATGCACTTTTAATTAATGTAATTAAAATGGTAATCCATTTATTTGACTAGAAAATTAAGAGTCACATTAAAATAATTAATACATCCCATATCCAAGAAGCTTTTAGTTTATCAAAAATAATACATAGCAAAATTAGAATTTTCATCAAAATTATTTTATACAATAATTATGTTTCGATCAATTTATGCAAATATGTATACTTTCTGATGAAGGTGTTCAACTAATTATTCTTCATACTAATTAGTTATATTATTCGCGAGGAAAAAAATAGAAAAAAAGATATGGTAATTGTTTAATTTGTTGATATATACACATGAAAAGGTTGCATAAAATTATTTAAGTCAATAAAATCTTTTCTACTCTAAAATTGCAAACTTTTATATAATCAACATATAAAAATATCCATTTCACATAATTCCAGATTAATCATCGCCATAATTTTGGGATTTCCAAAAGACTATATTTGTCTTGCCATAATGGTCTTTCTCTCTATATATATAAAGTTTTATTATATGTTTTATTGTTATAAATACAAACACTATCAAACAAAATCACAAAAAAACAAAGAGCTCATTGTTTGATTAATATATTTTTTATCGTCATAAAATAAAGTAACATTAGCAATTTAATACACACTTTTATTTTTCAAGGTCAACTTAATTAAATTTCAAAGCTAAACTGAAGTAGCTAAATCTAATATTTAAAATCTAAATTTATATGGTTGAAAACTATAAAAAAAAATGTTATAAGTTGTAATTCTTCCCATATTAATATGATGAAAAAATACATCTTAAAATGTTGGTCAAAATTCATATAGTTTGTCCTTATTAAGTAAAATAATAACAAGTAAAAGTGAACGGAGGAGTACCCCAAATTTCCTCATTTTTTCCCTTTTTTTTTAAAAAAAATAAACTTAAAGCAAACCCCTTTGTGCAAGTTACTCATAAGGCCAACCTTTGGAAAAATATTCTTTTGATTGCTTTTTCAAACAAAAGGGCAGTTAGGAAATGACATTAAAGTTGCATTGTAAGCTCCATTTTTTCCCAAAAAAAAGTAGGGTTCCCACTCTACAAAATTATATATTCATATTTCTTGATGTTTGTTTCCTATGCCAACTTAAACATCCCCCCCTCTCTCTCTCTCTATATATATATGTAGTTTCATGATTAATTTACCTAAAAAGCATTATCTCTTATTGTCTTTCCATCACTAGTTTATCTAATGATTAGTCACTAGTAACATTATATACCAAAGATTTATCGCCTTGAAATGATACATAAATTCTTTTCATATTCTCGCGTTTCTGGTTCAAGTTTTGAGAATAAAATCTCTTTTGATAAAGAATATTTTATCCCAAAAGTAAAACTTACTCTAACATAAAAAGAATCATAATTTTAAAAAAGGTAATTTTGTAACAAAATTTCTTGATTTCTAGTTACAAAATCGCTTGTAACCAAGTGATATTTCATGTTTATGTATGGACTAATATTTAGTTATTTTCTTAGTGGTGATTTAAATTTAGGGAAAAATTTACCCAACAATATACATGTTACCCCGTTTGTGAGTAAAATCATGTCAAATATTCTTTTTACGTGTTTAAACATAATAATTACAATCACGCATCTTTAATAGTAATTTTTTTTACTTTCATTAAAGATTAATCTTTTTTTTCTCCCTTTTTGTTGAAAAAATTTAAAAAATTAGTCTTTTGCTTTTTCCCACTTTTCAAATTGAAGTTTCAACAATAAAGACTTCTCCACTCTCCTCCGCACTTTTTTTTTTTTGGTCAATTTTACAAATTAAAGTTAGTCAATTATAACGTTTTATTGTACTTTCAAGGTTCACTATATATTGATCTTTGAGAAATATAAAATAATATTAATATTGTGGTTCTTTCGACTGAAATTTCTATTAAAAAACTTAACTAAAATCGAAGCAATATACTATCAATAAGTATACATTAAAAATGATATTTTTTCAATGGAATTCATTGGGAATGTGCTCGTTCAAAAACTTTTTTTGCTACGTTATGATATGAATCGACGCTTGAAAATTTTAATATTTGAATTTACTTGGATGTTTCTATATATAGGAAAATTTTAATTTTTGTTCCATGCATGCATGATTAGTTTACCTAACGAGGGACCAAGTTATGTTTAATTTCAAGTCAAGTTTGTACCTAATACTCCAGATTTTTATCCTCAAATTGATTGTTATATCTACTAGTCAATTAAAAAATGTTAGTTTTAATTAGGAAAATGACCCTCTAGCTAATTAAATCTTATTTTTCAAACTCCATATCTATCTCTAAATTAAACTTAATCATTATCAAGTTAAGAGTTATGTGCATGTTATATACAATCAAGACAAACTTTATATATTCATATATTTATTTATTTATTTATTTGATACAAACACTAGTTATTCATTTTGTCATACAAACCCTAATAGGTGCTAAATTTTAAGTAATTATTGCTAAATAATTGTTATTTCCCTAATATAATAACCCTATACATGTAGTGGATCAAAGTTTTTAAGTAATGAATGCTTGACGACCTTAATCTAAAATTACTTCTTAATTAAGATGGGAAGCTTAGTCAATATTTTTGTATATATAATTAATTACTACTCTATAAAACATGAATTTTTTTATACTTTTCCCATCGAACCAGTTAATTGAAAAAACATATCATAAAAAATAAATTTTCATTTGAAATGTTGTAAATAATCACTAAATATGTTCAAGATACCTGCAGGAGTAACTACTAAATATTTTTTGGTGAAAAAAATAGTGATTTTTGAGAAGTATTATAGAGTTTGGGTTAAAAATAATGAATGCTTCCATCCATGGGATTCAATGTAGGTCTGCCAATTTCTTCTCTCTTTTGAAAAAATAACAAAACGTCAACGTTTTAATATAAGGCAAAAGGAGATATTTAAAAAATATATATATGACTAGCAGAATAATATAAGCCTTTAAAAGTTTTTGAGAAACAACCAAAACTCAAATAATGAATACAACAAGGACATGCATGTGTATCAAAGGTTTGATAAAAAAAAAATGTGTATCAAAGGGTCCCCCCCCCCCCCCCCCCGCCTT
>JAOTQR010000001.1:492639-547640 GCA_025774065.1 Solanum ossicruentum | reverse complement strand
TACTCTTCCATTCCTTCTTTAATTTCCAGTCTAATTTTCTAGTAAAATCCTTTCAGTTAATTAGATTTTATAACAACATCTTAATTAAATGAATAACTCTATATTAGATTTAGTTGATAGCACAAACTCATACACTACGTCTAATTTTGAGCTCGATAATTGTATAGTTGAAAAATAACTTCGTGAAATCTATTGAATTCAAAAGAGATAATCTATTAAACTCTTAAGACGTATTTTAATATGACATTCATGATAGGAAACGAGTCAATAAAAGAGAAAGATCAATAAGTTTCTAGTCATGCTAGTGAAATTTTATATAGTCAATAATAAAAATTTGTGTGCTACGTGCAGTTTTGAACTCGATAATTATACATTTCAAAATCAAATTCGTAAAATCTATTGAATTCAAAAGAAATAATATATATCATTGACTTAATGACATATAATTTCTTTGTTAACATAATTCAAACCCCAAAAGGTATATAGATGAGTGGAATCCAATGAAAAAATGTGTCATTAATTAATTAAATTTTAGTCAGAGAATCCACTGCCAACTTGGAGTTTCATTCACGATAATGTTTCTTAATTTATTATTTGTTTTTCAACTAGACAAAGATTCTATACTTTTGATATTCTAATACTAGTTAAACTATAAAATTATTTCCATAAATTAATCAACTTTTTTTTTTCAACAAACTTAAGTAAAATAAATAAAAACGAATATACTTCTGACGTGACAGTGGTCAAATGGTGTTTTATGTGTAACAATAAGTTGGTCAATATATATTGGCAAAAGCACAATTTCCAAGTTTATGACTTTTGCAGTATATTTGTATTTATTCATACAAAAATTACTATGGAAGAAGCAAAAGACAAAGTTTTTGCCCAAGTATTAGACAAAAAAACAGGATTAGAACTTAAGAAAAATTAATGTATTTGAACTTGCAAGTAATTGGAGGTAGCTAGGATTTCTTGCTATCCAGCTAGTTAAAACTTTGGAAAATTTCTTCAAGTTGCATTTAAAAATCCTTATTTTTTAAAATGGTTAAACATCTCTATCATCATCCATATAATTGTATGTTGTAGTAAGTGAAAACAATGTATCCTCAAAATAAGGTGGAAAGAATCACACAAAATGAATGAAAATCCTTGGCACTTAATTTCAAATGAATTTCTCTTTTATTGGATTTTATAAGTGGAAATTTTGAATTAATAAAAAATGAATCAAATACACCTATATTGGATCCCATGAGGTGGACCTTAGAAAGTTTTAATATAAACAAGAGGAATTCGCAGATCGTTTAGGCGTAGAATGTGCAAGGCTTTGAACCCAAATGCATTACCTAAAATGAGAGTAAATATATTGGGCATGTTTTCCATCTCTTCTCGAGAAACAAGTGAACTATTACTGTATAAGACTGTACTCAATTTCATATGTGACAATTTCGTCAAAATCTCTTCGTTAGCTGGGGAAAGAATGCACCCAAATCGAATTTGTTGAGAAATGTATCGAGAGAGAAATAGATTTGATTAGATAATGCATGAGAGAGAAATGAATTTGATTAGATAATATGTGAGTGGTAAACAAATAAGATATTTTTTTTAAAAAAAATATTATGCATACCATGTCTTTTAATTTTGAGCGTGCAAACGTAAACTAAATTAGATAAGTAGCGTCCTATGTGGCAATGTGAGATGCCTGGGACGCTACTTTATTGAGGGTCACTTTTGTAATTTGGCTACAATAAGTTACATCATGATGAGAGTTACTAACTTATATTCACTGGTAAAAGCACTTTTCCGTTACTTTTCAATAGTAACGCCGTCCTTTGTGTTGTATACACGTGCAACGTCCGTCATGTAATAGCTGAGCTCCGTGAAGAAATATTATTATGAAACAGAAAAAAATAAATAAATTTACTGTGATTTGGTGTTTAACCTAATTGGCTAAAAGGGAATCCCAACGGTAAATATTATCATGGGTTCCATCATTACATTGATTAATACAAGTTTGAAAAAGTATCAATTTACTATTATTAGATTGAGATATATATGCTGTGTGAACAAAATTAGTAGACGATTAGAAAAGAAAGTTACATATAATAAGGTGTTGTTGATACTTTTAGCAAATTAAAACTGATAAAATCATACCATATTTTTGAAATGTTTAAACCTAATAATTAATAGCAAATCAAGTCAATGGTTCGATGAAATAAGTATTGTGGGTCTGATGTGTCTGAAACTAATTTAGCTTGAGTTGGAGATTGTCGAGCGTGAATACACCTTTTAATTTGAAAAAGATAATTAATTAGACTTTGAATCCATGCAAATGAAGTATAAGTGTTTTTAATTTTTGTTTATGAAATCTGTATTATATCTCTAAAAATAATAGTATCAAGAAGAAGATGAAAAGGCCTATCACATAAATTGAATAATATAATATTAATTAGAGGTTGATTTAGAAGGAATTAGAATTCATATAATTTATTGAATATTTTGTCCACATCATTTTATGAGTAAAATAATAATAATACATAGTTCATTGAATCATTGTCCTTATACATGCAATTATTTTGACACTTTCTATGAGTGTGAACCTAGGTGGAGGGTCCTAGTACTTTTTGGCATCACAATTGCTGCTTTTTGACATAACACTCATATATATGTGCCCCTTCATGTTATTTTAACACAAAAAAAGAACCATCCATAAAGATGAATCCACCAAAATTAATTTTTTAATCCATCTTATATGATCACTTCCCAATATCTCAAAGAGAACCTCAATTTAAAAACGTCAAAGTTAGGTGTATTAAAGTTTTTGCTATGCATAAAGTTTAAGAAAAGATCTGTTCATAAAAATTTATTGTACGCAATCTTATTTTGCATTTCTATCAGAGACTGTTTTCAAGATTTAAATACCTCTTAATCACGTTATAAATAAAATTATGTGTATGCCACTAAAATAATAAAACTATTAAAAGTAGAATCTAAATGAATTTAAAATACTAGTAATGACTATGATAGTAAATGTTGTGTTACATCACATCCCACTACATACGGCATGTGAAGTGTCTTATTTAGACAGTGGAGAGTGGGGGCATTCTTAATGAACTTGCCATCACCAAATTATTTACATCACATAAAAAATTTGTATAAATTTGAAATAACTTTAACTTAAAATTATTATAGGTTTTATTTTCCCCCTGGGTTAGACATGTCCTAGGTGATGCCCGTAACGGTAGGTGTGTTGGAGAATTAATAACAAATCGAAAACTTTTGAAGATGTGATATACATGATATTTTAAATAATTCTCATATTAGAAATGGATAGAAAAAGCGAAAAACAGTTCCTAAGTTTTGCATTCAAATCCGATAAACATTTATCGGGGTAAACAAATAATGCGTACTATGAATTCAAACTTAGACAACTCTTTAAAAAAATGAAGATAAAAGAAAAAAGATGCAACTTGACTGGGAAAAGAAGATTTACTACCTATGGAGGAGAGTTTTTTTAAAAAAAAAAAATCAAGAGAAGATCCAGATATAAGATTATTTAATTATATTTTCATCAATTATGAGATTTAATGAATAATGAAATGATAAAAGTTGGAGATAGAGATATAAAACTAAGTGGAAGCTAGGTGACAATATTGTTCTTCATGCTTTATAAATTAATTGATTTGCTATAAAGCTAGAAATGATTCATCTTTTCTCTCCTCCTTTTTTTCAAAAGCAATTTTATGGTTTAGTTGGCTTTGTAATACAAAATTATTGGAATCAAAATGGAATAGCGTAGAATTCATCAATATTTTTCTTAGCTATTCATTCAATCACAGTATTAATTAACTTATTTTTATAATCATGTGTAGTTGTTTATTAGAGATTAGTGGATTAATATGTCACAAAAGTTCCTTTTCCACAATAAACTTTGTTTGAAGTTTGAATAAGAAGTTATATATAAAATAGATTATCTAAATCTTTCTCTATAAACTCTCCTCGCTGCCTTTTTTACTAGTCAGTATACTAAAAAAAATCTAATAATCAAATTTAGATTTTCTTGGCATATATATGAATGAGTTAAGTAATTTTTTAAATTCACAATATGTATATCTATGAATAGAAGAAAAATGTTGAAGAGTTTGTCACTATATATGATGATGTATCATCAACTTTAAACATAGATTGTACACGTACAAAAAGCTTTTTGCAAAATAGTCTGAATACAAACTTACAAAATAATCACTTAACTTATTTACCATATATGTGTGTGTTTTCTCCATCATGAAAAATTGGAAAAGCTTTAATAGTAAACTCGTGAATCATTATTGTTTGAATATGTAGTACCATTTCTGTCATTTTGTATGAGAAAAAAAAAGTATTGGACAACTGTTAATTGGTACACAAAAATTGACTTGATATCTCTCCATTGTTTGGACTTTGGACACATAATTACAGATAATTATTCAATAATAATCGTAATTCAACTAAAAGAAGAAAGTCCACTATATGTTTGTTTATTTACTCAATTAGAAAGAAGGCTAATCATAAGAATGTTACGTCAATTTTGAATTTTTTCTTCTAACACCATGATTGTGTATATTGGTGAAACCACCAATTAATTGAAAATGAAGAAACCATTAACATTCCTTAATTTTCTGATGATAACTTTTATCTCAAGGTTAGAAGGGGATAAAAGAAAGAAAGAAGGGGTTATGATTATGTGGTTATAAGACTTTTGATTTTTTGGGTGAAATTTCATTAGGTGTTTCATCATAAATTTTAAGAGACATTATTAAAAGTATATATAAGTTTGTATTATCATTTTAAAATAAATATGTTTGTGAAAAGTTTAGACAACGAGCATAATTAATACGATTTTGACTTGTATACGAAGAATAACTATTTTTATTTGTAATTGGAAATTACTTTGGAGAGTAAGTTTGGATAAAAATTTAATATAAAATATTCATATAACGGTATATAATTTACACAACAAACTAGAATTGAAACTTTATTCAAAACTATAAATAATGGTGTTTTTATAAAATAAAAAAAAATTGGTATAATTTATAAAAAAATTCAAAAACTAAAATTTGGCCTAAATTTTATTTCTCGCAAACTTAGAGTGTTTGTCAAGTATATTTTTCAAACAATGATAAATTATAATACTAAACAATTGTTCTCAAGTTTCCTCCAAATTTTATCTTGATATATTTATGATAGAACAATACCTTATTTATTTCTCTGTATGAAGAATAATTTTAGAATTTACTTGAAACATGTTTTAAATGAAGAAACAAAGATGTTGGCACATCAACTCAGAGGAATTGAAGGGAATCAGCTAGCAATAAAGTGATGATAAGGTCCTTTAATTTCACAAGGACTAATTATATTAATTGCTTTTTTGAGTCCCACAAAATATTAAGTTTACCAAACTTGCTACTAGCTAGCTGGCTAGCTTGACAACACTACACATTAGTTGTAAAATTTTCACTTCTTTTCTGAATTTCCTCGAACAGAAAAAATGATCAACATCAACTTCCGACTTGTAGTCGTTTTACATAGCTGGTGATGAGAGAAATAAAACTGAGATGGTTTAAACATGTGTAGAGGAAGAGTCTTAACGTTCACATTAGAAAGTGCGAAAGATTGAATTTAGGATTACGTGAAAGGTAGATTTGTAGGGGTGTTAAATGGACGGATTAGGTTGAAATTGAGAATGTTAAAATGGGTTAAGATAGAAATTGGGTTGGGTTATAATCCGCCCAAACTTACTTTAGGCTCAAACGGATTGGATTCAAATGCTAAAATTCGAGTTGAGTCATGACCCGCCCAATCTGACCCGCTCAATCTCAATAATTCTAACATATTATAATATTTATTTTTTAAAATAACAATTTAAATTTCAACTCAAAAAAATAAAATAAAATGTTACAAATAGATAGATAAATGATAGAAAATATAAACTAGATAAAAAACATACATTATGTCAATGCAAGTTAAGAGTCTTAGAACATATTGAAATTGAGGGTTAAATTGGGTTCAATTGAGGGTTCTTCTGATATGGATTAAGACTTGAATGAGTTGAGATTGAACCCAATTAAAATTATCTTGAGTTCAACCCATAAAATATTGGGCGGGTTAGGCGAATTTATCTACATTTGGGCTCATTTTGACACCCTTAGGTAGAAGTGGACCTAAAAAGTAATGGGGAGAGGTGATAGACATGATATGATGCAACACTATCTCTATCTCTGTGAGATAATGATAAAGTTTATATATATTTTACCTAGCTTCCCTAAACTCAATTTGTGAGGACTTCACTAGATATGTTATTGTTATAGATGATGATTCTGCTAATGATAAAGTAAATATCTAGAACCATAAAAATATTGAAAAAGTTGGTAATTCTTCATATTACTAAATTACTAGGGTTTGAAGACCTTTTTGAATTTTCTTGCATGAGATGATTGATTTATTTATTTTTTCTTTTTGTTGCTTGATTGTTTCATGCTAATGAAATTCTGGCCCCCCTCAAATAAATAAGATTTCCGTGATTAGTGCCGTGGAAAATTCAATCCAATTTCCCTCAACAATTTATCACATTCTTTACTCCTTATCCTTTTTTCCAAAAAAAATAAAAAATAACACAAATTCTTATCAATTTAATATCGGATACGCGAGCCATTGTCCTCATAAGATATTTTTGTGGAAGAGAAGCCTACTGGTCGGACTCTCAGAGCAACCTATTTTAAGAAGTGTGAATTAATGGCAAAATTTTAATTTTTATTCTTTACACTTAACGGTACATAGGTTCTTTAGAGATGCGATACATAACTTATAAGATATTTTATAATATAAAAATATAAATTCATGCTTTAAAAAAGTCATTCGCAGAATAAAAATTAAAAGACCAACACTAAAATAAAAAAAATTGCAAAATGATCCCATAATAAAACACGACCCTTTTTGGGCCTTCAATTATTAGTACAAGCCCATTATAATCCTCTTTCATACTGGTTGGGCCTCCACGGGAATGTACAAAATTATGGGATAACAATAGAATAAATAACTATGATTCTTAAATACACGAAAATAGATATAAATCAATTAATAATCAGGTGTATTAATAGGCTCATTGTATTCAGGTACTAAAAACTCTGAATTATTAAGATTACTAATTGATCCTATTTCATTTCGAGCAAACAATGGTTTGCATCCCTTCCCACAAGCACCCTCGCACTCCGCTGCGGTGACATTGTCCAACTTCATGCAAATCCGCATGCAATCTTTAACACATAATGTTTGGGTATCGACTTTATCTGTTGATGAATTGTTATTTTCCTCAGGTGATGGCGCTATTGATGAATCCTCATTTTTCGTTGAAGCCATTAGTGATAAATTATCATCTTTTATTGAAAAAACCATTGATAAATTGTTATTTTCTGATGCGAATAATGACGATAGTGATATATACATCACTACTGCATATAATATTTGAATCCTCAATACGTATCTTGAGTATCCCATTGATCTTCCTTTATTATTATTATTTTTTTTGAATTCGTCATGTAAAAAACTAATTTGGGAATGTTAATTTCTTTCTAATTGTGTGATAACATGTTGTTAAATGGGAGAAGTGGGGAGTGAAGTGAGGAGGTTTGGACAATTGCCATTGCATTGACTTTCAATATAAGGGCCATCAATTATTTCTAAAAAATATATCTTTTTTTCTTCTTATTTTTAAATTCCTTTTTCTATGTTAAGTTGTAATTTTTTTTGTCAAATGAAAAAGAAGCTACATTGAAATCTTTAAACAAAGTAATTGACAATTCTTTTCCTAATAAATAATATAAGAATAAATAATACTTATGAAAAAAGTAAATAACTGAGAGTTTAATTCAATTGACATTAAATAAATTATAAATAATAAAAAAATTTAAAAAGAGTATTTCTTTTATTAAGAACAATTAACCTCGTCATTTATCAACTTTTATCCCTTTTTTTTGTTGAGTTTTTTAAATATAAAATTGTTTTAGATTTCTCTTGCTAAAATAAAATTCATCTTGGTCTCTTTTTTTTTTTCTCTTCAAAAAATAGTTTAATTGAAATTATTTGGATGAAAAAGAAAAAAAAAAAAGAGTAATTAAAGTGTAGATAGTGTTTTGGAGGAAAGAGAGAAGAAGAAGAAGAAGAAAATGGAAGCCCTTCAGCCATTGAAGCAACTTATCCACTTTACTTCTCTCCGATTTCGACCTCCTTCTTCTTCTTCTTCTTTCTTCATTGTTCGTTGTTGCTCTTCGTCTACAGCTGAACTCACCGGTAGAGCCGCCGGCGGCCGCAACCGTAGGTCCTCTTCTACTTCTACTTCCGATAAAGAGGCCATTCGTGCCATTCGTATTAAGAAGGTAACTCTACTTCATTACCTTACTTTTCAAAGATATTGCTTTCATTTGTCTTATAGGTATGAAATCAATTGGAATTTTGTTGAAAATGGGAGTAGTTTGTGTAAATATTGCAATTCTATACAATGGTTAATGTTAAACCTCACCTTTCAACATCTAAATGCTAGAACAAAATGCTGCAGCTGAAACAAAAGGAATTTAGTGAATATGGGAGTAATGAGTGTTAAATTGTATATCTATGACAATGCTCAGTGTAAAGATTGTATCTTTTATGATAATGGCCTTTTTAGTGGTTATGGAAATTAGTGTTTCCTGAGATTAGTGGCGTGATTACAGTAAAATATTTGGTAATCAATCAACCGATTGACTCAGAGGCTTCGTTATTGTTACCAATATTGTTGGACTATTCAAAAATATGTTTTGTTAATGGGGTCAATAAATTTTAGTTACAACAATTCTTGACATTGCTTTCACTTTTGGATCATATCATTTATCTTGAGGTGATAGCTTAATTTAGATAAGGTACATTTTCTATAGCATATTTGGGCTGACATGGTTCATACCAAAGTCGTTAAAGAAGTCTTTTGGTGCTGGTCCTTTAGGAGCTTGATGAAGAGCATAGAAGTATATTGCTCTATCATCCCACTGTGCATCTTTTCTTTTGAGTTATTTGGAGTGAACAGACTGAAAGGTGTTTTGAATGAAAGGAAGAACCAGTTTAGAATTGGATATAAATGTTTCTTTTTTACCTTTTGGTATGAAATGCTAAATGCATGTGAACTAGACACTGATGGTATTTCCTCAGCAACCTGCATTTACAAAAAGCGCTGAGGTTTGCTGTACATATCAGCACATACTTGGTACAATTTACGTTTATAAAGTTGTTCAACTTATCAAGGACAAAAAATCACAAGAAAGCTTTGTTGATGTACTTGAGGCCATTTAAATATTAGAATTCACCAGGGTAACACACTCTTTTAACTAACTACTGGCTTCATCTAATTTGACAGTGTTCGATAAGGTATGAAGTTCAAGTGTATGAAGTTCATTTTTGTATATTATAGTAATGGTCTGTGTTAGAGTGAGTTTGAGTCTCACATTGGTTGGTAAATGGACGGGTGGTTTACTTGTATGTACTTAGGCAATCCTCCCTTCAGAGCTAGACTTTGGGGTTGAGTTGGACTCAAGTGCCATATCTTCACTTGGTATCTTAGCCAGGTTCTTCCCTGTTGGGTTGCCGGTCCATGTTCCAGTTGATCCGTAGCGTGAAAGGGGTGTTAGAGTGGGCTAGAGTCCCACATTGGTTGGAGAATGGACTGGTCGTCTTCTTGTATGGACTTGGGCCAGACTCCCCTCAAGAGCTAGCTCAGTCTTGATAAAATTGAACTTTTGAAAGTTGTATAGGAATCATATGGTTTAAAAAATTTTGGGACGTCCTAGAAGGAAATTATATAAACTGAGTAAAGCTAGGACTTGGCTATAGAGTTTGCATCTGTACTGTTCTCTTATTGGGATACAAGGTGTATTTGTGAACCCATTGTGAATTTCTGGGAATGAATCTTGATTTTAATTATGAACATGTGTTATAGTTTCTCAGGATAAAAAACATTCAACCTCAGTGTTTGGTGGATGTCTAAACATCAGTCTTTATGAATCTCAGCTTTTCTTCCTGACCTTGGACATCAAGATGCATGATATATCTAAGCGTGCGTAGATGTAACTATGTAGTGTGAGAACATGATTGTAAAATGTAGCCTAGTGTTGTTCCATCTATATAGTTCAGAGCATGTGAAGGTAAGCAGCTTGAGTAATGAAATTTTATCCTTGAATTTTCTCCTAAGGATTTACAAAGATTTTGCAGTAATCTTTCCCGCAAATGGCAATTTTGTTCCAGAGTTTCATCTTCTCAGCCTAAGTGTTCTGCTTGCTCACAGGTGGAAGAACTGAGAAGCAATGGCTTGGAACCCTATGCTTACAAGTGGGATCGGACTCACAATGCCAGCCAGCTGCAAGAAATTTATAAGAATCTTGGAAATGGTGAAGAGTCAAACAGTGAAAAAGATTACGTTTCTATATCAGGAAGAATAGTGGCTCGCAGAGCTTTTGGAAAGCTTGCTTTTTTAACTTTGAGAGATGATTCTGGCATTATTCAGGTTTTTATATTTGCCATAATCTACTTACTGTTTTTTTACTTTGGGTGTTTCATTGGGAAACAACCTCTTTACATCCATGAGGTAGGGGTAAGGTTTGCATACATTCTACACTCCCCAGACCCTCTTACATTGCTCGCTGCCTGTTAGCAGCAATAGCTATAGTGTTGCTTTACTATAAAATACAGATTTTTGAGACATCTAGTTAAATATGATTGATGGTACTAGCTATTGGTTTCTTCACTAGATAGGCTCCATCTAGGACTGGATATAGATAGTACCTATCCTCTACTTGACATGCTAATTTTCAACTGCATATTCCTTTTAAACTGCACTTCAGCACATTTCATGTTTTTCTTCTCTAACTCTAAGCAATTATGTTTCGAAGAAAATGGGATTGCAATTTCTTGAATTTAAGGTTCAGTTGACAATTTAGGGATTTACAAGTTATCTGAGATATATCGTAGAACCTGTTATAATAGATTTTCTCGCGTTTCTGGATAAACAACCTCCTTTTACTTTTTACCTTTTACTTTAGCAATCTTTGAATAGACAAATGTTGCACTGTATTGAAATAAGTTGTTGTTGGTGTTAGCTTTATTGTGAGAAAGAAAGGCTAGTAGGAGATCAGTTTGAACAATTGAAGACTCTTGTTGATATTGGTGATATATTGGGGGCAAATGGTTCAATCAAGCGGACAGAGAAAGGTAACTTTGTGTGTCTATGCCCATCCTAGTTCGCATTCTTTTTTCTTCTATGAATAGGTTCACTAGCATCTGTATTCAACGGTTTAGATTGTTGGGAAGTAATTTAAATCTATCACAGATTAGTTCATGAAGGCATTTTTGCATTTTTCTTGCCTTTGGTAGTCTTGTGAAATATTTGAATCCTCTTCTTCCTCTTCCTTCTTATCTTATTGTCCGTTCGGGTCTATCCGCTGAAAGTTTTTTAAAGATCCTAACTAGAGCTTGCAACCCAGTAAAAAAGATGTTGCTTTCTTCTTGTGCTGAAGACATGTGGAGGACACATCAAGGACATATCTCTACTATCTTCTTTGCCGTCTATTATTGCAATCAAGAGAGGATTGTTCTTTTATTTTCTCTCTTCTTTCTTCTTTTGATCATATTGTTGCTTGGATCAAATTGAATAGACATGATCTTTTTAGACAAAAGAAAGCTACAAGAACAATGAAAACCCTGCTGCATAGTAGACCATGTAGTAGGCTGCTTACAACCTTAGAGGTGAACATATACGTGAGAAACTATGAGATCCACTGCTGCTCTACATCAAAGAACGTGCCAAATTTAGGTCCCTTGGGAATGAACACGGCTTCTTTGCAGATATTAAATACATGTTTTGGTAAACTCAAGTTAAATTTCTTGATATCTTTCAACTTGACATTAGTATTAAGAGGAGTTAAAATTGGTCATATTTGATTTTTCTGTTCTAAAAGAACACAAAATAGAAGATCAAGTTGTGTCTGGATTCTGAAGAGTAATGTGGATCCAATTAAATTTTCTTTCTCTGGTATTTAACATATCAATTTTTTTCTTTTTAAGTTTAAGAGATGTTAAGTAATTTTAGGGAAATGACAGAGTTGAAGGTATGACAAACATTTTGAACAGAGGGTAGTATATTTTAGCCCGCATGTATGGTTCTCTGGACATTTGTTGCTCATCAATGCGTCCTATCTTCTAGTTCTTCAATTTTTACTCTTAAGGAAGCAGATGATATATATATGAGCATTCAGATAGTTATGGTATCCTATACATGCCTAAGATGAAAATCTCTGGTTGGTATAGCATACTGTTATTACTCATTTCCTTTTAGTCACTAGCATCACTTTGGTCTTCAGGTCCTGTATATGCTTGCAATTTAAGTTTATGTGGTTTATGATTTCAAATTCCTGAAAAAGAAGTGCATGATTTTTTCAAATACTTGAATCATATTCTTTTTCTTGAAGCCCTTTTCATTGAGGTATTTCTTCCTCTTTTCTTTCTAGGGGAGCTATCTGTATGCGTGAACTCATTCTCAATTCTCACGAAGTCATTGCTTCCATTGCCAGACAAATATCATGGCTTAACAGATATAGACAAGCGCTATCGACAGCGGTGAGTTTTATTTCTTGCGCAAGTTTATGGTTCTGACTCGCTGTTGGAGGGGTGGCTGCACATAATTATCATAGGAATTCTCCAGAATGGATCATTTAACAATTAAATTTTTATCTTCTCAGTTTGAAATACATAATATAACTCTCACATTTTGTACCTTCTTGGTACTTCTATTAATAAAATTTTACTTTATCACCCAAATTTTTTTCAGCCAGAATAGTTTTAGATATTTGAGTCGATTCATAGAATAATAGATGGTACATAAGCAACTCTTATAAGTTGCTCTTCAAGGGTTGTCTGCATATGTGGCTGGTCCCCTTGCTCGTATTCTTGCTATGTAGTTCTGCTTTAGCTAGTAGCTCTAGAACAGAGCCCCAGGGGCTCTGCTTTTTGTTTCGACATACATAATTTGATCGTTTAAAGTAGCTAAAACAAAGAAAAATGTGCAATCTGCCCTGGATTTGGGCATTTGACATATATCTACAACTATCTTTCAATGTCAGGTTTCTGGAGAGGATATCTTCTATTACAAACATTTCTCTGGTTTTCTTCTCATGATGCATACAAGGAGGAAACCAGTCAAATGACTAATTTTCTTTATTGGAGCATGAAAAATTTGTTGAGGCATGTGCTAATAAAGCACGGAACAAATTGTGATAGCTAGTATTCCAAAATCAGGGTGTATTACTCTCTTCACTCTTTATGATAGGTACGTCGACATGATTGCAAATCCTGAGGTGGCTGATACCTTTCGCAAGAGGGCAAAGGTAGGTTATTTATTTATTTATCTTCCGACTGTTACGTGAAAAATACAATGCTGTCTTTCTCTTATCACAATTTGGTTACCTCTTGAATTGTAAACCTTTTAGTAAATTAATAGTTTTCGAGTTAATAATGTGTGATCATTGGTCTACAAATTTTCTTCTATTTTCTCCTTCCACTTTGGGATTTCACTGGGTATGTTGTTGTTCAGTAAATTACTATTGCTCAGTAGTATAGGAGTTAACAGTTTGTGATCATTGGTCTACAAATTTTTTTCTATTTTCTCCTTCCAAACTAAAATGACTGGATACTTCATCAGTTGGGATTTGGGGAGCATATAGTTTTTTGTTATCACTTTGTCTTGAATTATCTGTTAATTAACATCCTTCACTTCCTCTTTTGCTGTAGGTTCTCCTCTTTTCGTATACTGCTTGTATATGGGGGTTTCCCTCCTTTTTATTAATAAAAATTATTTACCTGACAAAAAAATCCTCCACTTCCTATATCATTTCATTATTTCTGAACAATTGCTTACTAGATCAGAATGTATTTTTGTTATTATGGGTAACATTGCAAGCTGGATTTTTAAATATTTATTTTCAAACATGTATTTTATTGTATTTGGTAATTTCAGAAATGCATGTAGCAAATCATATAGATGATATCTCACTTGTGAAAGAATATAGAGATTAGTACTTTTTCTTCTTTTGGTTTTATTTTGTCTCTCCTTTGTTGAGGATCCATGTGTCTGATGTACTTGATTGGGTTTCTAGATCAATCTATTCCACCCAGGGCATGAGCTATGAATAGCTCAATTCCAGCCCTAAAATTTAAAGCTACTTTTCAGCTTATTATTTTAGCCTGCGTGTGATATTTATATATATTTCATAGAAAAGTTATCCTCTATCAAGTAAATCACTTATAACCACACTTAACTAGTAAAAAGCACAATCGACTAGATTCTACTTGAAATTTTTTCGAGTATATAAGAAACTGCTCTCGGCTGTTTGTATTACTCTAAGCATTTCTTTCTTGAATCTTCCCGAAGTAATTTGCAATAGTTTCTCAAATGAAGTTAACCTAAAAAATAGCGATTTTCTGATTAGTGTTTTACTGTTGTTTCTCTTGAATTACCTGAGGTAGAGATTTGTAGTAATATAATACTACTGCTTTCTCTAGAAGTTCTGCTGCAATAGGCAATAATGGATGTTGTAAATGCATAATATTTCTTCTTTTCCTATGAAAAATGTGCACTATATTGCTAATTTTATCCTTTCTTCAGTAGATTGTATCAGAAATACGTCAGTCAGTGGAATCTTTTGGCTTTGTGGAAGTTGAAACACCTGTTCTTCAGGTTTGTGAATTTCCTTTTGGTGTACGGTTAAATGTTATCTCCTATTTAGTTGTGATCTATTTTCCATTTTAATGTTAACTGATAAAGCTTGTGAGCTACTCTTCCATGAAAGAGTATAATATGCTTTCGGTGTCAGAACATTTGGTTTTGTGACGTCCAAGTGCTGGATGCATCAGAACGGTTGCTCCTCTTGTTCAGGGAATTTAGTTTTTTAAACTGGTATTGGTTGTTACAAGAAAAAGGTACTGACAGGTTCTCAATCCCCACAAATATCCTTGAATGGAAGGAGTTAGATGAGTCCCAGGTTAATTTCTTCCATTTTCAATAAAAAATTGTACAATTAATATATTGGAGAGAACTCTCATACACATATGGATGCATGCAAAAGGCAGAGAATCTAGCCAAAAATGTGATTCTATTTTGCATCAGGTTGTATATACTCACTGAAATCTTATACCAAAAATTTATAGAAAGCAAAGCCCCTAGTTTGTAAAGAAGAGTTTTCCATCCTTTCGAATGCCCTCCTATTTCTTATCCATATTGTTACACAAGAGTTAGAGGAACTACGTGCTAAGCTTCACTTCTCCTACTCAAACCTGAGTGAATTAGCAAAATTCTTCCAGTGCTTCACATAACCAAATAAATTCATTGCATGCCCCATAAGCTAGTCTGTTATTTGACTGATCAGTGAATGATCAACTTCTTCTCCCAATATCTTGTACATATAACATCAGTTTGTGTGTGTTATACTTCTTTCTCTCAAGTTCTAAGCTGTAAGGATGAACCTTGGTGCTGCCAGCCAAGCTTGGAGCTTTATGGACCCATACTGAATATTACAGGAAAGCTGTATCCTCCAGTCTCTTCCTTACTAGTGGGTCATAACTCATGATCCTCTGGCTGTATGACAGGGCTGTTATTGTTATATGTCAGTTTGTTAGTGCAATGCAAATTAGTTGTCCTCGCTCTAGGTATCTGATCAACACAGGTCAATCCAAGATCTGATCTTTATGGGTTCGATGGTGTATTCGATTTTGATTTATCGGGTGCAAAATATATTATTTATACTTATTTAGCGGATTCTGAACATATATACAATGTTTGAGTTAAAGCTATTGGATTTGGATGAACGCGTATCTTCTGCCATATATCTGTCCCTGCTGACCAATTCAGGGTGAGTATATAAAGGAAACATAGAAAAATAAAAAAGAAGAAAGACTTGATATATACATACAAAAAACTGTGGTTGTGACTTCATCCCATCTGTATGTTTTTCCCTCACCTTTCGAGGATTTGGATTTTTCTTGTTTCTAAGCAGGAAAGTTTTGCTATTGTGTTTATTTCTTGTTTCTAAGCAGAAAATTTTTGCTATTGTGTTTAATCAGTTTCATTTACTAGGGAGCAGCTGGTGGTGCAGAAGCTAGGCCGTTTATTACATATCATAATTCTCTTGGAAGGGATCTTTATTTGAGAATTGCGACAGAGCTTCATTTGAAGAGAATGCTGGTGAGTTTTTCCTAGAGTTAATGTTATATTTTCCAAGAAATTGTTACATGAAATGACTTTTAACTATTTAGTTTTTCATGGAGATAAACATAAAAGGTTGAATAGCTTCTGGAACCATGATTAGTTTTGTGCATTTGTGCACATAGGAAAAAAAGGGTTAAGGAAAGAATCCCTAATTTCTGTTGTACTTCCCGTCACTCTTATTACAAGAGCTGTGCTTCTGTGAACAGTCATCATATTTCTTGCAAAAATGTAGGTTGGGGGATTCGAGAAAGTTTATGAAATTGGCCGTATATTCCGTAACGAAGGCATTTCAACTCGTCATAATCCTGAATTCACCACTATTGAGGTAATAGCTCTTTATCAAAACACTTCCCATTATTTAGTTTATTGGGCTTCAAATCGAACTTACAAATCCATTAGCAGAATGTTTAGTCGGATAATTTTTCTGCAAAATGATCATTAATCATTTCAACGTTGATTTTAGATGTACGAAGCATACTCTGACTATGAAAGCATGATGAATATGGCAGAAGAGATTGTGACACGATGTGCCCTTGCAGTTAATGGGAAACTTAAAATTGATTACCAGGTAAGTACTCTTTCCTCTGCATAGTCTTTAACAGTAGTGTTTGAAGATCATCTTTGCACTTTCATGTATCTTCTCTATCAAACATGATACTAGTCATTTACAGGAATACATATGGCAACCATTCTTATATTGAAGGCATAGTATTGAGAATTGATTGAACTTGCGAACATCTGGCTTTACTGGTCTTTTAAGTTCCCTTGGAAGGCAACCTAGTTCGTTCTTGGTCTGGCTACAAGGATGGGCCATGAGCGATAGGAGGAATCATGTGAACTTCATCTTCTTTTGGTTTGATTTTTTGATTTTTTTTTTGGGGCACTATGTGCTTTTTTGCACCTTCTCAGTTCCCATTCATAGGGAGCTACCTTAAGTGCTCATCTTCTGGTGTGTCGTGATATTCTCTCATCATAACAAAATAATTTGGATGGCTGAATAATGATGGCTTGAAAATGTCCAGTTAAACCTGTTTTAGTTGCTATTTGGATTCATGATCTGTTTCCTTGAATTGATGCAAACATCTTGTCTTATTTCATCTTTTCCAGAGATCTTAGGTCATGTCTTTTCATGTGCTGCGCATGTTCTCTTGGAGCATGTGTAAAATGTTTTAGCACTGGTTTGCGACGTCAGTTTTTACACATTTAATGGTTCAACTTTTTAGTGAATTATGAGTTTTACGTTTAATAGGTTTTTGGTCTCACTTTGGAATTTAATTTTCTTTTTTCCATCACCTTTTAACTTTGATCTAAGAAATCAAACTTTATGCTTTCTTGCAGGGTGTGGAGATCTGCTTGGAAAGACCTTGGAGGAGGGAAACAATGCATAATCTTGTGAAAGAAGCTACAGGGATTGATTTTAAAAACTTCGGTGATGATCTTAAAGCCGCTAAAGAACATACTCGTAAAGCAATTGATATTCTGGGTGATGATCTGGATAAGAGTTCAATTGAAGCATGCTCTTCTGTTGGCCATTTACTAAATGAGGTTGGATAATGCTCTTTAGAATTTCTTATGCTCCCTTCTGCAGATACGTGGAACTAGCAGTTTTTTAACCACATATCAATGGCAGAGTATCTTATTGGTTAAATGGTTCTTCCATGTGAACTACTTTGTGTTGCAACCATTTTCAGGTCTTTGAGATGGTAGTAGAACCAAAGCTTCTACAACCCACTTTTGTCTTGGACTATCCTATTGAAATATCTCCACTTGCCAAACCACATAGAAGGTACTTAACCTTCAACTGAATTCTCAAACAGTCAGTAAACTGGAAGACTCATAGTTTTTCTTTTGAAGTTGAAACAAAACTAACTGCATGTGTCCTCTTTTGATTTCTTTTTGATGAACATTAAGGAAAAGGCAACATGTGCTCACTAGTTGCTAAATTTTCAAACAAGATAGCCTGTTGAAACAAAACTAACTGCATATGTCCTTTTTTGATTTTTTTTGGTTGAACGTTAACGATAAGGTAATATGTGCTCGGTTGTTGATAAGTTTTCAAAAAGACAGACTGAACCAAAAGATGTAGCAAAGATAGGTGATACTCTTCTGTCACAAAATATTGTCTAGTTCTTCCTTTGTTCAATCCCAAAATGGTTATTAGGTCATAGGGTAGCGATGTGGAAACAACCTTTTTGCAGAAATGCAAGGGGAATGATGTGTAGGATATACACCACTCTGCCCTTAAATCCAAACTAGGGGTGGAGCACTTTGTGCACTGAGTAAGGCCTTCTTTTTAGCTCCAAATACATAAGGCAATAAGTTATATACATGCTCACACCGTTATATACTAAACAACTTGCATTTTCAGTTTTTCTCTGAAGTGCTGTGGCAGGGAATAAATAGGACTGTAGAAGTAGGAGGAAGGAGCGGGGGTTGAGGGGAATGGACATTTTTTCATCTGTCACCACCTTTCTTGGCATCTTTCTGGTTTTAGAAAGAACATTTACATGAGATAGAGCACATTTCACCTGAAACAGTACATGGAAAATTCATCTAAACCACCTTCGGTATCTTGAGTTATTACTGCATTTTCCTTAGGTTTTAATGACAAGTCGTTGGCAGCTTTGTGTGAAATATTAGTGTTTAATCACTTCCTTTATTACATGAAAGTTCTGATGCTATGACCACCTTCGGAATCCTCACTTTTGTACTTCTGTTATAAGTAAAAGTTGCTAGCTTTGCGGTCTGAGATGTTTCCAGATGTTTGAGTTTTGAAATCTCCAATACATCAAAAATAGGTAGACTGAATATTTTGAGGTTATGTCTAGTGCTCTTGGCTTTGTTTACAAAAGTAGACTTTGTTTTACCTGTTAAAAAAGTTATACACACTTATTTGTACAAAAGTAGACTGCTTTAGTAGTTTTCACTTCTATTATACACATCAACCATCTTGTTATGTGATATTTGATTTTTGCAGACATTCAGGCTTAACTGAGAGATTTGAGCTATTCATTTGTGGTCGTGAGATGGCAAATGCTTTCTCAGAATTAACTGATCCTCTGGACCAGGTATTCTGGTGTTGAAATCTTGAAACTGTGTACCATCTGTATGTTCTATTTTGCTGTTCTGTCGCCATTAAGGAATTTTCTATTGCCTAATTTAGTGAGGGAATGTGCATAATCCTGTGGCTAATGGCTTGTGAAATAATACGGCACACCATATCGAAGGGAAAAAAGAGACGCAAAAAAAATCAAAAGAATTTTTTGCCACCATAGAATCAAATGACGATTGCTATTTCCTGTAAGAGTAGAAAGAATTGGTTATGTCCTTCAATCAAAAAATATGCATTAGCGCTTTCCAGTTTCTTTAAAAATAGTTCAAAGATGGGTCACTAGAATATCATGAAAGAGCTATGGTCTTACACGATAGGACAGGGAGTTCACTCTAATCCAGACATGGTGATCTGGAAGAAACTTATCCTGTAATATTCGATCATGCTTCTTACATGGAGATGACTCCATATGTTCTAACCATTTTGTTTTTCAGAGTAGACATGTTGTTAGGAGTATATCTGCCTCCTATGCCTGTTTGAATTATCTTCGGTTCAGACACATTCTATATATAAGGTCCAGCAGAACCTGATGAAATGGTTGCGGGATCCAGCAGGACTAACACTCTTGTGAACTAGAAGTTTTAGGCACGGCATAATAAAGTGAATTATTTGTTAGTCGGTGCTATATATAGAGAACAAAAATTTACTGTCGCATTTATACTTGCTGCAGAGGAGACGCTTGGAAGAGCAAGTGAGGCAGCATAATGAGAAAAAAGCAGCATTAGCTTTAAATAAGTCTGGTGCCAAGGAACAAGAGAACAAAGATGATGACGATGACTCGTATGAAGTAACTCTTGACGAAGATTTCCTGACAGCTTTGGAATACGGAATGCCTCCAGCTTCTGGAATGGTTTGTATCAATGATGATTAGTTTTTCTTTCTCAAGTGCATACCTTTACCAACCAATGAAACTTTAGTTGTTGAAGATTCACAAGCAGTAGAGTTGAAACATTCTGACAATTGCACCATGTTTTGTTGCATTCATTTTCAGGGACTTGGCATTGACAGGCTAGTAATGCTTTTGACAGACTCAGCTAGCATCCGCGATGTTATCGCTTTCCCAGTTCTCAAGATTCAACAATAGCTTCACGACGAGTTGCTTACACAAAATTCGCCAATTTTGAGCCAGGATTGTTGTCTTTATTACCTGAGAAAGTCGAAGTTAGAGCCAAAAATATTATTTTTTTTCTTGAAATACATGTATTATGTGGTGTTCACATCATTTTTATGATCCTTACAGTTGTAATAACAGGCCATTGTCATTTGAAGTATACCTAAAGGGTGAGTCAACTCTAACTTGATAATTGTTAAGCACAATATATTTCTTGGTTCTATTTATTTAGCTTGGTCATTCTTGTAATAACTATAGCCTTTGCTATTCATAAGTAATTGTTGAAAATACACAAATAATTCCTTGTTTAAATTTTGAACTTGTCCTAATCAATGATGTGTAGGTCATTTTTGTCTGGTGTTTGATATTCTTATTCCGACTAAACTAAATAAGAATCGCTCTAGCGTGATGTGCTTTTGATATTGGGAAATATTTACTTTTTGAAAAAGTTTAGGAGGGGTGTAGGGCAAGAAGACAGCAACTTTGCTTCCACAATCAAATACATTACCCCATGCGTTGGAGGGTAAAGGTTAAATTTTTTCTTCTTCATAAAGTTGGTGTCTAAAAGATTGAAACTTTTTTCATAAAAATTAAAGCTCTCAACTTTATTAATCATTTTGTTGCTTCTATCTAAAAGTCATTATTTAATATTTGTGTAATTAATATCACTATAGCTTGTTGATCCCCAAATGTTAAAAACATGAATCTAGATTTAGTGAAAAAGTGTACAAAGGCGTAAATAATGGATCTAGATTGTATGAAAATGATATGAATTTCCAAAAAGGAAAAAAAAGAACATGGAAACAAATCTAAAAAATCCAATTGCTAGTACAGCAAAAAGTGTGTTAGTAAACAATTGAGCCTGCCTGATTAAAGTTAGAGCAATTATGGAGGTAATAAAAAGCACTGCTTACCTTCGATCTTAAATTTGTTAGTTCGACTCACCTTAGTTTAATTTGATTTAATTAAAAAATCTTACCTCAACGTCAAGTTTGCGTTTATTCTTTTCTTTATTGTTGTCTAGCTTCACATGGTTGCATAACTACCATATTGAACTTGGAATGCCTTGATAAGCCTATATATTCATCAACACTCAAGTAAACCTAGCCCTCTAAAGTTAAATTGCCATATTGCAAAAGCAAAAGCAAAAGAAAAAGAGAAAGAACCAAAAATAAAAAAGTAGATCAATTGTCAAGAATTTAATAAGGCTTTTAATGATTATTATAAAATGTTGAAAAAAAAGGAGAGAGTTTTAGTGTGAAGTCAATATGACCAAGAAACCAAAAAAGCCCTTGAGAATGAATTGAGTTATACTTGTGGTTTGCCTAAAAAGAAAAGAAGCACCAATTTGAAGACTTATATATGGTATTGTTCAAAGTCATTATCTTTAAATAAATTTTACTTTTTAAGTGGGGTTACCATCATGCAAACCACCACTAGGTAGGAAAACTCCACATTGTCTTTGCTTGTACAATCTTGTCTTGTTGAAGATCCCTATTCATTTCTTTATTTGCCAAAAAACCTTTGTTTGTTTGTTCAAAATTCTAAGCCATTTTTATTTTTTTAATAAATAAATCACACTTTTGTTGGATGCTCACAAGAAAAATATTAGTACATGGTGGTTGGTAACAATTTTTTACAAGAAAGAAAAAAAGCTTTAAATTTGAAAAAGGTGACATGTCAGTAAGTAGTTTAATTTGTGTTATTAGTAAGAGTACAGTTGCCATGTTTTGGAGTCTTTTGAGAATTGGGATGTATCATCATCTTCTTCTTCAGCTGTAGTTTCTCTTCCAGCTAAGCAGCTTTTTGTTCCTTCTGACATTAACTCAACCTTTCAGATAAAATTCCAATTTGAGCTTCAATGAATCAGCAGAGGGTAGGACAGGCATTTCACTATTAGATGGAAGCAAGCACCTTTCTTTCTTTGTTTGTTTCTTCTTTTTTCTCCTCTCTCTCTCCTCTCCTAACTACAAGATATGTCCCTTTCTTTACATTAAAATAAAGTCTCCAGGATCAGAATTTTCATGTAAAACAAGGTGGAGGAGCAGAGTTTGATTGAGGGGTGTGTGTTCATTTTGAAATTTGGCATTTTCACAATCAAGAACCCCTCCAAATCCCCAAACTACTGGGGTTTCTGCTTCTTTCTTGAAAATATAATTAGTTTCTGCTTAGTAGTGCTTTCTTCTTTAGTCAAGAAATTGTTTATTACTTTTGTTGTTTTCTCCTGGATAAGGGACATCATCATTTCATTCATGTGTACTAAGTGTCAGTCAGCTCAAGGGATAAATCGGTCAGCTAGTGTATTTTGATAGCCATATGAAAATTTGGGGGGTTTATGAGGTCAAAGATTGGATCTTTTTCAGTTGTATGAATGGGCATTCTTGAAATGAGATATTGATGAAGGAAAGCAGTTTGATGAGGGTTTTGTTCTGCAAAATCCATTGTCCATTTATTTGTTTCTGTAAACCCTCTGCTGCTCATCTTTACACTCCAGGTCCATTGAAATTGGAAAGTACCCCACATGTTTCTCTTCCTGCTGGTGCCTCTCATCAACAATCTGAGGAGAGTTTAGATGCTGGAAATGGTCTTAAAAGTTGTATTAGGAAATGTCCTGTTGTTGGACCTAAGGAGATTATTGACAAGAAGAGAGTTCAATGGATGGATAACATAGGGAAAGAACTTGTTGAGATCAAGGAGTTTGAATCCAGGTAAATTTTGTCCCTCAAACCAGATAAACAAAAGAGTAGCATTACTTTTTGCACCAAAAATGTGATCTTGTTTTCTGCTCAATTCTTATGATTGTGCTAATTCTGTTATTGGAAATATAGATTAACGGATCAAGATGATAAAATGTGGAGAATATAGATCTAGGTTACTTAGATATGTTATTGAGATCTATCTGTTAGCATAAATTAATATGTCCCCATCCATATTTCTGAACTAATCAAGAAAAGTTAACCAGAAGACTTTTCTAATTTTCTATGCTTTTGGGAGAAAGTTTCTAATTTGTAAGTTGGACATGGGGTGTGATAGGAAATTGAATGAACAATGATAAGTACACACTACAAGAAACAAAGGTTTTTTCCCGCCACAAATCAGTGGAAATTTGTCCTACAACATGACTTTCCCACCGAACCAGCTCACTGGGAAAACAGATTCTTACCGAAGAATGAGAAGCTTTCTAAATTTTTCATATGAAACATTTACCATATTTTCTTTTCAAACCGATTCAATCAATATATCAATGGGAATAGCCACTAAACATTTTTCAGTGGGAAAATAATGATTTTTTGGTCGCAACAATACTAATGTGCAATGTTTGTTTTTTCCTTACTCAGATTTTTGTTGATGGTATTGAAGAAGGTTTACTTGATGTGCCCATATACAGCTTAGTTTGTGGTCACAACTGTTTTGTTCAAATATCTTTGTACATGAAATATAAACTGTCTTTGCTTATACAAAAGGAGTATGACATGGGTAATATGAAGCTGAATGTTAAGATGATATTCTGCAGTGAAACAGGAGATACTGACACTGAAGAGGAGACAAGACATTGTCTATGCACTATTCTTTGATGCTGCTTAACCAGCTTCTTCCAAGTGGCTGCAGCTTAATCTAATTACAAGAACAATGAGGAATTGGCTTCATGTGCACGAGAACATTGCTCATGATTGGAAAAGCTACAGGCGTTAGTAGAAGTGGAGCTGATGCGTTCACCAGAATTGCTATTCTTTTTCATTTGCATCGAGATTTTCATCCATCCATGCTTTAGTAGAAGTGGAGTCGATGCATTCATTTCAAAGTCAGACTCCTCATTTGATTACCTGGGAAACCCCCCTAGACGGAGTGAAGGATATTCATGTCTCCCTTTCTTGCTATTGCAGATTCTGATCACTTCAAGATTTCTTTATGTGAGAATTCAGGTCAACTGAGACTTGCTCCCTGTTGTCGAAGTGAAGCTGAAGTGATGTTTATTCTTGCTTGATTCATCTGAGTAATAAGACCAAACTGTCTTCTGCTGCACTGTGTTTTCTGGTTCTAACATCTGAAGGCTACTGAAAAAACTATGTGCACGAATGTTAGAACTTCAAAGAACAAGCAGCACGCTTCATTTCTGTTGTTTTCTCAAAATAATAGCTTTTTGATGAGTTTCAGCTTTGTAGACTGATAATATATTGCGCATCAATGGAACTGCTTAATAGAGGGAGAACAAAAGCTTATTTTGATTGTATAACAGGTTACAATTCCTCTGAAGGGGCAAACAGGTAGCATACATGCCAATGATCAGCTTGAATGGTTAAAATTGAAGAGTTCATGTTGCAATATTTTCTGTTCTATGTATTGTCAGCTGAATTCAAAGATAGAAGTTATGAAGATCATGCTGGTTAAGATTTCCTAGCTCTGAAGGGATGCTTTAGTGGAACAGTAGGTTTTTTGGTTTCAAATTAGCATAGTCATTCTATTGTCTTTGACACTCAAATGTAAACAATCTCTGGGAATGTAAAATTATTCCCACTTCCATTTGTGTCTTGTTCTTGCTGCTTCTTGAAATTCCAATTAGACTTTTGACCTCTGCAGGGATGCTTCCATTGAAGCTGCTGTGTGACAAGGCAAGGCTTTGAAGATTACTTAATCTTGAAATGCTACAAGGAACTGAACTTTGTAGGGAATTAGATTGGTCACTTTTGAGATAAAGTTTGGGAGTTCTCCTGTGCTTCTGCAAGCCAGTGAGGGAAAATTCCTTTGACCTGGTTGTTACTCAAATCCAAGCAATCAAGATTTCTTGGTGAAGAAATCCACCCTGGGATCGGTCCTGCACAGCTGCAAGACTGAAAAGACGGTCCAGATAACATATATTGAGGCGCTATCTTGTCATTGTTGTTCCATTTCAATCCCCCAAGAAACAGATTTTTCAGAGCCTTCATGTTGAATAATCAAGATGGAATTTCACCAGTAGGCATATTGTTATCCATCTCGAGAGTCTCCAACTGGGTCATGTCTGTATTGGTCTTGGAATAACACCAGTCAGTTTGTTCTTGCTCAAGGCCAAAGTAGGCAGATTTGACAAGCTTCCAATCTCAGTTGGAATTCTGTGCAAACAGATTTTCCCTAAAATCCAACACTTGTAATACCAGAAGTGGGATTCCACCAGAAAAAAATGGTTTTTTCTTTAAATCTTGGTGATGGAATGTTCCCACCTATTAAGTTGTCATCCAGGTTCAATGTCCTCAACTCCTGAAGATATTCTACTTCAGGATTCAAAACACCAGTGCACAAATTTTCAAGTCTAGATATTGCAGGTTTCTCAAGTGAAAAACTTGTGTAAGAATAGGGCCATTAAAGTTGTTCTGCATCAAGTCAAGATGAACTAAGTTTTGAGGAAAAGATAAGCATCCTCAAAGATCTTATACCAAAAGGGGTGCCAAAACAGAAGAACTGAGTACCACAGGCTTAAGAGATTGAAAGGAATCCAGATGAAGAGCAGACACATTCTGGAATCTGGTCTAGAGTTACAAATGACTCTATCCCAACTACACCAATCAGACGTGGAATTCCAGTCCTCATGTCCATTTCTGAAGAAACTATCCGAAGAAGATAAAGTTAACAGCAGTACTCTCCAGGAATGCAGATTTGAAGCCGAGAAGAACTTGTTTTTGATCATTTGAACAGCAAAAAGCAGCTCTAAAGAAACTGAGCAATCCCAGTAAAAGAAGTAGTAGGCATGTTTGATTACTCTTTGAAAGATCCTTTGTCCAACTGTTGGTTGTTTTCTACAACTAAAGAATTAATGAACACATTCTGGTTTTAAAGAGAGGTTTGTTTTTGCTATACTGGTTGAGTTAGTGGTTATTTCTCAGCAATGGAAATTCCACAGAAGTTAGAAAAGTATATATCATTCTGGTAATTCTTTTTAGTTGAAATTTTCAGACCCCCTCTTGCACAAAACAGAGCTACCCCCAGACGACGAGATAAATTAGGAGCATGTACTATGATGGAATTCAAAATAGATGAGATGTGTGGGTTTCAAATTGAAGATCTTTTCATATTCTGAATACAAACATTATAATTACATGGAATTGATCATAGTGTAATACAATTGAAACAAAAAGAATAAATGATCAGAAGTAATTTCATATCTCTGACTCACCCTATAAACAAAATCCCAAGAGGGGAGCATAGTTTGTTGCAGATCTATATCTTTTGTCTTATATGTGCATGGATGGATGTCAAAGTAAACTTCCTGCCATTTCAGTTTAGATGTACTGCTGCTTCTATTTCTTGTTGAAGCCAAATAGGGACTTAATCGCATTAATGGCATTCTCATTGATGAATGATTCATCAAACTTTTTCATGAGAGTCTCAAAATCCTCAGACGCCCTTAGATTGGCAAGATCAGGGTCTGTCCTGATTCTCTGTTAACAAGCAAATATTAATCAGGTATTAAACCATACAATTTCCTGCAAAATTTATCTCTCATTTACCTTGAAATCTTCAAATCCTGCTTCCATTGCATCCTCCAACGCAGATAACCCTGCTTGAACCTATCATGGGGCAATAAAGAGAGTCATTTCGAGGACAACGATCTGTATATATGAGCAATTTATCATCCAAAATGAATTATGGTCAGCTAAAATCTCAGCCTACTCAAACTAAATATGCAGACCACATAAAATATTCGCGAAAGGTCAGCGTCCAATCGAATTGATGAGTACTAATAAATAGAATTACCTGATTAAGCTTGGAATAACAACAGGCAACATTGTAACATGCCACAGCAGCTTCATCTCCAGTTGGTCTTGATCCTAACACAGACTCAAACTTTTCTAGTGCTTCTTCGTATTTGCCATTCCTTTACCAGGAAGACAAACAATCCATTAATATGAACCTTTTACATGAATGACAATAAAAAAAGGAATAACTGGTAGAAAGATGTTCTGGAAATACAGAATAGTAGGCATGGAAAGGACAACCAACGAAATGACCTTACTTAGAAAGTTTCAGTCCTTCACGAAGATCCTTTTCTCTTTGCTCCTTTTGTTCTTTCTTCCTCCGAGCATTTGTTAACTGATATCACAAGGAAAGGGTCAAGGCGTATGTGTAGTATAGTGTAGACAGTTTTTATCTATTTATACTTGAAACTTGTTCACTCACTTGAATTTCCCTAACTCTGTCACTAATGAAGCCAGCATTCCTCTCAATCCTGATAATTTCCTTTTCTGTCAATTCACCTTCTTCTTCCACCTTCCCTAAGACATGTGATTCGTACAAGGTAACATATCGAGGAACAATCACATTAGTGCCTAAATTAGTTCTAATTAACTAACCGTATCTCTTTTGCATCTTCATGAGCAATGGTCCAATTCTCTGTCTAATAGTGTACATTGTTCTTCCATATTCAGCAGCAGGCCATATTTCTTCTCCAAACACTGCACTGAACACATTTTGCACTGCACATTCTTTACTTACACAACAAACAAAAACAGCATACAGTCCGACAAAGTGAGGCCTGGGGAGAGTAGAGTATACACAAACCTTACCTCTACCTTAGAGGTGAAGTAGAGAGGCGGTTTCTGATAGCCCTTCGGCTCAAGACAAAAACAGTTTAGGAAAAGATGTAATGGAAGTACAAGACAGATAAAAGCAGAACAGTACTATAACAGTAATCCTATAATCAACTATACGAAAGACAGATAGCAACCTATATCGAAGGACAAGAAACGACAAAAGTAGTACTATGCCTACAGCGAGTCAACACACTCCTACTTACTCATATTGACGCACTCCTACCTACTAACCTTCTAACCTAATTCACGTCCTCCTCTATCTAGTAACTAACTATATCATCTCCTGGATCATTCACCTGCTTGGTAAATGCAAGGAAAAGGCATCATGAAAATTTGCTAGAATTGCTAACTTCAATTCTCTACCATGTAATTTTGTTTTCAAAAAAGAAAAAGGAAATACCTGGTGGCAAGGACTCTATCTCCAACAGTGAACTTGCCAGTCTTGTCAGCTGAGCCTCCTGGAGCAATGGCATCAATATAAGTTCCCCCATCTCTCCCTTTGGCAAATTTAAGTCCATAAGGCTGCACAATCTCTACTTCATACTCTTCATACTTGTCTTCTTCTTTTGCAGACTGAGGTGCCTCTGTTTCTGAAGCTTTAACCACAAAGATTGAAGTTTTTCCTAAATGGGTATTGCTGGTTAAAATTCTGCTGCTAAAACATAGCTGATTCTTGACCTTTACCAAAGAAGAAGATGGGGTTTTTTGCTTGTTTTGATTGAGCTTAAGCAAAGAACAAAGTGAAGTGTAGCTAGTAGTAGAAGCCATTGATTCTTGATTTGCCTTTGCCTCTTCTTGAGTTTCTTCAACAAAGTGATCATTCAAGATTTTGTGACTAGTGGCTCTAATAGCCTCATTCCAACTTGTGGTGCTAACTCCACGCACTTTGATGGAGTTGATAAATTTTTACTCCCTTTCCTTAAAAGTGATTTTTTATATTTTATATTTTTTGATAAATTAGTCTAAAAATGATTAATAAAAGATATATTTTAATTTATTTTTTAAGATGTTAATATGGACTAAAGAGAGTAATAATTAGTGATACTAGGAGAAAGTAAAATATCTAACATATATTTGCAAGAATAAATAATGAGTTTTTTTTTTTTGGGTAAAGCAATAGTGATTTATCACTAGGTACAAATCAACTATGATTGTATTATTCGATAGAATGGGAAAAAATTTCACTAGTAAAATAAAATTTATTTCTTTGTGTTTAGTATATAGATAAAAGTATTATTCTAAAATTATTTGTATATATTTAAGATAAAAATATAAGGGTTGGCAATGGGATTGGGGGGGGGGTGGTTGTGAGGATGGGGAAGAGACAATGCAACTTGTTTTTCTATTTTAATCAAGAAAGTTAATTTTTAAAAATTTTTAAGGAGCTGTTTTTTAAAAAAAATATTTCGTCTTTTCTTCTTTTAGATTTTAATAGTCTAGTTATTTTCGAAAGACTATTCAAATGATATTCATCAACACAATATTCTCAATTACTAATTATTTAATATTATATTTCATTATATCAACACAATATTCTCAATTACTAATTATTTAATATTATATTTCATTATTTGAGGTACTCTAAATCGATAAATTTTGAATTTTTATCCTTCATTTGTTAAAGAATTTGAGGGTCAATTATATATATATTATATAAATGTAATCCAAAGTTTAATCTTTGTGGTTCTAAACCTTTTCTCTCTCTATATCTATTAAGATTTAAGCTCAAGTGGAAATCTACTATCCATGACTTAAAAGAACAATATAGTTTGTTCATCGTATGTTATAAACGACATGACATAAATATATTAGATATATTCACTTAGTCATGTCAAATTAATATAATTTGATGCAAATGTTATATTATGATCAAATATATATCATGGTCATATTATAAAATAGTATTTCATAAACGTTGTACATAAATTTGATCAGTGTATTTCTTCTCCATGGAAAAATAATATGATAGTTATTATGATAAAAATAATAATTGTTGAAGTAGATGTATATAAATCATACTTACACATATATATATTCATTAACAAAAAATTGTTTTACCAAGTATTTATAATCCATTAAACTTTTTCATGGTAGAGCTTTAATATATAATTAATGAATTATTTTGTACCAGTCAATTTGCTAAAAAAATGGAGAAGTGGTTAATCAAATTAAATTAACGAAAAAGTAAACAAGGCGAAAATGGAGTTGATAATATGAGGAGAGCCACACATACCATTTGGGTTGTTAATTGTGAATGGTACCCAAAGGGGACGCACTAGCTATAAATACCCTTGAAGCAATGGTATTAAAATGCAAGCTCTAGCAACTAAAAACAACAAAAAGAAAAAGAAGAAGAAGACGAGATTCCCTCTTCTTCTTTGTTAGAATTAAATAAAATTCCCTCCAAAAAACAACAAAAAAAGAAAGGTTTCAAGTGTTACATACATGGAGAAAAGTAGTTTCACAGTTGTGGGTTTGCTAGTTTGCCTATCATTTGTGTTGGTGAAGGGTGAGGATCCTTACCTCAGATATGAGTGGGATGTCACCTATGGAACAATCTCGCCATTGGGTGTGCCACTACAGGGCATTCTCATAAATGGACAACTTCCGGGACCTAGGATCAACTGCACATCCAATAATAACATAGTTGTTAATGTCTTTAACCATCTGGATGAGCCGTTGCTCTTTACCTGGCACGGTATCCAACAAAGGAAGAACTCATGGCAAGATGGTACCCCAGGTACCATGTGTCCTATCATGCCTGGTACAAATTTCACCTATCGCTTCCAGGTGAAGGATCAAATTGGTAGCTTTTTCTACTTCCCAACAACAGACTTACATCGTGCTGCTGGTGGTTTTGGTGCAATCGATGTACACAGCCGTAACCTTATCCCTGTTCCTTTTGACCAGCCTGCCGATGACTATAATGTATTCGTGGGTGATTGGTACAACAAGGGTTACAAGTCTTTGAAGAAGATCTTGGATGGGGGACGTACAATTGGCAGGCCTGATGGCATTCAAATTAATGGAAAATCCTTTAAGGTTGGTGACAAAGCCGAGCCACTCTTCAACATGGAGGCTGGCAAGACCTATAGGTACAGATTTTGCAATGTTGGCATGAGGACATCAGTCAATGTCAGGTTCCAAGGCCACCCCATGAAGTTGGTGGAAATGGAGGGATCCCACACCGTGCAGAACGTCTACGAGTCCCTCGACCTCCATGTTGGTCAATGCCTTTCGGTGTTGGTCACTGCTGATCAAGAGCCCAAGGATTACTACCTGATTGTTTCAAGCAGATTCCTGAAGCAGGCTGAACTCACCTCTGTGGCTATCATCCGATATGTCAATGGAAAGGGACCAGCATCTTCTGACCTCCCAGCACCACCACCAGTCAACACCCAAGGCATTGCCTGGTCCATGAACCAATTCCGCTCCTTTAGGTGGAACCTTACTGCTAGTGCTGCCCGCCCCAACCCTCAAGGATCTTACCATTATGGACAAATCAACATTACCCGCACTTTCAAGATTGCCAACTCAAAGGGTGAAGTAGATGGAAAGCTTAGATATGCCTTGAATGGTATCTCCCACGTTGATGCAGAGACCCCATTAAAGCTTGCTGAATACTTTGGAGCCAGCGATAAGGTGTTCAAGTATGATCTCATGGCTGATGAACCCTCAACATCAGATAAAGTGACCCTTGCCCCCAACATCAAGAATTCCACCTTCCGTAACTTTGTAGAGATCATCTTTGAGAACACCGAGAAGACCATCCAAACGTATCACTTGGATGGATATGCCTTCTTCGCAGTAGCAGTTGAGCCAGGGAAGTGGAGTCCCGAGAAAAGAAAAAACTACAACTTGGTAGACGCAATAAGTAGACACACTATCCAAGTGTATCCAAACTCGTGGGCAGCAGTGATGCTTACACTAGACAATGCTGGAATGTGGAACTTGAGATCAAATATGGGGGAAAGGTCCTACTTGGGACAACAACTCTACTTTAGTATTCTCTCACCAGCTCTCTCCTTGAGAGATGAGTACAACCTCCCCGACAACCAACCTCTTTGTGGCATTGTAAAGGGTATGCCCATGCCTGCTCCATACAAGGCGTAAATCCATCCAATCTG
Source organism: Solanum ossicruentum (assembly GCA_025774065.1). Lineage (NCBI taxonomy): Eukaryota > Viridiplantae > Streptophyta > Magnoliopsida > Solanales > Solanaceae > Solanum > Solanum ossicruentum. The sequence goes on along the minus strand of JAOTQR010000001.1, from coordinate 515,416 downwards.
TTGGAGGGGACAGATTATATTATTATATTTTTTTTTAATTAATAACAAGAGCTTGAGTTCTTAAATCATGTAGTCTTTCCATTTACATGCATTATAATAAGACAAAAATAAAGGATTTCCCCTCTCCAATTCTTGACAACTTATAGTTATTGTATTTTTGACAAATTCTATATTGTTAACTCCATATCACCAATCCTCACAAAGATGAGGTTTTGTTGGGTTCACTTTCTACAACATAAATCTCAAGTATTTGTTGCGTTTCCAAAGTTTGATAAAAATCTTTAGATCTGATAATGGGATTTATGAGTTCATTTCCAATCAAAGAACATTTGATAACTAGATCCTTTGATGCTTGGTAAAGGCTTTTGATTTGATCATTTATAAGAGGAAGCATCAAAGAACATGCCTCACTATTTTGATAACTCTGACAGATCCTGGAAGAGAAAATGAACAAAACCTTGGACAAATTCTATCACATCCCGGTTGTACTGGACTTGCAGTTTAAATAAACCTCTTAGAACTCCAGTATAGATTTTTGCAACTCGGGGCTCAAGGGGCTTGATATCTCGCAAAACATTAGAGTTCTTAAGTTTCAACCTGGATGCAAGATCATCATCCACTTCTTCCACAAATGTAAGCAGCATTCCGAGTGACAACCTCGACGTGATTAAAGAGCATTCTGGATTCTTGTGGAAAGCTGCTTTCATCTTCAGGAAATTCCTTCCATTCTTGGAGAAATTCTTACTCTAAAGATGATTGAAGTGAAACGCTGTGGCGAGTCTCTTGAAAATTCAGCCAAGGGAATTCAGGAAGAGCAAGAGGGATATGGAAACGAAACTCTCAAGGTTCTAATATACCCTTTGGATTCGTCAACCTGACGTGCGCTGCAACACTGATTCAACAGGTAACTTACACTACAACTGTTAAATCTCAGTAAATAACAACTGACAAGGTGCAAATGATGGATGAAACATGGTTGTTATAGTCTCTTCTGTTGTCTCTCTGTCTAGATGTGAGGTGGAGTGCGGCCAAGTTCGAGTGTCTGTATTATGCCTGCCCTTTTCTTTTCCAAAATAAAATTTGTGTCTCTACTTCAAAACAATCTACTTGGTTCATTTTTTTACATTACAAGTTTTGTACAAGAAATTAGTAGCTCATGAAAAAGTTACTTGCCATTGGAATGATAAAAAGAATAATATAAATGTACATGTAGAGAATTTCTTGTGTCTTTTGTGCTCATTACTTGAGACATATAGTTCGGGGCTAATAGAAACGCATGATAATTTAAGTATGAAACTTGCAAAAGTCGCAATAGGCTTTAGGAATATTTATAAAGGGTTCGACATACCTTTAAAAATACATATTTAGCAGCATCGTTAAATTTTGATGAAATCATAGGCCAGTATCCTCGACACCAAAAAAAACACAAGAAAAACTAAAGAAAAAAAACACCTAATTCCTATTGCGTCGCCCTCCTAAACGCCTTAAAAAGTTCTCAAACCTACTGAAATCATTAGTTAACGACCGTTCCATAAAGTTTTTACAAAAAATAGTCTCGAAGCCCTGGTACCTAAAAGATGTATAGGTTAAAAATCAGAGAAAAATTGCCTAATTTTGCGTTGCTCCTAAAATACCCCTAAATGTCGGAGTCTAAGAATGATGAAGTGTATGCAAATCTTTACTAAAGTGAGAGGGGTTGCTTTCAGTAACAAGAAATGTTAATAAGACTTACATTATAAACATCAAAATTGAAAACAAGTCAAAGTAAACAAAAACAATAAATTCAGATAAGACCAACTTAAACATAAATACATGTATATAATGATTGTCATCCAAGCCCAAAATAATAATAAGAAACAAAAGTTGCAATTAATTCAGTGAATAAAACTTGTGCCTCCATGATCAAAGCACATTTGACAAACTTTGTGAAACTCTTCATTCAAAAAAGTGCACCTATCACACATCCACATATTCCCTCTACTAGTTAAATGTTTGAGTCCATTTTCTGGTTCCCTGACCAATTTTTCAAAATAATTGACAGTAACTTTAGTCAGACCAATAAGTTTCGAACGAATATTCTTGTAAGAGCTTTGTCCCTCATCATTCATCATCTTAATTGACCCTGGATGGTCCATCAACTCCTCCTCTGCGCAATGATGAAGTCGCTCTAGAGCTACCTCTGCTTCTCCTCGAAAAATCGAGTTTTAGCCACCTCATCCTTTGGTACATAAGTCCATTTCAAAACCCACCTACATTCAACAATTTGTTCCCAAGCTTCAACAATAAACTCCAATTCTTTTTCATCTCTTAACTTGTTCAAACCTTCAACCTTGATCGTTTTCAAATCCTTCCTTGCCTTTTCTGTTGACTTCCCATTTGATAACCATCTCTCGAAATAATGTGTATATCTTTGTATATTCTTCTTCGCTTCTTTTTGCTCCTCATACCTATTACATCTACTAACACAATCACCCCATAAGCCAACAAAATTGATGTCCATATGCATACATCCCATGTTCTTCTCTTTTGACACTTGTTAGTGAAAGCCAAAATCCAGTTTGTATTTGCAGATTCTTCTTGATTTATACTTGTCCATTTTACCATCACCTCACAATCAATCGGACGATGAATTTCATCCAACGAAAACTATTACAACATTCGCAAATCACGCTATAATTCTCACTACCTACCTCAAATTCAACAGCACATTCACATCCCACATCATCTTCTTGTTTTCTTCTATATAACTTGGAAACATATGATCATAATACTTTGACTTATCTTTCTCCGAGGCTAGTTCAATGATCATGCTTTCACCTACCAATGTAAAACAAGACATTTACTAGGACCACCATCGTTAATCGAAACCCTAATGTAACTCATCCAACATGACTTACTTTATTACAAGTAGCAAAAGCAACATTAGAATTATATTCCTCAAAACATATCCCACAATTCCCAACATCATCTTTTTTTACGTCGTTGTCAGATAACATACCTATACACTCACGAACTTGTTGTTCGTTAGCAAACCACTCTTCACTAGCTCCATCGACTTTCCAATGGGACCGAGAGAATCGTTGAGGTTTTCGATATATCTTCTTTCATGAGCTGACGAATGTCAAAATCCTTCAAAATTTTGTAGCTTTTTCGTTGGTGCAATTCATCGATTTCAATGGTCGAATCTTACTCCTTTTCATCAGAATACATATCATTCTCAGAATCCATACGAAAAAGATGAAAATTTGATGGTGAATTAAAGTAGGAACAAAGATGACCATAGAAAACCTTTTATAATAATGTTTTGGTTCAAATTCAAAGCCCAGTGGACAATCGCACGCGGAGTTACAAGTCTGTCTATGAGTTTATATTTGATCCGAATAGGCCGATGGTGCTATATTTATATTTTAAAATCAATTTAATGTGAATAAATAAAAGAAAAATTCTGTTGATATAAGAATACCAATGGAAGGAGTTACAATTATGTTGCGTAGGATATGATTTATTTAAGATAATTAAAATCCTAATTGATTTTAAAGTGATAATTAAATATATTAAGACTTCCTACTTAGTATTGATATGGAACGAAGAACAGGAAACAGACGATTTTGATAGTTTTGTGTGGGTGTAAGTCCATAAAATTTTGGGTTAAAATTTTTTTATTAGTCATATTAGCAAAAATTCATGAATTAATACATATAAAAATTTGAGAAAAATCTCGAATTCTATTTGTCACCGCTAAATGCTAAAATAGGTGTCGTGTTAAATTGATAGGATTCAAATTCATTTATTCACATAAGTTGCAAAAAACTTTTTTTTATATTAATGTTGATATTTGTATCCTTTACTAATTAAGTACTCCCAATGTCCCAAATTAATTGAATTTTGAGAGTTTTTTTCCTAGGTTAAAATAGTTGAATTGTTCAAAATTCAAGATGAATGTTTTGTTCAAAATTCAAGATGAATGTTTGAAGTTTTTTCTATGTTTTGACTTTCATTTATTGAAATTTTATATTTTCTATGAGATCAATTACATTACATATTTATGATTTTACAAAGGATAATGGTGAAAAGTATAATTTAAATTTTATTTTTAAATATTTTTTTAAAATGTATGTATCTCCTCACACATTCAAATAAAATGGTAGGAAGAAGTATTGTTTATGTGTGAAAGTGTTGAATCTAACAATTAATGGTGTTTAATGAGAAAACATTTGTGTATTATTTTATTAAATTGTTGAGATGGAATTGATAATAATTAATTTGGCCAACACTAGGAGATTGGTATTATTAATTATTTGTTACAAATTTGGATTGAGGTTTATGAAATTATCCCTTAAAATAATGTAGAGAAAGATACTGAAATATGTGGGTTTGTTTTTGTCCAATTTCAGATTTTTGCAATGAAATTAATATTTTTGTAAACATACTAACAAAATTAAAATATTTAAAAGATGCATAAAAATTTATGATAAAAATAAATTTATTTAAATTTTGAAATTTAAAAAGTGACACATAAGTAATAGAGACGGAAGGAGTAATAAATTAGTGAAGAAGCTTATGTACTCCACCTAATTGGATTACTATAATAATTCCTAAAAAGACACTCCACCTAATTGGATTACTATAAGGGCACATTCTCAATTTGTTTAAGGTTGTGTCGGCTTCTCAAAATTCGGAAAAATTAAGATAAACTTTTTATATTTAAAAAAAAGTAATTTACTAGCTTCTAAGATGAGGTTATCAAGTTTTTAATAAATTATTTATACGTAACAAGTTGTTCCAAAGCTATGGAGCCGCCTGGTCAAAACCAGCATTACTTTAAGACTTGGTGAAGTCTCTTGCAACTCCATAGTCCCCTGAGATGGATTGGGAGTCATTTGAAACAATTATCACCAAACTCATGGAGAATCCAGATAACGAGTATGGCGCGATCTTACGTGCGATGATAGAGGAGGATCCGGACTCCGTTGCTGTTAAGCTTGCCAACAGTCTTGGCTCCGTCCATAACAGTACTGATTGGCGTGAATTTTGTGTTGCACTTCTGATGAGGTTACTTACTAAGCAGGACTTGGGCACTAGTTGGAGCAATCTAAGTGTGTCGAGTCAATCCACCATTAAGAGTGTCCTACTCGATCGTATCATGCTTGAAGAGTCTAAATCTATCATTTCCAGGCTCTGTGACATCATTTCGGATTTAGCTGCTGATAACAACTGGCCTGAATTACTGCCATTCTTACACCAATGTGTCACTCATTCCACTTCAACCAATTACTTAAGACAGTCTGCTTTCTTGTTATATGCGCAGCTAGCTGACAAAATTGGTGAAACAGTAGTCAGTTGTGTGGAAAACTTTCACTCTCTATTCCTTGATACACTGAAAAATGATGATCTTGATGTGAGGATTGCTGCCACGATGGCTGTGATCAGTTTTATTCAGTGTGTATCGAGTTTAAATGAAAAGGAGCGGTTTCAGGATCTGTTGCCAGGCATGATGAGGACGTTGACTGACACGTTGAGCAAAGGTGATCAGGAGGATGCAGCAGCTGATGTGCTGACACATTTTATTGAGTTGGCGAGGAATGAGCCTAAGTTCTTGAGGCCGCAACTAGTGGTTGTTATAGGTGCTATGTTTGAGATAGCAGAAAATAAGAGTTTGGAAGAGGAGACGAGGCACTTGGCAGTTGAGTTCATGTTGAGTCTGGTTGAGGGGAAGGAGAAGGTCCCTGGCATGATGAAGAAGGTGCCTTTGTTTACTAACACATGCTTTGCTATCTTATTGAATTGGGTACTGGATATTAAGGATGATGACCCTCGCTGGTACACTGCTGAACCTATTTGGCGTAGTGATGAACCTAGTTCTAAATGTGAGGAGAAGCAGTATGAAGTTACAGGGGCGTCGAAGAGCTGCGCTTTTGGTCTAGCTTGTTTAAAACGGTTTTCAATTGCATTAGGTGGAAAGACTACTACTCCTATTGCAATAGAGCAGCTGCCTGCTTACTTGGTTGCCCCTGAGTGGGAGAAACGCCACGCTGCTCTCCTAGCAATTGTTCAGATATCCGAAGGTAGTTCAAAGGTACAAATCTGTCATGTTAGTGCATTTATCATGAGGCATTTGAAAGTTTCTTCTACGAACTAGGATCTATAGCATAGTTTACCCGCTCGCGCTTATTAGTTTTAGATTAGTTTGCCTACTCAGGATATTGATTTGAACACATAGTGTCACTGTTTATACAGGTGATGATCAGGTATCTGGATCAATTTGTGAATATGGTTTTACGTTCTTCCCAAGATCCTCATCCTCGAGTCAGATGGGCCGCTATTCATGCAATTCACCAGTTTTTGGTCGATTTCTCTCCATATTTACAAGAACAATACCATAGCCAAATATTGTCTGCATTATCTGCAGCTATGGATGATCATCAAAATCCTCGAGTGCAGGTCTGACCGATCAACCCTTTTATGCTCATAGCAAACTTCCTAAAATACAATTGCAGCTATTCAATTTTGGTGTTGCGATCCGTTTCGTTAGGCTATACAATTAACAGCCTAACTTATGGCGCCTTGTAAGCTATGAGTATATTTGGTGCTCGTTATATGTCAGGGAGGTACCTACAGTGACCTAAATAGAGTTTGAACAATTCACTGCATAAAGAATATGGTGCAGATGTGTCGTTACTGCTTCATTCAGTTCATGATACTAACTAATTTACTAGTTTGGCATTTTTATAGGCATTTGCAACTGCAGCTGTCGTGATTTTCTTTGAATCTGAACAGTCAGAAACTTTCGAACCCTATGTAGATGGAATACTTAAAAAACTGGTTGTACTTCTGCAGGTATGCAAATATAGAGGCCACCATGTTATAAAGGTTAGATTACTGATAGCGACTCACGGCGTCTTTTTCCTACTCATAGTTGTTGTCTATAATGCAGAATGACAATCAAATGGTAAATCAAGAAGCATTACTTGCATTAGGTGCTATAGCTGATTTGTCTAAGGTATTGCCTACTTGCATTTATTTTTGCCTCGATGCTACTTCCGCTTATGTTATGGATAACAACATGACATCTAATATGTTGTACTTCAACAGGAACATTTCCATAAGTACTACGATTTTGTAATGCCATATCTGAAAACTTCACTGGTAAATGCAAATGAGAAATCAGATGAAGCACTTGGATGTAACACCTTGCAGTGCATAAGCTCTGTTGGGATGGCCGTAGGCAAAGAGAAATTCAGAAAAGACTTGAAACAGGTGTTCTCCCAACTATCGCCAATACTTCTTTTCATAAGGGTTTCATGGGTAGCATATATTAGTTCCATTTATATCATGCCACGTTAATTTATGATAGTAAAGTGATAGCTTTATTTCCACAACTGGATGGAGCCAAAGATTTACTATTTTTTGGCTTTGGGGTATGATGGAATAAAACAAAATGTCTCTTTAAACTGTCTACGCTTCTTTCAATTGTGAAGTAGCAGCTAGTCAATGCAACTTTCGACGCTCATCATGGGTCATCCGGAAATAGTCGATCTATGTTTTAAACATAGAGGTCAGGCTGCGTACATCCGACCCCCCTTACCCCGCAATCGGCGGGAGCCTTTGAGGCAATGGGGTAATGTTGTTGTTGTTGTTGTTAAAGTGATAGCTTGAGGCGAAAATACATGTTAATTAACCATGGCTACATGATAAAGTGTATGCAAAAAAAGCACATTTCCTGTATTCATCATCGCGAAGCCACTGCAGATGGAATATCTTGTTCCGGTTTGCATTTGCTATGATTTTTTAAAGCTTTCTATCACTCAAACCATAGTTTTGATTACGCCTATTTGAGTTACTACCTTCTTCAACAGTTGGGAGCAATGAATAGTAACTGTGATGTAAATACTGATTCATCGTGTGGTCGTATCCATTCATTCATTTCTCGACTCGGACTTGTTTTAATAATGTTTCTTGTCATCATTAAAGGTTATGGAAGTGCTCAAGTCATTTCAAGAATCACAAGTGAAAGAGTTTGATACTATTCCAGACAATCTAGTGGTTTGTGTTAATCTTTGATTTTAAGATTTCAGAATTACTTCTTTTACGATTGACCTCTCAATATTTTTCTTGATTAAATCACAGGCATGGCTTAGTATTTGCTCGACCATAGGGAAGGATTTTCTTCCTTACATGAGTATAGTCATGCCCCCTACAGTTGAATTTGCTCAACTTGAGCCCGATCAGAGCGTATCCTCAGATGAAATAGCTGATAGGTAAGCTTTTACAATTAGAGGTGCGGCTTTTTTGGTTTACAATTAGCTGATAGCCCGATCATTTTTGACTTGCACACACATATCTATCAGACATGGTGTGAAGCTTTTATATACATTGTGCAGTATACACAAAGTCAAGCTTCGGGATGAAATAATATCCATCAGAGGAGAGACCCTCCTGTGGGGCAAAGCTGTAGCCTGTTCTGTCCTTGGTTCATTTGCCGAGTCATTGGAGGAAGACTTCTACCCATGGATTCCACAGGCTAGCATGAATAATCAATTGAGCATTTACTTTTTTTTAAATGTTCTTTAAGGGGATTCAGAATTAACAGGTGGTATTTATGGCTTGAATCACGAACCAGGCTGCTTCAGTTTTAGTTCCGCTTCTGAAATTCTATATTCATCAAGATACCAGGGAAGTTGCTTGTAAAGGTAAAAGAATCTCGTGATTTCATATGGTTCTAGCTATTTTCCGTCAACTTCTCCAGCTTCTTATGAGATGTTATTTGTGGTGGTTAAGCTATGTCACCCCTGTTGCTTGCTGCTAAACTAGCAACACTGAAAGGGACTGCTCAAGGTGCAAGCGAGTACTTCATGCAGTTGTCTGGTCATATAATCTTGGCTATGGGAGACACTTTATCTTCGGTTGTCTTTAACATTAATATATATAGATTCTCTTTTTTGGACAAAAGGATTTAGCTCCATTTATCTAAAGATGAGAGTGTGACACTTTAATTGCCTCTTCCAATGCAGGAGCCTGAGACTGAAGTATGTGCAACTATATTGCATGAGTTGAATACATGCCTAACGGTATGTCACATTAAGATAGTTTCTTTATTTTGATCCAAGCTTGCAATGTTTAAGATGAGGACACTTTTTTCACTTATTCTGCTTCTTGTATCTTCTTTCAGATCAGTGGTCATCTTCTCAACGAAGCTCAGGTTTGTAGCATCATGAATGAGCTAAAACATGTCATTGTAGAAAGTTCACGTAGAAAAGGAGAACTCACAGAGAGAGTAAAATTAGAAGACTTTGATGCTGAGGAAGCTGAATTGATGAAGGATGAAAGAGAGCAAGAAGTAGAAGTTTTCATCAATGTATGTTCGATAAGAAATTGCTGTTCAGACATACATAATTCATAACACCATGTTGTCTCTATAAAATTTTTCACTTTGATGACATGATCAATTTATTATCAGGTTGGTCACATATTGGTGACATTTATCAAGATATTCAAGGCTACTTTTTTGCCTTTTCTTGATCAACTTTCATCGTGTCTAATTCCAACGACGGTGAGTTTCAGCTCATGGTAACCAATTCTATTTTTAACAACCTTGGTTGTTTTCCGCTTATGTTTCTAATTTAGTTCTTTCCCTTACTGCTTGAAGGGCGACGACAAACTAACTGAAGAGAGAAATACATGTATTTATGTATTTGATCAACTCGTGGAGCATTGTGGTGAAGCAGCTCTAAAGTGGGATTGTCTTTATGAGTTTTTCTTAAATAAGTTCACAATTCTGATGGTTACTTTCTGTCAAACTTAGGTACTTTGACACATATCTTCCTTTTCTTTTGGACTGGAGCAACGACGAAAATCCAGGTGTTAGACAGGTTTGTGCGTATTTTTGGTGGTCAGCAGTTTTCAGTCAAGTTTCATTTTCTATTTGATTCATCTAAACACCATCCGTGTCATGTTCAGAATGCTCTTTATGGAGTTGGGCTTTGTGCTGAACGTGGTGGTTCTGTTTTCAAACCTTTTGTTAGAGGTATGATATTGTTAAATCCGTTAATGAGACCCTTCCATCATCATGTTTGGTCTTTGATAAATCCCATGATTTCAGAGGCTCTTTCAAGGATCAGTGTAGTCATTATGCATTCGAATGCTCTTGAAGAGAATATAAAGGCATATAATTATGCTGTTTCTGCACTTGGTAAGATATGCCAATTTCATCAGGAGAATATTGACTCAGAACAGGTATGTTTTTCTGGGAATCTCTAACATCTTGTTTAACTTCTACAACATTCTCATTCCAAGTGTTTTTGTAGATTATCCCGGCTTGGCTGAACTGTCTCCCAACAAGAGATAACTCGAATGAAGCCAAAGCAGTTCTAGACCAGCTATGTTCAATGGTTGAAAGGTTGAATTAGTTCTATATCATCACCTGGTCTTTACTTTACTATTTGAGGTTTGCAGCATTATTTCTTTTTAGTCGTTAACGCGTTTCTTCAAATCTTCTAACTTACAGATCAGACAGAGAACTATTAGGTCCCAACTATCTGCACCTTCCAAAGGTTATTTCCATTTTTACTGAGGTCAGTTCAAAATCACAACTACCTTGTGTTAATATGAGTTGTTATCTCTATTTAGATGCTTCCTCCGACATATCCTTTTGTTCAAATTTTATGTTGATGTAGTCATTTAGTAACTGAAAGTTACTTTTATTAGGTTCTATGTGCTGGAGATGATGTTGTTACAGAAGAAACAGCAAATCGCATGATTCATCTGTTGAGGCATTTTAAGGAAACACTACCACCAGCAACCTTGGCATCAGCAAGAGACCAGCTATTGCCTCATCAGGAGATGGAATTAGAATCCATTTAATCACCTGATAAGGCACACATTAAGATTTCAGCTCGCGCAAAGAAACTGCTATGTAGCCTTGTGACTTGCTGGAATCAAACATCGTGTTTGTCAAATGTGTAAGCTGGAGACCCGCTGATCATCCTAAACTTTGTGTCTAGTCAATTTCTTTCATTGCAGTGTGATCAACTCAGTTACTCTTATGGAATGAGCTGTTATATCTTCTTTCCTTGAGCAATTTTCTGTACTCACTTCTCTGATGAGTGGACATCGAACGAGTGCCACAGCTGATGAAACTTGACAAACATTGAACGAGTGGCCTGAAGTTATCTCATCTTTCCTGTGATAAGAGTTAGAATAATGATCAAATGGAGGATTGTTGTGTTCTTCCTATTATGAGCAGAATGCTGCAACAAATATCATATAGGACCAGCAAAAAAATGTAAGAAGAAAGAAAGAAATTAATATAAATTAAGTTTGTTGAAAACTCTATTTGTTACCTCACTGAACAAGAAGCACTGGTGTTGGTCTCACCTCTTCAATATAGCATAGTGTGACATTGATTTTTCATCCACAAAAGTTGTTTAACATTCAATGACAATTAGTATCAAATCTCATAAGTCTTTCATGATTAACACAAAAAATTTTTTGAATCACTTTATTTTGCCCAGAGTCACATAACAAAGCCTGGGATTTGAGGAGTATAGAGTGTACCACACCTTACCTTACAACTACAGCGTTGAGGTTGAGAGACACCAGAAATTTCAAAAGTTTTGGTTAGGTAAGGTCAATGGTCTTAAAAAAAGAACCATTGCACTTGAACATGGTCCACCAAATGTAAAATACTAAAACAATTGATTTAAAAAGAACCCAACTTGCTTCCAAGCCTCTTGTTCTTTAGTTCTTGTTAATTTATTTTGAATAACAAGATGTAAATGCTCATCAAGAAAAACACAAATTGTAACAAGGGGGTAAGCCTACATCAGTTCTTGTTTACTCAAAGTAGTCAAAGGTAATCAATAGACTTAACTTTGTATTAGTTTCTTTCTTCTTAGATTATTTTGCTATTCTTTATGATAAAACATGAATCTTTAAAGGGTACTTGTTGGGTCGTTCTTGATCTGACTTACCTTTCTGGTGTCCATATATGCAACTTTCTGCTATACAATAGGAAGAACACAACTAGTATCCAGATATAAGTAGTTACAGTTAAGTTAGGCTATTTTAGTTTCAGTATTCAATCTTCTTCAGAAAGGGATACAGATTTTGAGCTGTTGACCATTTCTCCAATTTGTGACTGTCAGATAAACTTACATAAATATTCTATGATAAGGTTGTAAATCTCATGTTTGGTCCTAAAATATGATTTGTTTTGAATCTCTTTACTTCCAGAGTTGTCAATTTCTCCTCCATGCTTAAAACACTTCACAAAGTCTGAAATGGAGAGGAGATTTCTTGATACTTTTCTGTTTTGGGCAACTCAGAAAGGAAGGATTAAGGATGGGAAGTTGCGAGGACATGGAATGAAAGTCGGGGATATTGTTTCAGGACCAAGGGAAAACTTATCTTCTGCACAAGTCAAAGAAGGTTACGAGTTTCTCCTTTCACTGGTTCCAGGAAGGTGGCCTTTACCAAATTTATGCAGCCCATTGTTTCAGAAGTTCATCGATTACATCCTTCAGAATGTGAAAGATCTTTTCATCAGCAAGAAGGAGCTGGACAAGTTTGTTCTTCTGAAGAGGGAGTTTCAAGTACTTGAAGAATGTTTAAAGTATCTCGAAACCTTCCTCGGTTTCATAAAAGATGCAAGCATGGAGCTAGAGAAATCCAGAATGCTCTTTAATCACATCGAGGTTGTCACTCGGAATGCTGCTTACATTTGTTACCTATGTTATGTGGAAGAAGTGGATGATGATCTTGCATCCAGGTTGAAACTTAAGATCTCTAACGTTTTGCGAGATATCAAGCCCCTTGAGCCCCGAGTTGCGAAAATCTATACTGGAGTTCTAAGAGGTTTAGTTAAACTGCAAGTCCAGTACAACCGGGATGTGATAGAATTTGTCCAAGGTTTTGTTCATTTTCTCTTCCAGGATCTGTCAGAGTTATCAAATAGTGAGGCATGTTCTTTGATGCTTCCTCTTATAAATGATCAAATCAAAAGCCTTTACCATGCAGCAACACAACTGGTAACTTTGCTCATTTATCCGCCTGAACATCTATATGTCGATCAGGGGAAATTGAGCGATATACTTACTTGTGTTGAAGGTCATATTGCTGAACTAGCATCTGCTGCTTACTCTTTCTCTGTCCAGGAACCAGCAGAAGTTAACTCGGAGTTTGAAGACTTGTTAAAAAATATTGACCATCTCATGGAAGATCTAAAAGATGTTATTTTGAAAGCTCCATTATCATCAGAGTGTAATTTCCCCAGGACGAACATATTAGGCTTTATTGATTCCCTCTTAAACTATCTGAATGAGCCGCAGCAAGAGGGAAAGTGTGATTCTGTTGTCGAGCATCTTATTGCAGAAGCTAAGGAGGAGTTTACTCTCCTAAGATCCTTCTTGAATCAAGTTGAGAAGAAAAAACATGAGTTTGAGGAGGTGAAGAAGCACGATCTTTGGACGGAAGTCATATCTCTTGCATACCAGGCAGAATGCATAATTGATTGCCTGGTTACCGGAGATTATCCTGTTTGGTATCTGTATTTGTTATGTAAGATCACAGCAGAAACTAAGCTTGTCAAGAATCATTTGAAGGAGTTCCATGCTACGATTGTGCAAGAAGTTGAAGTCCCTATCGAAGAACAAGCACCAAATCCTGTCAGACAAGTCGTTGAGACTACACAACTTGATGAGGTAGTGGTGGGTTTTGATGAAGAAGCTGACTTGCTAATCAACCGGCTCACCAGAGGACCAAAGGACTTGGATATTGTGTCTATTGTAGGGATGCCTGGTCTTGGAAAGACTACACTAGCAAAGAAAGTTTATCATAATGAGCACTTACGGAGCTATTTTGACGTCCAAGCTATGTGTTGTGTTTCCCAAGCCTATGACAGGAGAAAGTTGTTAATTGAAATCTTGAATCAAGTTAAAAGTTCCAATCAGCAGAATGAGAAAAATCCAGCAGATGCATTGCGGAAATTTTTAAGGAGGAAGAGGTACCTTCTCTACATTGATGACATATGGAGTGTTGACACATGGGATGACTTGAGAGGATGTTTCCCGGATGATGAAAATGGAAGCAGGATTTTATTGACCAGCCGACTCAGCGATGTGGCTTCAGAAATCAACCCTGAAAGAGAACCTCTTCACCTTCGTTTCCTTTCCGAAAATGAAAGCTGGGAACTAATGAAAGTCAAGCTGTTCAAGCAGCAAAACTGCCCACCAGACCTATCTAAAGTTGGAGAAAACATTGCTAGAAAGTGTCAAGGACTACCTCTCCTTGTGATTTTGGTAGCTGGAGTTTTGTCTGGGATAAGCGAAAACGAGGAAAGTTGGAGAAAAATTGCAGAGAGTATAAATCTAGGTACTGTCACTAGTGCAAAAGAGTGCTTGGACGTAATAGAATTGAGCTACAAGCACTTGCCAGATAACCTCAAGCCCTGCCTTCTTTATTTTGCATCATTTCGGGAGGATGAAGAAATTTCATTCTCAAACTTGGCGTGGTTATGGACTATCGAGGGGTTTGTTCCAAACTCGGAGGCAGAGAGTGCAGACCTTGTTGCAGAAAGTTTACTGAATGATCTCATCGATAGAAGCTTGATCATGGTGAACAAGAAAAGGTCCACTGGGGGAGTCAGAACATGTCACATTCATGATATGTTGCATGATTATTGTGTGACGAAAGCTAAGGAAGAGAAGTTTATGCAGCTAACAAGCAATGGAAAGACTGATTTGTCTAGTTCCTTTTATGAAAACCGGAGGCTTTGCATTCATCATAGCCTTTATTGGGCAGGAAGGATTGGAAACCTGCAAGTCCGGTCTGCAGTCTTCAGACCTCCGAAATCTAGCTGCCAGGAATTTTTTGATCTCGAGAACTTTAAACTTCTAAGGGTCGTACAAATGGAATGTCCTGTGTCAGACAGTTCATTTCAGAGAACAAAAGAGCTTATCCATCTGAAGTACTTAGGAATCAAAGGCTATATGGAATCTATGCCATCATGGATATCGAGCCTTTCAAACCTAGAGGTATTGCAAGTAAAAACAGTAGGCAGTGGCATAGTATTTCCGATGAGCATCTGGGATATGCCAAGGTTAAAACATGTCCACGTAGTACCTGTTGCATCTTTTGATGGACGCATTCCTCGCAAATCAACAAACAAATGTTGCATAGAGACCTTGGCCACAGTGTCTCTCACTCATAAGCTAGCAGACTACATGATCAAGAAGGCAAACAGACTGCAAAAACTCAAGTGTCACTGTAAAGAGCCTCTTAAACTCAGATTAGATGGTCTTCAACTTGAAATGCTCAGTGTGAACGGTAAGATGTTGAAATTCAGCTTGCCTGAGACACTAACAAAGCTAACTCTATCAGATGTTTTGTTGCCACAAAGTGAAATGTCTAAAATCGGTAGATTACCAAATCTAGTGGTTCTCAAGTTGGAGCATAGAGCATTTCAGCAGGGAAACTGGAACATTGAAGATGAAGAGTTTCCGAATCTCAAGGTTCTTAAATTGAGATCCCTTACAATTACAATATGGGATGCCTCGAGTGAGTCCTTAACCAACCTCGAACAGATTCTGGTGGAAAGCTGCTTTCATCTTCAGGAAATTCCTTCCATTCTTGGAGAAATTCCTACTCTAAAGATGATTGAAGTGAAACGCTGTGGCGAGTCTCTTGAAAATTCAGCCAAGGGAATTCAGGAAGAGCAAGAGGGATATGGAAACGAAACTCTCAAGGTTCTAATATACCCTTTGCATTCTTCAACCTGAAGTGCGCTGCAACACTGGTTCAACAGGTAACTTACACTACAACTGTTAAAATCTCAGTAAATAACAACTGACAAGGTGCAAATGATGGATGAAACATGGTAGTTATAGTCTCTTTTGTTGTCTCTCTGTCTAGATGTGCGCTCTTCAAGTTGGAGTGTATTATGCCTGCCCTTTTATTTTCCAAAATAAAATTTGTCTCTACTTCAAAACAATCTACTTGGTTCATTTTTTTACATTACAAGTTTTGTACAAGAAATTAGTAGCTCATGAAAAAGTTACTTGCCACTGGAATGATAAAAAGAGTAATATAAACGTAGATGTACAGATTTTCTTGTGTCTTTTGTGCTCATTACTTGAGACATATAGTTCGGGGCTAATAGAAACACGTGATAATTTAAGTATGAAACTTGCAAAAGCCGCTATAGGCTTTAGAGATATTTATAAAGAGTAAATCATAGGCTTGTATCCTCGCCACTTAAAAAACACAAGAAAAACCGAAGAAAAAAGAATCACCTAATTCTTATTGCGTCGCCCTCCTAAACGCCTTAAAAAGTTTTCAAACCTACTGAAATCATTAGTGGCGCCACTAACGACCGTTCCATAAAGTTTTTACAAAAAATAGTCTCGAAATCCTGGCACCTAAAAGATGTATAGGTTAAAAATTCGAGAAACATCGCCTAATTCCTATTGTATTGCTCCTAAAATACCCCAAAATGCTGGTCAGATTAATTAATACGCATATATGTTTAATTAATACAATAAAAAATAACTGACATATATTTTCAAATCAACAATATTCTAATTTAATTAAGTTCAATTATTTTGTTTTAAGAAAACATTTTATACGAATAATAAAAGATAAATAATAGAAAGGAGATGAATAAATAGCAACTTAGAAGTGCATACGTCCGTGCATTTCAAACATACCATTTAAACCAACATTAAGCCATTCAACTTCGTCCTCAATATTTATATTTGACTCAAGATTGTTTCAAATTCAAAGCCCAATGGACAATCGAAAGTCTGTTTACGAATTTATATTTGACTTGAATAGGCAGATGATACTATATTTATATTTTAAAATCAACTTAATATGAATAAATAAAAGAAAAATTCCGTTGATATAAGAATACCAATGGAAGGAAGATTCATAAGAAAGACGATTCTATACCTATGATTCACCTACGATTATATCAAATTCCTCTTTTCTTATATATGATTAATGTGAAAAATAGGATATTCCGATATGTTATTATGTATACACGACATACACAAAAAGAAAAACCCATAAAAGGCATTAAAAAAATAATAAGTTTCTCTTTTTATTTTTAGAAGTATTTGATATTTGGTTGGTGATGCCATTAATCAAAGTAATTTTGGGTAGCCAAATGTCACTATTCTTTGCTGCTTTGATAATGAGTATTCCTACTGTGGAATTTCTTTATTGAAATTAATTATGTCACAAATAAAGTAATTAAATGCTTATCCATTTTTTGCGTCCAATTATTATTTATCTAAATAATTTTACTTTTATACGTTTTGCTATTTTAACAAGAATTGGATATGTACTATCTAATCTTTAAGTGAATGTACTAATTTATTTTGTGAACCAATTGAAATAAATATCAAATATAATCAAGTAAATTGAAACAATTACATGGATAAGCAAATTTATGCTAGTTAATTAACTAACATAAACTATAATTTAAATTAATTATGATTCGTGATAAATATCTAGTTGTAATTAAAGTTTAAGTTTTTGATAATTCCCGCGATTTATACAAATGTTGTGCGCAATTATACAAAAGTTGTGCGCGAATCAAATTGTGTAGCGAAATATACAAACACTTGTAAATTGTATAGCGAATAATACAAACGTTGTACATGAATTGTATAGCGAAATATACAAACGCTATACAAAAACTGCAAACTGTAAAGTGAATTATACAAATATTACGCTAAATATATAAATGTTGTTATAACTATAGTTATGAAAGGTGATTACCCAAACAATAGCTATGGAACATAATTAAAGTATTTTTGAGTACTTATATGCGAAAATTACTTATTAAAATTTTGAACTTTCATAAGCTTGGTCCAATAAGTTATTAGTTTTTATTATTCCTTTTTTAAAGACAGTAAAAACTTATTCGCATTCATTATTTACGTCAAGTAATTTTTAACCTTAATTTTTTTTATTTGATCATAATAAAGTAATATGGTTTGATATAAATAAGGTGTGCAGGTAAATTTTACCCGATTAGAGAGTCAGAATTTACCTTTTTGATCCTTTAGTTTTGATTATTTGACTAGTGTAAGATAACTTACATATTAATAATTTTTTAATATCTCAATTTTTCACTATAAAATTTAGCGACAGATATATTTTGTTGCTGATGTAGTAAAATTAATTATAAAATTTATTAAATGACAGATTAATTAGCCATAAATTACTAAAATATCTTATTAGCTAGACGAGTTACTTTATGACGAATTAGCTATTTCATATAGTGTATTGTTTGTTTTTGAGACTTGATATCTTTCAAATGAGGGTCTTTCCAAAACAATATCTCTATTTTTATGAGTTAACGGTAAAGTCTGTATACATTTTATCCTCCTACTTGTAAGAATTTATTGAATATGTTATTATTATTGTTTAACTATTTCACATAGTACGTCCCATCAAATGATGGTATTTTATTAAATTATTTTAATTAATTTTTGCTTGTATATATATTTCATTTCTAAGTGTATACAATTCATGGGCCCCATTCATATGCATATATCGTTACCATTTATCTAAAAGTGGTAAATAATGCATCTAATGAAGTCTTCTATTTTTGGTCATAACATTATATGAAGAAAACCAAGTGCAATTTCCATCAATATTATTTGCAAATGAGCTGTTTTTGGATAATACAAATAAATATTGACTTTATATTCTATACACGGATAATATAAAGAACTTTTATAGTGTCAAGTCAAGTTGGCATACAATCGTATACATAAATTTTCTCTATTAGTAATTGGAGGTCTCAGGTTTGTGCTTTGAGGATTAAAATATTTTTGATAAAGAGTCTCATACCATTATATAATGAAGTAAATGTAGATTGATCAAACCACAAAATAAATATATGAGTGTGAACTAACAAAATAAAATAAAATTAGAAACTACTGTCCATTTTAATGTAAGTAAATATAGATTACATTTAAATTCCAGTATAGGGCAAGTTCAGGAAGTAAATATAGATTGCATTTAAATTCCAGTAAAGGGTAAGCCCGGTGTACTAAAGCTCCCGCTACGCGCAAGGTTTGAGGAAGGGCCTGACCACAATGGTGTATTGTACGTAATCTTACTTTATATTTCTGTCGCAGATTGTTTTCAAAGCTTGAACCCGTGATCTCTTGGTCACATAACACCAACTTCATCAGTTACTCTAAGACTCAAAAAATTAATAAAAACTTACTATATGATTTCTTATCATGTACGCTTATCAAAAAAATAATTAAAAATTCCACCAAATTGAATCAAAACATGTTCTAAATGTAACATACGTAACAACACACATCTCTTTTCCACCCTCTCAAATTTAGTAACTAAGACATTATCACTCTCACCCAACTTTAATTAACATGCTAATTAAATTAATTAACCAAAACTCCACAATCCACATCTCCAATTTAACAACAACAAAAAAAAAAAAGAAGAAAAAATGAAAACCCCATTATCATCATCAAGAACCAAAGTTGTGACACCATGTTGTGCAAAAATAGGTTTAAAAAGAGGTCCATGGACACCAGAAGAAGACGAATTACTGACGAATTATGTCAGTAAAGAAGGGGAAGGGCGGTGGCGTACCCTTCCAAAGAAGGCGGGACTCCTCCGTTGTGGGAAGAGTTGCCGCCTTAGATGGATGAACTACCTCCGCCCTTCTGTTAAACGCGGACATATTACGCCGGAGGAAGAAGATCTCATCCTCCGTCTACATCGTCTCCTAGGGAACAGGTCCTTCTAAATTAATTTTAATTTTTATTACAACATTTTTGAAGATGAAAACCCTTAATTTTTTTTGTTACTAGTTAGGGTTTTGATTTGTCTAGCAACTTTCTTTTTTCAATCTTCTAGTTATTTTGTTTCACATCTAATGTTTGATACGGGATTTATGTCAAAAAAGTTTCATATATATGCCGTGGATTTTTAGAGTTTAAATATTCTACCAAAAGCAATTTCATTTTTCAGACTCGAGTTTGAAATCTTTAGTTAAGGAGATGGAGGATCTATACTTATCAACTATCACTCCACCATCAAACTAATAATCTTTACTCGGTGATTAATATCAACTTTGGTTTGTATTTTTTTCATATTGAATTTTTTTACTAACCACTCTACTGTATGTTTTGTTTTTTAGGTGTTATTTTTTCGTCTAATATATATATATAATTTTTAATTTAATATTATCAGATAAATTTAACTAGCTATAGTAGGTTGTTGTTGTATTTCTTTTAATTACTATATCATATATTTGCTATGAAAATATATCAGTCGTTTAATCTAATAATGGTGTAAGAAATCTATATATTAATAATGCACAAAAGTTATATTCGTCTTTTTGAAACTTTGGAAATTTTGTAGGTGGTCATTGATAGCGGGGAGAATTCCAGGAAGAACAGATAACGAGATAAAGAATTATTGGAATACTCACCTTAGCAAGAAATTAATCAGCCAAGGAATAGATCCAAGAACACACAAACCATTAGTATTAAACCCTAATTCCTCTGGTGATGATAATCATATTATTACAAAGAAAGCTTATTCTCCTTCTCCCTCTTCATCACCAAAACTAGCAAATAATTATGATCTGAACACAATTAATCCAAACCCCATTTACATTCCTAATTTCCAAATGAAAGAACCCCTAAGAAGTAGCATCAACAATAATATCTGTCCTGGAGAAATTATGAGTCCTGATGATCATAGCAGGAACACGATATCCACCAATTTTCAGGATGATGATATGAATTGTTGCGCGGACGATGTCTTCTCCTCCTTCTTGAATTCTTTGATCAATGAAGACATGTTCGATTGCCAAAATCAACAAATTAACGGTACATTGCAAGATTTTGATCCTTTTATGGCTTCATCTGATCAAAATAACCCCAAGAGAATGGATGATTGTTGAAGAATTTTTTTTATTATTATATATAAGAAAAAAAGAGTTGGATTTTGATATTGATATTTGTAAGTCAAAACAAATTTTTAATATGATTTATAAGTGATCAATCTAATGGATCATGTAATAGAATATGAATGTGTGTGAGGGTTGCAACATATGGAAAGGCTATATATATATGTTATATATTTGATAATATTACTCCCTTCATTTTAAATTAGTTTTCATGTTTTTTTTCTTTTTCAAAGTCTGTTTAACTAATTTTATCAACTCAATATTCTACGTTTAAAGGGTCACAAACTCACAGCCGATCAATAATTCATGCGTATATAGCAGAGTTATAAAAATTAAGTTGTTTGATAATCGCTCAACAAAAGTATTTCCTAATTTATCTACAAATAATTCTTCGCTATGCTAAAATAGTTGCTGATTATTATACGATAACTAAAAAAACAAGAGAAGATAGGAAAAGTGAACAACAAACTACAGTTGATTAAATGTGTTTCAATAAATATTTTATGATGATTTCAACTAGAAAACTCATACATATAATAATTTAGATATAATACTCCAAAAATCAAAATACTTTGCATATGTTTTTTACCTAGGTAATTATCAAGCATTTGTCTACATCTTTCGTTGTGTTTGATAACAACATGAATTACTACACTTTGACCAAATACTCACAACTAACAGTCTGTTTTTATTTTCAATATATACTGCACATGTGATTGGTAGATAATATATGATTTTTACTTATGCACTTTTGGAGTAATGATAGGTGAAACTAAAATTTTGACTTCTTATGAATTTTCAAATTAAAAAGTTATATAGTTAGTCGTTCGATAAAAATATATATATATATATATATATATATATTTATCAGTTATTTTACTTAGCTAGTCGCTCGTCCAAAATATTATTGAGTGTCAACTGCACATAAACAATATTAATATAATATGTCTATTGTTTTATTTTATTTTTGGATGAATATTATAAATTAGATTCAAAATATAAAATTTACGTTAAGATTATCAAATTTCATCATATTTGTAAGTAGAATTGTAGCTTTCATCCATTGATTTTTAAAAGGTAAATCTATCTTAACCATTCAAAAATAACTATAAAACCAAAAAAAATCAGTCAAAGGTCAAGTTGTAAATACTTCTTCTTTATTTTTTTAAAAAATTACAATAAGAAAATATGAATTTTCGATGGAAAATCTTGTTGGAAATTTAAGATTTTCAATACTGAAGTATATTCTAGAGTTCAAAATATATGGAAACAAGGACTTGTTTCTAATTAATACTACCATTGTACTAACTCTAGTATTAAACAAGATTAGCGACAAACAATTTCTATTGATAAGAACAAAAAATCTATCATTAATCTTATTTAATGGTACTAAATAATGGGAAAAAAAAATTAGTTACAGACTATTTAACGATAAATATGCCAAAAAATCTAGAAATTATAACACTTGACTCACCCGGAAAATTGGAGCCATTTCCATGTTGGAGCTAAATAAAATGAAATAGAAAAATATGAAAGTAGAAAACAAATGAAATTTTTGGAGAAAATAAGAATAAAAAGAGGTTCCAAGTTCTATACCAATATTTATATTGCATGATAGTGTAAGTAAGTTGAATATTAGTTGTATTATAAAAGTAGTTCTTTTTTTTTCCCCCTAGAGAAGAAAAAATATATGTGTTTGCAATTCTTTTTTATAATCAATTAATGATATTTCTTTTTTAATATTTAATTTCCATTGTTTTCTTTGTATAAGATTGACCGGTAGTTCTAAATAATTGTGGAGATATTGGAGAGGGGTCA
>JAOTQR010000001.1:470924-482707 GCA_025774065.1 Solanum ossicruentum | reverse complement strand
CCCCCCATATAAATATAAACTTGTGCATTAAATTTTATATTTTATTTAAAATTCATAATTTGGAAACTCAAAATCATGTTTTATTTAAAAGAAATTTTGAGATTTGAAATTATACTATTTAAGATAGTTAATCATTATTTTTTTAAATTTTTTTACATCAGACAAAGTTAAACAAATTGTTATTATGTTAAGAAAAACAATTATTAATGGTAAGAATTAGAGAGCCACACAATCGTGGCTATGCAATTGTAAATTGTATTTCGAAAAAAAAAAGAAAATTATACTTTAAAGAAAACACGTGCTAATGAAAAAAAGATGAAAGATGAAAACTAGTTCATAAATAATGGGAAAAATTATGCGGATAAGCAAATGTATACTAGTTAATTAACTAACATAGTTATTATTTGAATCTTAATTATGGCTTGCAGCAAACATATAGTTGTAACTACAGTTTGAATTTTGTATAATTTGCAAGATTTATACAAACGTTGTGAGCGAATCAAATTGTATAGCGAAATATGCAAAACTGTAAATTGTATAGCGAATTATCCAAATGTATACAAATGCTACGCGAATTATACAAACGCTGCTATAACTATAGTTAAGAAGTGTAATTACCCAAACCATATGTATGGAGTATAATTAAAGTATTTTTGAGTGACTATATGTGAAAATTCCTCTTTATAATATTCTAGAAGTATGGGCTTATCCAGGAGATAGAAAAATAGAAGAGAAAGGAACTAATTATAGAAATATCTCTCTATCTCTAAGGTTCACTAATTATTTGACTGTTGGCGGGTCTCTTTGTATATGTTGTCCGGAAACGGAAGATCAAGTTGGTGAGCCGTGTGATGGGAAACCTTCCCGCACGGTGAGCGTTGGGCTTAATTATACATTCTTATCATATATATATATATATATATATATATATATATATAGTTATAATTTAAAATAAGTATATGATATCTCACTAATTAATAATTTCATACCAAATTTCAAGTGAAATATACCAAGATATGTGTATTTTTTGCTATCATATACACTCTGAAATTCATATACACAAGAAGAGGGAGGTATTCAGAAAAAATTACATCCAATTTTGATCTCATATATTCGAGAGATATATATTTGAACGTGCTAGATACATATATCTAGAGATCAAAATCTGGCAAGCATGGTAATTCCAAAAACTTAAGGGAAGATCATAATGCCCTACTAGTTGAATTTGTATTGTTTGCTCTTATAAAATTCATATTTTTTAGAATATCAAATATTTATCATGTTTGTATTCGTCTTTTGTTAGAATAGTGTACATTAGTTGACATTCAATAAATATTTATAATTTTCAATAATAGCAACAACAACAACATATCCAGTGAAATCCCACAAGTGAGGTCTGGAGAGGATAGATTGTACGCAGACCTTGCCGCTACCTCATAGAAGTAGAGAGGTTATTTCCAATAGCCCTCATCTCAAAACATAATTTTCGATAATAGCCTTAAGAAAATAATATTGTACGTCCTTTTGATTCTTAATAAATCTAACGTCAAATAAACAATTTATTTTCACTTCTAAATTTTGGTAGCCCATTAATTTAACTAAATTTAGTCTTTTTTGTTATGCTCTATAATTTTATATAAAATGAGGCTTGAAGTAGAATTAACCTTACATGAACAACAATCATATTTCCTGATCATCTCTAAAAATTCCTACAAAAACGATAATATACAAATTATATCCCGACACTATTATTAATATTCAGTTTTATCTTTAAATCTAAATATCTAAAAAATGTATGTCAATTTCAAATATTTGAATGTAAAATTAAGTTTGACAATCCCCAACTTTTAATCATATGCATGAAATTTGGTATTTCAAATCTTCAAATTCATAAATTTGAATTTAATTCTAACCTAAATATTATTAAATACTCTATATACTATATCTTAAATGGAGATCCTATAAACTATGTACACTTTGGCCCATTCCTAAGATTCAATCATGTGTAAAACAACACAAAGAGAAAAATATATTATCTTCTGCAAATAGCTTACAATTAGGGGCGATAAAATTAGCCCATAATACTTGTTTATTTATTGGTTTAGAACTTGTTTGGATTGACTTATTTTAAGTATTTTTAACTTTTTATGTTAAAATAATTTTTAAGTATTTTTAGAATGTTTGGGTAAATTTTAAAAGTGTTTATAAGCACTTATTTTAAAGCCAAAATGAACAAAATAAGTAAAAAGTTATAAGGTAGGATTCCTAACTTATGGTTTTTGGCTTATAAGTTAAAAATAATAAGCTCATCCAAACAGACTTTTAATCTGTTTTGGCTCATTCAGCTCAGCTTATGTAGATAAAATTGAATTAATATGTAATCCAAATTGATCCATAAATACACAATTCAATAATAAAAAATATATCTTATCTTTCCTCATTTTCAAACATTTGAAGGTGAAAGGTATACCTTTATGTTGTTATATTTTACTTAATGTTGGGCTCATATTGTCCCATTCTAATTGTTTATTAGAATAATATCTTTGATGATATCCGATAAGTGAATTCATGATTTAGAGTTAAAAAATTTACTATGAACTTGATCTTACTATATGTACACTTCTTACTTTTTCTTTTACATATGTTACTCCCTTCGTCCAAATCAATGGGACGAACGATATTTGACTGGTGTAAGAAAGAAAAATTGAAAGTTGTCTACCACCAGTTATAAGACATTTTTGTGTTGGTAAAATGAAACTTTTAAATAGTGTTTGACATTCTTCTTGAAATAGACTAAAAATTACATCTTAATTGTTCGATTTTGTCAAGCTAGAGGGCAAAGTCGCAATTATAACAGGTGGATGTTGAGGAATTTGTGTCCCAAGTTGCAAACTTGAAAGGGACATTTTTGGAGGCTGAGGATGTTGCACAAGCAGCATTGTACCTTGCTAGTGATGAATCAAAGTATATAAGTGGGATGAATGTTGTGATTGATGGTGGATAGAGTACTACCAATGTTGCTCTCAAACAAGGCATTAGGAAGATGCCATCCTTAAAGGAGTAATTTTCCTTTTTAGATCAAAAGTGTGTTCATTACGAGGTTATTTAGTCGAGTGTCTGAGAATAATGCTAAACAGAGTGTATTAATAATGTTTGTATTTTTTAGGTATTATTAATGCAAGAGATTTTAATACTTTCTTCGTTCATCTTTATTTGTCCATTATACTAAAAATAAATATTCAACAATATTTGTTCACTTTATGAAATCAAGATATAATCTTACACATTGATCCTAATTTATCTTTATCATTAACTATAGTCATTTCTCTATTTCGTTTTTCAAGATATTGTATTTATTATTTTGAGGATTATTTAGTAAAATTACCCCTATCATTTATTACTCCTTAATTCCTATGTCAAGTCAATAGTGAACAACTATCGTTGGACAGAGGGAGTACATACATTTGCACGGTTAAGGATCCCATTACCCGTCAAAATCTGTTTTACATCCTTTTCGCTATATTTGTGAAGAGTATGTTTGTTTAATAAATATTTTTATGCAATGCATATTATTTTTAATACACAAATTAGCATAAGAAATACAAGCATGCAAACAGGATCGATAATCTTAGTGAGATTAGAAACGTCACTAATGCACTCTATTTAACATTATTTTTATACTCTCGTTTTAGATCAATGAGATTTGGTATGATGATCTCAATGAGATTAGAAATATCATTAATGTATTCTATTTAATATTATTTTTGTATTCTTTCCAATTGGATTGATGGGAGTTGGTATGAAATTTGATGTTCTTAATGAGATTGAAAACATCATTAATACAGTCTATTTAACTTCATTTCTATACTCTCTCCGTCCCATTTTCTCTCTTGACCAATCACAAGAACTCCTCACATTTTTGTTTTTTCCATTGATGGATTCGTTTTCCACAAATTTGTTCATCTTCCTCTGCATATTTCCATGTGTATTAACGAGTTTTCCGTCCAATTCATTAGCTGTAGAAGAGACCCATTTGAGATCTGAGTTGCTAACTCGTGAGCTTCTTGAATCAGCGAAGCAGCCGGAGTTTTTCGATTGGTTAAAAAGGGTTCGAAGGAGAATCCATGAGTACCCAGAATTGTCTTTTCAAGAATACAAAACGAATCAACTCGTTCGAGATGAGCTCGATTCGATGGGGATTGAGTATGTTTCGCCAATAGCGAAAACGGGTCTGGTTGGAATTGTCGGGTCGGGTCGGCAGCCATGGTTTGGGTTGAGAGCTGATATGGATGCTCTGCCTGTGCAGGTAAATCAAGTTTGAGTTTTTTGCTGACCCTTTTGTGATTTTGTTCTTTTGGTGAAGTTTGGGATTAATTTTATTCCACTAAATTGGACTCGAACTATTTTGACTCGGCACGGAATTTAAACAAATAAAGAATTCTGTTGACAAATGACAGAGATATCACAGTGTAAAGTTTTCACTGATTCCGATATATGACCAGCGAAAGAAACTGGGATTTTACCTCAAAATATGTGCCAAAATCGAATTTTGACGCCACCAGGATGTTCCTTGTGAAAATGTGTCATGTAGCAGTTTGAATCACTCAAATTAGATGAAAAATGAGCTCGGAATCGCGGTATAAAGTTGATAGAAGTGTGTGCATAATTCCCTGGAAACATGTGTGTGTATATATATGTATAGCTGTACTGTTTCCAGGTCACTGCCATATGTGAAAAAAGTTGAAGTGGAAGTGTTGACAAAAAACGAAAGGTCATTCTTTTTAAATAAATTAAAACGTAAGGTATGTCATTCTTTTTTAAGCGGAGGGAATACTTAAAATGGTAGTACTACTATCTCGTATAAAAGGCGGAAATCAAACATGATATTATGGAAGTTCAAGTATCGAGAACATGATCTTAGATAGCAGGGTGTGGAGTATTGTCTTGCCTAGTTTGAACTAGTTGTATTATTGTAGTACTTTGATATTTATCATTGTTTGTTATAATTTTTAATAATCTATCCTAGTATATTGTTTGTTGTGTTTGCATTATTGCACTATCTTGTTATTTTTTTGTGGTCACTTTTGATAGGCTTTACACTGTTTCCTTATTACTTGCTATATTTTTTTCACTTGTCTCCTCCTTGTACCTGAATTTGCTGCACTTGAGCCGAGAGTCTTTCAGAAATAGCCTCTCTACCTTCTCAGTCTACTCCTTGTCGAATTGTTTGTGCTAGTAGAAAGAAGTTTTCTGATTGCTGGTGTAAATGAATCAACTCATTAATTTGAAGGAATTGGTAGATTCGGAGTACAAAAGCAAGATCGATGGAAAAATGCATGCGTGTGGCCATGACGCTCATGTCACCATGCTGCTTGGAGCAGCTAAATTGCTTCAAAATAGAAGAGACAAGTTGAAGGTAGGAAAACATTATTGTTTTGACTTCCATATCTAGTATATTCTACTTATGAGGCTTGATTCTTGAGATAAAGGTTTCCCGGAAACAATCTCTCTATCTCAGTGGTAAAGTTTGCCTACATTTTACCCTCCTCAGACCCTACTCGTGGGATTTCACTGGATATTTGTTGTTGTTGTTGTTGTTGTTCTGATATAAACTAACCATGTTCGGTCTTTGTCTAAATCCAATAACTTGATATGTAGGGCACGGTTAAGCTCGTCTTCCAGCCTGCAGAAGAAGGATATGCTGGAGCCTCCTATATGATAGAAGAAGGAGCATTAGATGGGGTTAAAGCAATATTTGGCATGCATGTCTGGCCATTTATGTCCACTGGTGTTATTGAATCAAGACCTGGCCCTATTATGGCTGGCTCGGGAAGGTTTACAGCTATAATTCAAGGAAAAGGCGGACATGCAGCAATACCACATAAAACTAAGGATCCGATTCTTGCTGCTTCTATGGCAGTTCTTGCACTCCAGCAACTTGTCTCTCGAGAAACTGATCCTCTCGAGTCTAGGGTATGTCTCGCTCTGATCTCAAACAGTTAAAGATTTTACTTCATTCAAAATTGAAGGGGGGTATTGGAGCAATGGTAAGTTGTCCCGTATGACCTATAAGTCAACAGGTTCGAGCAGTGGAAGCAGCCACTAATGCTTGCATTAGGGTAGACTGTCCACATTACACCCCTTGGGATGCAGACCCTGCTAATAGGGGCTCTTAATGTCAAAGTGAAGAAATTCACCAAGCGCAGGTAAACGGCTGGAGTAATTGTGGCTCTCTTAAGGTAGCCAAATGCCTCGTCATCTAATTAGTGACGCGCATGAATGGATTACCGAGATTTCCATTGTCCCTGTCTACTATCCAGTGAAACCACAACCAAGGGAACATTCTTGGCAGAATCAAGCGGGGAAAGAAGATCCTGTTGAGCTTGACTCTAGTCCGACTTTGTGAAATGTAGACTGTCTACATTACACTCCTTGGATGCAAACCTACTAATAGGGGATGTACCAAGCACCTGGCTACCTTTTTTTACTCCTTTGCTCAGAATCTTGTATTCCATGAAGCAGGATCTAAATTTTGTTTCTGCTTATGCACAATTACATGCAGGTTGTCTCCGTTGCATTTGTAGATGGTGGTGAGGCTGGAAATGTCATCCCTGAAAGTGTAAAGTTTGGTGGAACGTTCCGGTTCATGACGTTTGAGGGTCATTCCTATCTCAAGCAAAGGATCAAAGAGGTATGCACTTGAGTTCCGCTACTGCTAATAGTGTGTCTGACCAAGCTTTTGGGAAGCCAAAAGTGCTTATTTTTAGAAAGTTGAGGTCTTTGACCAAGCTTTTGCGAAGAAACTAAATGCTTTTGAGTAATATCAGAAATCGTTTTTTAGAAGCTAAAAAAAATAGTTTTTCCTTGAACACTTTTGGAACCTTGGCCTAGTGTTTTCCAAATTTATAAGCCAAACATGAACACTACTCTCCAAAAGTACCTTTTCGAAAAGTACAAGTACTCAAAATATGTAGATTCTGGAAGTTCAGCCAAGGCCAACAACAACAACATACCCAGTGGAATCCCACAAGTGGGTCTGGGGAGGGTAAAATTTACGCAGACCTTACCACTACCTCATAGAGATAGTGAGGCAATAGAAGTTCGGCCAAACAGGCGATAAATCATCTACTCTCCTCAAAAGTTTTGGATGATCATAGGATCATCCTTTTGAACTTCTTTGTCAACTGTAGTTTTGATAACCTTCATCTATAATATCAGCTCACTTTTTCGAAATCCTCAGCATTGGTATAGATGATTTTAACGCTGAAAATACTTACTACTCGTAGATCATCGAGACACAAGCAAGCGTACATCAATGTTCAGCCACTGTTGATTTCGGGGATGACTTGATGAGGCCGTATCCACCAACTGTAAACGATCCCACGCTCTATGAGCATGCTAAGAAAGTAGGAGAAGTCTTGCTCGGAGAGCAAAACATGCAGTATGCCCCGATTACAATGGGTGCAGAGGACTTCAGCTTCTATTCCCAGAAGATGCCTGCTGCATTTTTCACCATTGGAGCACAAAATAAAACGGCTGCCGCGACTGGTGTTAAAGGTTTGCACTCCCCTTACTTTACACTTGATGAAGATGTTCTTCCTATAGGTGCAGCTCTCCATGCTGCTGTTGCCATTTCTTACTTTGATACATATGTTCAGATAGAGTAGAATTATACATTTTGCAGATTGAAGAATCATATAATTTGTAAATGAAAAGTATTGTAGTTTTGACTTCTTTTGTTGGAAAAAAAATTGGTACATTCCTTTTTTGGTTTAATGAACAAAAAAAGTCCATGTGGAGCCACCACTAGGCTAACCACATCCTTTGAAACTCTAATGATAAGCGTCCGTTCTCTACGCTTCTTCACTTAAATATGAAACACAGTTGCTTATAGCAGGGCTTGAACTTGTGACCTATGACAAGTAGGGCTGGGCATAATTTAGTTCAAACCAAAAAAACCGGACGAACTAATTTTTTTTAAACCGAAAAAATCAAACTGAAATAAAATGAACCAAAATTGTAAAAATCGAACTAAACTGAATTTATTTTAGTTTGGTTTGGACTGATATTTTTATTAAATCGAATTTCTTTTATATTGGTTTAGTTCGTTTAACCGAAAAATCAAATTTATTTTATATCATTATAATTTATATTTCATAGACAATAATCATAGTCCAATTGTCCAATACAATAGTCTACGGTCTAATCCATATTCAAATATTCATAGCCCAATCTCTTAATTCTTAATATTAGAATTCACCCAACCAAAAATAATCAATAATGAAATTCAAATTCTATTCATCATTCCCAAATTGAAAGGTAATCTCTACTTTAAAATGTTTTTCCAAATGGTATTCCAAAGAGAAACTGTTCTTATTCGTGAAAATTTTTTGTCCTATTCTCTATGTCTAGATGTGAAATTAAGCAATCAAAAAATAATAATTAGAAGTCAAAAATGATTTCCATCAAATTCATATGATAAACTTATATATATTTTAAAAAAATTTCAAACTCTGAATTTGTTCAATTAATCTCACGAATTGAAAATCAAACTGAAATAAACCGAACCAAAATTGTAAAAACCGAACTAAATCATATTTATTTTAGTTTGGTTTTGATTGATATTTTCACTAAATCGAAAATCGAAAAACCAAACCGAAATTTGTAAACCAAACTGAACCAACCAAACGCCTAATTTGAGTTTTGTATAATTCGCTAATTTATATAGGCGGTGTGATTATATAAAAATTGTGTGTGAATCAAATTGTATAGCGAAATATATAAACACTGTGAATTGTATAGCGAAGTATATAAATTTATATAAATATTACTATAACTATAGTTACGAAATGTAATTACCAAATTATAACTACGAAGCATAATTAGATTTGATGTGTTTGCCATTTATAAAGTTTGCTCTTGTTTTATTAACACTTGAAATGAGGGTAAAAAGAAAGTTATTTCCTCCTCAAGGATTTATGCATATTCTAAAATATTATAACCAATATCATCATAATTTATTGAGCAATAATGCGCATTAAGCGTTTATTTCATCTGAGAGAGTTTTTCTGAGAGATCTCAAGTTCGATGCCTCGAAAATGAAGAAAATTCAGATCTCAATATTAAATGCCGATGAGTTCATCGAACTATCCCTATATCAAAAAGTCCTCACAACCCAAATACAATAATGCAATCATCAAAGACACTATCGCTGGACTAATAGCCTGTCATGCGATCCTCCCATTGATGGCTTGCTGTACCAATGGTGAGAGAAAGTATAAGGAGCATTTCCCGTTAAATGAGCTCTACGCAATGCAAATCTAAATTGGTCAGTATGATTTTCAATGAAGCTACTTCTTGCATGGAAGCACGCTAACATACTAATATCTCTTCGAAAAAAGTCCTTGTGAATACACTTATTTATGTCATTTAGTACACCCCTAAATTCTTGCCAAGTTAAGGGACGTTCTTAACACTAGTGATAGTTTGCGAGTGTACTTTAGTTTAATAACTTACACCAAGTTCAGGACTGCTTTAGTTCAAGCCATAATCCTGCAACATTCACCATTATTCTGATTTTGTTTATCAATCATGTAATCAGAGAAGGAAAAGAGTACAACATGCCAGTGTATAGCTAGATTTTGTGCTGGCAAAAAAATGTTCTTGTAAATGATCATTCAACAACTCTGGGAAATGAAGGAAGCACGAATCGCGTTCCTCTTCAAGAATCTCCTATCGGACCTGTTTGTTAATTCTAAAATGCTATAGATACTGATCATCGTAACAGGTTATAGCTAAGATCCCACGTTAAGTTTTCGATTCACCAAATAGCTAGTATAACCGCTATACTATAGTGATTAGGATATGAAAAGCTACGGAAGAGAGATACCAAAATAAGCATCTTGCTGGAAGACAAGTGTGCCTCGGTCCCAAATAAGTTAAGGTCGTGCTATATGAATCTCTGCCTCTTCATCAACAGTCTTCTGATAACTGCGAAAATTTCCTTGCCTCTGCACCGTGAAGCTACTGAGAGCAGCATCCATCATCGGACCTGGAATGGACAAAATCCAGTTACATGATTGTTCACAGTCAATTGACTTCTCCCATTTCAAATCGCAGTGTAATCTTTTTCTTTTTAAATGTAAGTAACCATATGTAAACATTTCTCCTCGACTATGCATCTGCTAAAACATGGAACGAAAGCAAGAGCAATACATTTGACAAACTGATACTTCAATACACACTAGAACTCAGCTAAAAGTCCGATAAGGTTATAGTAACTGATACGACCAAGAATGATGATTATCATCAATAATTAAACAGATAATAATACATGAAATAAGGCATTGAAAGCTCAGTACAGTAAAGGAAGGTGGTAAAGTGTTCGGTGAGGCAAACAACCATTGCACACAGACAATTTTCACTCTTTTGGAGTTGCTGAACTATCCAATTATAACTGGAAGATTTCGGGATCAAAGTGCCAAACTTCAGCGGAGAGTTACACTACATATACATGCAAGTTATTTTTTATGTGTATATAGTAGATGTTGAATCCCCTTGGTTTCTTCTCTGTGTTTATTTTTTTATATTTTGAGCCCACTTAGTGAATTTCACTCCGACTCCACTGCTAGCTAGCTAATGTGAAACGAGCTTGCCTCCACCACTCCGACTCCAACTCCACCACTGCTCCCCCCTTCCTAAATTCTGTATCCTAACCGGATCCAAGTACCCCAGTCACGGGATAATTTGGCTTAAAAGCTAAATTTGTACATTAATTAGTGCATAAAGTAAATTTGATTTTACTAATTTGCTAACGCAAAATTTAGACCAAAAAGACTAAATGAACAGGAATTTGCATATATCAATGGAGGAAATTACCATGTGGAAAACAAGACAGGAATTCTCTACAATTACACTGTGGAACAATTGAAGGGATGTGGCGCAGCTTGGTAGCACGTTTGTTTTGGGTACAAAATGTCACGGGTTCAAATTCTATAATCCCTACCTATTACTGCTCCTTTGAGCAGTACCTGCTTTTTACATCTCTCTATTCGGACCCAATTTTACAGTCTTTCCGAAAACACATATTCTAGCTGGCAACAGAATTCATGTCAAATTTTGGACGGATAGGTGGACTGGTAGCCCAACACTGAACTATACATTTCCTAGACTTTTTCAGATAGCAAGCAAGCAAAACTACACTATAGCTCAAAAGAGAGACAGAAGCGCCAGGAGCCCCCTACTCAGAAGATACCTACAGAAGTGGAGTATTAGAAGGTTACAACATACAAGAACGGAAGCCAGTCAGAAAATTTTGGGGAATCACCAAGGAAGGCAAATACTAAGTCAAAGCTTCTTTACAATCTCATTTGTTCACAAAATGGGGTGCAACGGAATTGGCCTTGAAAGCACATACGGAAAACTAGAATGCCTAGCAAGGTGATATGTTTCACATGCACAGCATTGAAAGGGGCATGTCTCACTCAAGATAATGGTTTAACATATGTTACTTGTATCTCCATAATTCAGCGAGCATAGATCACCTCTTCTTACATTGTCCGCTTGTTGCTGACCTCTGGAACTTCTATTCTAATATATGGTCTTGGTTTACTACTCAAGACTGTCAAGGAAGCCTATGACAACTGTTTATTTTTTTTTTTGGGGGGGGGGGGGGGGGGGGGGGGGGGGAGGGGGGCAACAAAAAAAAAAAAGGAAAGAGCCCCGCCAAAATTTTTTTTGTGTTTTGGGCAGGGAAAAAAAGGGGGGGTTTTTTTGGGGTTTTA
>JAOTQR010000001.1:427850-449301 GCA_025774065.1 Solanum ossicruentum | reverse complement strand
GGGGGGGGGGGGGGGGGGGGGGGGGGGGGGTGAGGAGGAGGGGGGGGGGGGGGGGGGGGGGAGGGGTGTGATTCTTGTTTTTCTATGCAAAATCAGTGTGAAAGAGGCAATCTTGATGCTATGTCTTGTGGGAAGCTAGATAGTGAATGCCTTGCTCTGGCTGTCAGAAATGTACCACTTCTACTTGGTTATTTGGGTAATGCTGAGGTGTTGCTTCTTGATTGTGTCTGCATACATTCTACCCTTCACAGACCTCACTTGTGGGATTCCACTGGATATGTTATTGTTGTTGTTATATGGGGTATGTTTGATTTGCTAAGTTTTGTTGAGTGTGTTCAAAGTTTGCATTTTGATAGTTTTTTGGGGTGGGGTGGGGGGCTTGTTCAAGCTGCTCTATGGTTCTTGTTTTTCTCTGCAAAATCATGTCTTTTGAGTGTGCAAGAGACAATCTTGATGCTATGGCCTGTGGGGTTTGCTTGATTTGCTAAGTTCTATTGGATGCCTGTTCAAAGTTTGGATCTTGATAGTTATGGTGTGTTGGTTGGGGTGGGGGGAGGGGTGCAGCGTGTTCAAGGTGATGTATGGCTTGTTTTTCTCTGCATATCATGCTTTTAAGTGTGCAAGAGACAATCTTAATGCCGTAGCTTTTGGGGAACTTGACAGTAAACGCCTTGCTCTGGTTGTCGAAAAGATACTACTATGACTTGGTTATATGTGTAATCCTAAGCTATTGGTTCTTGTTTTATGCTTCTCAATTCTGAGGCTTGTGGTATTCTTGGACTGTTAACACTCTGTTTTCTGTTTGATCTTCTAACTTCTGTTGAATGTATGTTCAAAGTTTGCTTTTTGATAGTTTTGTGGTTGGGAGGAGGAGGAGCTCGTGCAAGCTGTTCCACAACTCTTGCTTTGCCGAGTCCCACATTGATTGGGGCTTGGATATTTGTCTTTTTATATGGGCATGCACCATCCTCGAGTTAGCTTGTGGAGTTAGGTCCAAGTCCCATTACTTATCGTTGTGTCAAAGCCTCCTACTGATGTTAATTCAACATGTTTTTCTGCCTAATAACTAAATATTATAAAATTTTCAGTGTCAGAGCAGGTTAAAAAGATCTTCTGTCTCGGGTTATGTGTGTAATACTAAGCTATAACTTCTTGTTTATGCTTCTCAATTCTGAGATTTGTGGTTTTCTTGGATTTTACTTTCCCGTTTAGTTTGATTCGCTAATTAAGTTGAGTGTATGTTCAAAGTTGGTATCTTGATAGTTGTGTGTGTGTTATTGGGTGAGGGGTCTCGTTTAAGTTGCTCTATGGCTCTTGTTTTTCTGCTGCGATAAATAAAAATGATAATGTGGCGGACCAAGACAAGAATTGGTACTAGAAGTATTCTCCAGCTGCTATTTGAGTTCTCGACTCCATTAGGGAATTCTATGAATTTGACAAGATCATGTTTGAGTTCATATCTATGTGGTTAATAATTTCAAGAGTTTGATAGGATGACATGAGTTGAGCTTAACTGGAAAAATATGATCAGTGAGGATTCATATAACCGGCCCAACTCTTCTGGGATAAAGGTATAATCGTCTTTGTTTACTGATTACCAACCGATTCATTGTTTGATTAACAACATGAGAGTGGAAAATGCCAAGAGGATCCGATTTTTCCTCTGAGTGTAGATTGAGTGATCTAGTCCTAAAGATTACTGATCGGCTCTGTATGAAACATCTTTCTTTGGTACATCTCGATTTTAGATTGTCTACTTTGTGAGCTGAAAGGTACAGGATGAATATAGTAGACTGGCTTATGATCTAGGTGACAACGGTTGATTCAATGTATCTTCTCCTCTAAGCTCTTACATCGATCATTCATTATGATGTTGTACAGTAGATCTTTATTGTTCTCTCCGTTTAGGTTGAAGTGATTTCCAATTGGCATGGTGATCTGCAAACCTTGTGTCCGTCTATGAACAAGCTTGATTGGGGAAAAAACGTAGTAGTAGGATACATCGCATATTCACATGCATACATAATAGAATAGTGTAACTAACCAGCTCTTGGCTAGCTCAATGAGCAAAGATTGAGGGATTTGTGACTTAGGTGACAGGTTCGAGCCATGTGCTAACCAAAATAAGTGGAGAAAGGTGGAGGACGGGCCTATTATCCCCAAATTTTGTAGGCTGCTGTTGTTGAGTCCACACGAATTTCTCATAAAACGAGAACAAAACAAGCACTTCAAACAGTGAAATTTGATGTTGTCTCATTCGAGCCACTAAGATGGGAGCCGAAGGAAGGAGTTCCAAATGAATTGGATTATTTGGAAAATCCTTCTTCTTGGAAGAAAACTCGTGTCTAGTATTGCATCGTTCCACTCCTCAAGCACTCTAAATCATTCAATGTTGGAACTGCCATGTTATATTGTTCACGCTTCAGATGTCCAACCTTGTGCATGTGAGGGTGTTAGAATCTCTCACATTTGTTGAGGAATGAACTATCGTGTTATTTATACGGTCTTAGACAATTCTCACTTCACGGTAGTAATTGTGGGACTACCAGGCCAGTAGAGAACCTCTTGTTCTTGCTCCTCTTTGCAGTTGGTAATGACAGGCAAAGCAAGTTGATCGAAGGAACCACCGCTTCCACTCCAATGAGCCAAGGGTCTCTAAGACTCGAATCAACATGCCAACGCTTTTCATCAATTTGAAGCAACCTCTCTATCTTTGAGATAGGAGAAAAGTCTTACGTACACTTCATTCTTCTCAGACTCTACTGAATAAGTTGTTGCTTCATTTCTATCAACAAACTCTCTATCTCTGAAGTAGGAGAAAGGTCTTAGTACACCTTACTCTTCTCAAACCCTACTGAATATGTTGTTGTTGCTTCATTTCTATCGACGTGTTTTCGATCTTTTTTTTTTTGTGGTAAGATGGTTGACACAAATTATGGAATGTTTATTAAAATTCACATTTTTATTTTTGGAACTTTTTCAGGAATTTGACTCAACATATGGACCAGCTTGGCATTGTATTGTGGGAACTAGTTTTGGTTCATATGTGACACATTCCATAGGAGGCTTTTTGTACTTCTCAATTGATAAGGTTTATGTTCTTCTATTTAGGACTGCTGTTGAACCTTTAAATAATTGACAATATAGTTCTTGATTTATGAAAAATCAATTTATGAGAGGTTTTAATTTAATTTGTATGTTGGATTATACAATCACCAAATGTGTTTGCCATGCAAGAATTGAAATTGTCCTTAATGTATTTATTTACTATTTTAAACTAATTTTATGTTCGGTCGATAAAAGATGTGATCTAGCAGTGAAATTAGAATAGATGATGAGAAATAAACATTCGAATTTTTAGCATGTTATTTATTTTTATTTATGTAAGTTT
Organism: Solanum ossicruentum; assembly: GCA_025774065.1. NCBI lineage: Eukaryota > Viridiplantae > Streptophyta > Magnoliopsida > Solanales > Solanaceae > Solanum > Solanum ossicruentum. The sequence goes on along the minus strand of JAOTQR010000001.1, from coordinate 445,910 downwards.
TGGTAGACAGTTATCATGAATGTGTACTAATGAAGAAAACATTGAGTACTCGTTTGATTAGTCAAGATCTAGCGATCAATGAAATTAGAATAAATCATAAGAAATGAAATTAGTCCTTATTGTTTGGGGTATATTCAAAGGAATCCTTTAAATATATTCCTAAGCAATTTTAGTCCATCAAGTTTGTCAAAAAGTGTACTTTTAGTCTCCATCAAATATTGATCAAATTCTATCGGTTAGTTTTGATGAAAATTGCGAAAAAAGGGATTAGATATAATTTACCAAATTTTATCGATTAGGTTCAATTTTTATAGTTTCTTCTATTTTTAGAGTCTGGATGCATTTTTTGCTCTTTTTGATGCCTAATGTAGTTTTCTATATTGCAAAGGACCAATAGTACTCAACAACAACAATATGCTTAGTGAAATTTTACAAGTGGAGTCTGAAAAAGGTAAATGTACGCAGACCTATATCTCATAAAGATAGAGAGACTGTTTTTGAAAGACAACCAAAAGTACTCATGAATATATATTTATGGGACTACTTTGAATCTACAAAAACATAATGGACTATTTTTTCTTATATCATTTTCTCTAATGTACAATTCATCGATTGGTATATTATACGTGCCAAAAAGTATCCATCCAAGTTTCTTTCTTTTCTCACTCTTGAAAAAGATCAATTCTTTGAGATACTTCCTTTTTTCAAGCGGAACAAAAAGAGATAGAATCAGGTCGTTTTTATCAACACACAACTTGTTTAATTTCATTTCATAGCTTCATTATCTTCAAAATTACTTAATTTTTATCATACCATAACACAAAAATGACACAAACTTCTTCACAATTAGGTCAACCACATGAAGCTATGTTCTTGATCTTGCCTTATCTCCCTTTATTTGAACTTTTATCAATAACTCAAGTGTGCAAGTCATTTAGAGATGCTCTAGAACATGATATACTCCCATGGTTGAATATCGTCATCGATAAGCCGTTAAATACTCGATTTTCTGATGAATTTTTGGTGAAAATAATGGCTAAGGCAAAGGGAAGATTGAGTGTTGTTGCTATGAAAAATTGTTTTAAGATAACAAATGATGGACTTCTACAAGTTGTTGCAAGTAATCCACTTATCAACAAGGTATGGATGGTATAGTTTTTTTTGTTTGTGATGAAATGGTATTATTGTTATTGGATAAGATATGATTGGTTGGTGGAGTCCCTTTTAAAAAAAATTCCTTTTTTTAAAGAAATATTTGGTTTGAGCCCATCATTATTGAATCAATGTTAAAGTTCTGTAAGATTATACTTTTCGCTTTTAGTAATACTAGTGTCAGATAAGACTTGTTAAATTGAGAAACACCTCTATAGTGAAATAAGTGTAACGATAGTGCAATAGATCAAACCATACTATAAAATTGAAATGGTACCTCCATAAGCAATCATCCATAATATGAAATAAATCATTTTCAAGCATCCTAAAATTTAACCATTTTCACATAAGTTATCTTTGCATTTCCCTTATCAAATAGATTTCAATTTTCTAATTAGTCCATAAATTGACTTAGGTAAATTCATGAACTTCATTATATTCATCCTTCAATCATATGAATCATGAATTTTTCTATTTTGAAACTTTGACTAATCTGAATTCGTATCGTATAAAATTCATTAAAGAGAAAACACCCCCTAATTTTTTTTTTCATTTTTATTTTCAAGAACCTTATATCTTTTTCGAGTGCTCCACGTACAAATTCAACCGTTCTCATATAATTTCTCCTATCTAGAAATCCATTATTATTAACTCATAAATTAACTTAATTACATGAACTCCATTATATTCTTCTTTCAAGCAGATGGAAACCATGAATTTTTCTATTTTGAAACTTTGACTAATCTGAATTCGTATCGTATAAAATTCATCAAAGAGAAAACACCCCCTAATTTTTTTTCAGTTTTATTTTCTAGAATCTTATATCTTTTCCGAGTGGTTCACGTACAAATTCAACCGTTCTCATATAATTTCTCCTATCTAGAAATCCTTTATTATTAACTCATAAATTAACTTAGATAAATACATGAACTCCATTATATTCTTCTTTCAAGCAGATGGAAACCATGAATTTTCTGTTTCGAAATTTTGACTAATCTAAATTCATATCATATAAAATTCATTGAAGAAGAAAACATTCCCTAATCTTTTTTGCATTTTTATCTTCAAGAACCTCATATCTTTTTCGAGTAGTCCAAAAAGCCAACCATTTTCATATAATTAACTTAGATAAACACATTAATTCCATTATATTCACCTTTCAATAAGATGAATATCATGAATTTTTCTGTTTTGAAACTCTGACTAATCTGAGTTCGTATCATAAAAAATTCATTAAAGGAAAATACGCCCCCTAATATTATTATTTTTTTGTCTTTTATTTTTCAGCTATATTTACAAGGGTGCACTAGCTTAACCATTGAGGGAGTCATTGAAGCAATAAAATTACTCACCAAACCTAATCATAGGCTAAAAAACTTGGCTATTTCTGGGATCTACAATGTGAAAAGAGAGGATTTTCAAACACTTTGTCATCTAATGGGAATAAACCAAATGCAAATGAAAGAAATGAAGAAGAATTACTACCACATACGACGCGAATTATACGCGTTTAAACAAGAATCTCAACCATCAATCGACGTAGATATATGCCCAAAGTGTGAAGAAATAAGACAAGTTTTTGATTGTCCAAGAGATTCTTGTAAGAGGAGAATGCAACAACAGAAGCAACTACATGTAGAGTGCAGGTAAGGTGAAAATTGTATGACCTAGTCACTTTTCTGATCGATGTTTGAAAAGTAGTCATTTTTATTGTGAAAATACCATGATAATGTTATGGATTTCGAACTTAAACAAGTGAAAAGTCCATCATGTTGTCATCGATTTGGGTTGAACTTAAAAAGAGAGAGTGAAACTTCGTGATGGTATCCTAGTTTTCGTTTAGGATACAATGATGATGGAATGTCACTTTTTTAAAGTTCAAAATCCATGAGAGTATCATGGATTCGATAAATTGATTATTTTTCAATGACGTTTGATTATATGGCTATTTTTCACTTATGAATCTAGAAACTAGTTATTATTGAATTGTACTAGTAGGTAGGGTGTCAAATAGGCCGATTATATTAGGTTTGAACAGATCAAAATAATAAATGATTGACTTAATGACTCGTTACATGTTACTTTCAATTGAGGTGAATTAGGTCAAAATGGGCCAGATATTGGGTCATGGCCCAATCTACCCAACTCTTATTATGTATTAACTTTTTAAATTATTTTCATGTAATTTATTTTATTATGAATATATATATAAAGTTTTTTCTTAAAAGTAATTTGACAAAAAAATTCATAGGTCAATTTGGGCCCATATTTAGCCCAAACTCAACCAATTTTAGATGGACTAAATTAAACAAGTCATGAAAATGAACAAGAGTTAATGAGTGAATGAATCATTAAAGGTGATAATTGGGCGGATTGGATCAAATTTGCACGGGTTATAGTAGGTCAAGACACTAAACGAGTCAAGACCCAATCCAACCCAACCCAAGCAAATGGCTTGGGTCAAAACGGGTTGAGTGACGAGTTATAAAGTTGGGTCAAGACCCAATTTTTACTAAGTTTTACTTATTTTATTTTTTTTAAATATTTTAGTATTTCATCAAATTATATTTTTCTTTATTATGGCTATATAAAACATATCAAATTGAAAAAAAAGTGTTTTGACAATATTTTAACAAGATCTCTCTCGAATTAATTCGGGTTGCATATCAACCCAAATTTAAATGAGTTGAGATGAGTTGAGCTAATAACTGAACCGGCCCAAACTTCAACGGGTTGGATCGAATTATGCTTAATTTTGCCACCCCTATGAATCATATTTTCGTGAGCTAATTTTATCACCCGTAAATACAGGGGATGTTTCTTTTGTGTCCCAAGATGTGAAGAGTGTGGTGTATGCACCAAAGATGAAGAATTAGGTGAAGCAGCTTGTGCAGATATATTATGCTTAAATTGTTGGCTTCATCTTCCAAAATGTAATTTTTGTAACAAGGCATATTGCAACCAACATGCTTACCAGCAGCATGTTGGCTCTTCTTCAGGGTTCTTGTGTAGTGATTGCAGTTTTCATGCCATGGACGGAGCTACCTTATGATTAGGGGTTGATACGAGCTTCTTTTGATGAAAATTTATACTATTTATATATGGTTAAAATAATTTTCTATATATATGTAGTACATGTTGAATCTCTTTGCACTGATTCGTGTGTGTACTTCTTCAGAATTTGAACACCTTTATGAAAATTCTGACATTGTCACTGTCTCACGCAACACAAAGTTCACATTATTGAAATGTTAGGTATAGGTTCATGATAAGGATTAGGGGTTCTTGTTATGCTAAGGACGGAACTACCTTATGACTAGGGGTTCATATAAACTTCTTTCGATTAAAAATTATACTATTCATACATGATTAAAATAATTTATTCATGTATATATAGTAGATACTGAATCTCCTTCAACTAATTTATGTGTCTATTTCTTCAGATTTTTAACTCCCTTTATAAAAATTCTGATTCTGCCACTGTTGATGCAACACAAAGTTCACTTTATTGAAATGCTAGGTATAGTGGTTTTGAAATGTGTATACTAAAAAGGAGGTTTAACTTCTCCTATTTAACATGAATAAGTTAAAATTAGAATGAATAACATAAAAATAAGACATGTTCAATCTAAATGCCATCAAAATTTACATTATTGAGATGCTAGATATAATGGTTTTGAAATTATATTGTTGTTTGAAAAACAAACGTAGAATTTAATGTTTATGAATTTAACATGCACCAGTTGATATTTTTGAAGATAACGAGCAACACAATTACCAAACACTATTTATGAATAATTCGACACACATTCGTTGATATTTTTGAAAAGTACGAACAACTTAGATTACCAAATACTATAGCAACAACATTACCTCATTGCCTCAAAGACTCTCGCACATTGCGGGGTAAGGGAGGGTCGGATGTAGCAGCCTGACCCCTATGTTAAAACATAGAGCGACTATTTCCAGATGACCCATGATAAGCATCGAAAGTTGCAATGACTAATTGCTACTTCACAATTGAACGAAGCGCAGACAGTTTAAAGAGTCATTTTGCTTTATTCCATCATATCTCAAAGTAAAAAAAATAGTAAATCTTTGGCTCCATCCGACTGTGGAAATATAGATTACTAAATACTACTTTTGAAAAAACCAAATACTATTTTTTAAAAATAAAACACACATCCATCAATAATTTTAAGAATAGGAACAACATAAATTAATAGACACCCCTTTATTTATCACTAATTTGAAATAGGACCACCCAAAGAAAGCATTTTTCTTTTGAGTCAATTTGTGGTAGACAAGAAAATCTTAATTTGCAAGCAATCAACAAAAACTTGGGGCCCATAAAAGTGAAATGAAAATTTAAAACGTGTTAAAATTTGTAAAATAATATCCATCAATAGAGGGAAAAGAATATTTAAAAGATTTTGAAATTAACCACTACCATATAGTAAATAAAATATATACATAAAAAAAATGTATGCTGTAAAAGGACAGCCACTCAAGAGTTGGTGGATCCAATCTTGAGATGTTTATTTTTTGGTTGACAAAAACAAAATAAAGATATTTCGTAGCTCGATTGATTAAATATTCAAAATTTTTATCTTCTTTGTGAGAGTTTGATTTTAATTTTGTAATTTTATTTCTCATCTGCTCCCATGGAAATAGCTATCGACTCTCTATATGATATAGATAATCTCATTATTTTAGTACAAAATGTGTTTTGAAATTAATTGATATCGATAATTAAATGCAAAATAAATAATTTCAAACTTTATTTTGAAATATTTATGAGGAATTTTCTCATATAGCCACTCAAAAATGTCATAAGCTATAGTTTGAAAATTATATTTCGTAATTATAGCTATAGCAGCGTTTGTATAATTCACGTAGTATTTGTATACATTTTTATAATTCGCTCTACAATTCACTGTTTTTTTATAGCGTTTGTATATTTCGTTATACAATTCCTGTACAAAATTTGTATAATTCGCTATACAATTCACAATGATTATATATTTCTCTATACAATTTGATTCGGACACAACTTTTGTATAATCATGCACAACGTTTGTATAAATTGCACGAATGATACAAAACTTAAACTGTAATTCAGCTAGATATTTAATTTGTCACGAACCATAACTAATTCAAACTATAATTATATTAGTTAATTAACTAGTATACATTTATTTATCCGCATAATTTTTTCAATTTTTATTCCTTAAATTATTTGAACCCGTTTACACGTGAAAGCTGTGTATGGACAACTTGTTAGATAGTGACATTAAATCAATCCCCTCATTTCAACCTAACAAAAAAAAATATCCAATTTTTTAAACCATGTTTGTTTCAACACAAAAAAATAAAATAAGTTTTTTAACCTTCAAATAAAATTTTCAATCTAGTTTAGTATTTCTACCAATTTAATAGACGAGTCTTTCAAAAATAGTCTCTCCATCACTATAAGATAATGATAAAGTCTGCATACATTTTATCCTTTTCAAATGTCACTTGTAAAATTTCACCGAATATGTTATTTTTGTTTCAATTTATTGCTTGAAAGTCCTTACCCCTTCCTTTATGGCAGAACCTCGACTCAAAGATAAATAATACAAAACAGTTCAAAAAAAGAAGCAACAAGTTAGCATAACAGATAGTACCAAAATAATACGATAATCGAAACATAAGGAAGCATTTAATGACCAAATAATATTAATATATATATATACTTATGGAACACAATGTAACAAAATAAATAGTTACAAATTGAAGAAGTCATTTGGAAGGGAGGAGTTTCATCAAGTTTAAGATACAAAGAGAAATTTAAGTACAGGAAAAAGACCAAGCCAATTGGATACTAGGATGTCTAGCTAGAGCTAAACAAAAGTTTTGACATTACAAATTACAACAAACAAAACTTAATAGCTACACAGATTATGCTTCACTGATTTTACGACGTTAAGCAGCCTTCGGAGATCATAGCTAGGCCTCCTTACCGGCTAACAGAGGGCAGGAAGTTGCAGAGAAACCAACTCCATTAGACTCGGGGTTGGAGCACTCGGGCGATTTCTTGCTGAGGGCATATGGTGCTAAACTCATCACCCTACAAAACATGAATCCGCAATTAAATCTCAATGTTTTCTTGCATTCTGCACGCGAGTATCCAATAAAGCATAAAGAAAAACACTTTACCTTTCCTTGCGCTTCTCCAGAAACCGAGCCAGAGATGCTTTCCTAGCCTGTGGAACCGCTGCAGAAAACGTAAAAGATAAGAAGCAATGAAGGTTGGACTAAATGAGTTGTGTTGAAACTAAAAGATTCTCTTATGTGGTTACTTCCACTTTGGAGTAACATAATTAGTTATTGCAAGCTTTAACGTCACAAATACGTTCTGAGTTTCCACTCCGGCATGTCTTACCTGCGGGCATTATGGTAGTCGCCACGACAGGTCCAAGTGATGTCACAATATTTGGAGTCTCCAATGTGCCAAGGGGAGCCACTGTGATGTTCCCAGTTTTAGACATCTTCATGTCATCTTTGTTTCCAGAACTGCCGTCAGCTTGACCAATGGGATGGGAAGAAACGGACATAGGGCTCGAAAGACCTGAGGCAGGTAGCATGTTTGGGGTTTGGTTCACACAAACGCCGTCTGCAGCAGCAGGTTTTGATGCAGATGCCAGAAGTTGAAACCTTGGTTGCACCACATTAGAAGCAGCGTAACCATTTCCAGCCAAAAACATAATAGCCTGCGCCTGCATAACATGCCCAAGCAAATATAAACCTGAGAAACTTTGTACTAACTGTATCTTTTTCTTTCTTTATGGATTAAAGAGAGGGGGGGAGGGGGCGTGCCTTCTCAGGGGAGATATCATCGAAGACATTAACTGTTCCACCATAGAAGATGGTCAGTTGAGTAGGTGCTGCAGAACCTTTGGAATTAAACCTGCAAAAGATGTACACATTTTAGACAAAGTTTCAGCGTCCGTTTCAATACATTCGGCTTTCTTAGGCATGTTGCCTATATTTTTATGGTTTCAATTAACAGTGTGTCAAGCAACTGCGTAACAGTCATTGATTGTAATTACGAAATACAACTTCGTAACACAATACATGCAGTCTGTTTTGCGTGCACAAAATGGTTGACTTACCAAGGTTCGGTTGTCCCAGCCACAGCGCCACGCGATGAAAGCATTGAATGAGGAGCGGTAACAGGAATTCCGCCAAGAACTTGCTTCATCTGGCCAGTACCACCAAAATGAGTCTTGTAGGAGGGAGTGGTCATGTTAAATGGAAGCATCTTAACATCATACGGAAGATGCATTGCATGCACATTCTGTTGCAGATTATAAAATGTCAAGCTAAAAAATGTTCTTTGTCCCCCGTGGCGATCAATTTTTTTCTTCCCAATTGGATTTAAAGGAGGTGCGATTCATTTCAAAAGGAATCCATAGACAATAAAAGCAGGAGATCGTTGACAATTCGTGACAATTGGTTACTACTTCGGAGTATAACTTCACAAATGAATGACACAAGAAGTCGATATAACTGACAAGTAGAAGCTACTTTATGGTTAACCTTCCTCCCGTGACTTCAGCTAAAGCTTCAGCAAAGCACTAACAACAAATAGTTTCACTAAAAACATGGCATATTTGAGTGTTTTCATCGGTACGTTGAACAGATCCCATACAAATATATACATTTATATAAATCAACTTTTATTCAACTAAAAGGACAAGACAAACCTGGAGTTCAACAGACTGACGTTTGAGACCAGCATCGACTCCATCTGTGGCAGATAGAGCTTTGAAGGTGTTTTCATCTTGAGCAGAGTTCAAAGACATGAAATGAGGTGCACCAACCTTGTTCGACAATGACCAGCGTAACCCTGATACAAATGAGAATCATTTTAACTTAATACATACAAACAATAACAAAAAAACATGGACAGAACTAGAGAGTTCTGTATGGACCCGGCCGAACCTAGTAATTTTACTCCAAATCCTGTAATTTTTTAGGAAATCCCCTAAATATGTACAAAAATTAAATTCAGAACGTAGTTACTGACACCAGATCTTGTTATCCTAGAATTTAGAACCCATAAAGTTCAAATCTTGGCTCCGCCACGGAACAAAAACTACAAACAATCCAAACTGCTTATTACCTCAGAATACAATACCACAAAAGGAAATCTTTCGTTATCTCCAATTGCTTACGAGTTTCTTCTTTTAGATTCAACAAAGAAAACATTAACTATCAAAAGCTAAATTTAGCATAAACTTCTTCAGACTCAATGGATCAAACCAACAATCATCCTCAGACTAAATCAATTTCCTTGTCAAAAGGATCTTTATTCATAAGCTTTATACTTCAAACTTCTCGAGCAAATTACTATATCAAGATCAACATAGTCACATGAGTAGAATTTGAGGGTAGAGCGTATGCACACCTTACCTCTACCTTGGCAAGTAGAGAGGTTGTTTTTGATAGACCCTCAGCTCAAACAACTACCAAATCAAAATCAATCAATCAAAATACCTAGCGTAATTCTACGAGTGGGGTCTAGGGAGCATAGTAAAGTGTACAAATTACCCTTGAGATAGACCCTCAGCTCAAACAAATTACCAAATCAGAAAGTCAAAAATTTTCTTTTCCTCAATTAGAAATCAACCCAAAAACTCCATAGGAAAGTTGCATATTAAACAGGAAAACCAACTCACCAAGCAACAACAAAGAAACATAAATCCCATTAACTTAACAACACCAAAATTTCTCAATTTAGCTCACAAATTAAAGAACAGCCATGCATTAAACAAACTTAACAAATTACATAAACTAAACTTTCTTTAGCTGAAAATTCAAAAGCAACCCATTTCCCTAAACTCATAAATGAACCAAAAAACAACTAAAACAACAACCACCACCACCAAAAAAACAATAAAGATTAGATTTTTATGCTCAAAACAAAGCTAAAAATCCAACCCATTTCCCTACACTCATAAATGAACCAAAAAATCAACTAAAACAGCAGCAACAACAACAACAACCAAAAAAAAATATAAAGATCAGATTTTTATGCTCAAAACAAAGCTAAAAATTCAACCCATTTCCTAGACTCATTTAAGAACCAAAAAAATCAACTAAAACAACTAGACATCAGATTCTTACGCTCACAACAAAGCTAAAAAATTCAGAATTTTGGTGAAAGAAAACAAACCAGATTCTTTGGAGCTTTCAACAGGTTCTTCCTTGACTACAACTAAAGAATCTTTAATATTCAATCCCATAAAGTCCCTCTCCATATCTGTGATTTTTCAAGAAAGACGCAAAATTTCAAAATCTCAAGAAAAGCAGCCAAAAGAGGCGGATCAAACCCAACTAAAAACCAAAAAAAGAAAGAAAATCATAAAGAACAAACCCCAGAAACCCAAAAGTTAAGAAAACAAAGAAAGGAATGACAGAGAAATATAGTACTAAATGCTTCAAACTGCAGCAAATAGAGAAATTGATAGCTTTTTCTTTTTTCTTTCTTTATATAATCCTTTTTATTTTAATCAACGTTTTTTTCTTTTTCTTTTTGGTTTAGGGGTGTGTGCATGCACTTCAACAACATATATGTGTCCACGTAGGGTCGCAGAAAATAGAATATGTATTTTTTAACATTATTTTTAATAAATATTTAGTGAAAATATGAAATTTAATGAAGAGAATAAAAATATATATGTAAATAATTTTTTATTGTGTCGAATATACATAATCATATTTAAGAATTATTTATATTTAGGCTACAAATTTTGAAAATTTTTTCTTCTTAAAATGTGTATTAAACGATGTCTTATAAAATATAACAAATGAAACATATTTATAACGAATATGTAAAAGAGAAACACCTTGAATAATATGGGACAAGCAAAGTAATATTTTGAAAGAATTAATCGCTCCGTACTATTACAACAATAACACCTTATCCAGTGAAATTTCACAAACTATAAAATACTAATAAAACGACTAGAGATATTGTTTCCGGAGATTGCACCGTACTACTGACAAGAAAGTGACTAAGGGTATTATTGACATTTCAAGGTTGAATAGTTTTTCATGTGATGTTAATAAAGTAGGGTAGGGGGTAGGGGCGAGGGGGTGGGGACACGTTTACCTATAAAACCGGTAAATAACCGGTACAACCGGTAAGGGACCACGTGCGATGATTTAGATAAGCACATGTTACCAAATATTATTTGCCCACCACTTGTCTGTGGTACCACAAAAGCATGTGGTGTCATCGACTTTGAAATACCCCGTAAAAGCTTAGATAATTATTTTGTAAGTTAAAATATTTAATTATAATAAAGTGGATATGAGTTAGAATGTGCAAATATAACAATAGTAATACATTCAGTGAAATTTTATAAATTGAAGTTTGAAAAGAGTAAAATGTATTCATACCTTATTATTATCTCATAAAGATAGATAGACTATTTTCGAAAGACTTTCGTCTAAAAAATATCAAGTCCCATAAATAAATGTTATTTTATACAAATAATATATAAATATATTCTTTAACTTAGTCTCGTGTGATATTTATATTCTCTAATTTTGAATATATACGACTGTATGATAAATGCATGAGATGCATATGTCCTATATGGCAAATTGCATAGATCTATCATGTAGGATATGTGTGTCTGCTTTTTAACTTTATGATGATTTAAATGCCTTTTTCACAATCGGATGGAGTCAAAGATTTACTATGTTTTGATTTTGCTGTATGATGGAATAAAGCAAAATGACTCTTTAAACTGTCTGCGCTTCTTTTCAATTGTGAAGTAGCAGTTAGTCAATGCAATTTTCGACGTTCATCATGGGTCATCCAGAAACAGTCGATCTATATTTTAAACATAAGGATCAGACTGCGTACATCCGACCCCCCTTATCCCGTAATGGGCGAGAGCCTTTGAGGTAATGAAGAATGTTGCTATTGTTGATGCTTTAAATGCCTAGTTATACACAATCAAAGTAAAGAAACATATAAGACATAGCTATGTACATGAACTTATACTTAAATAAATTTTCAAAGATACAATTACTATATATATTCTGTCCATCTCATTTTATGTGTTATCGTTTGATTTGGAGTAAATTTTTTTCTTTTCAAAAGTAAAACTTCAAATATGGTAAAGTATTTCAATATCCATTTTTCTTAATCTCCCTAAAAAAAATTACTCAAGAAATAAAGAAAATGGAGAAATTAGGTTGTGGATAAAATTTAAGGAACATGTGGGGTCCAAGACATGTGTCGTGGGCCCCACTAACCAATTGTCGAAATGTAAAGCACGTGCGAATTTAATAACAGGATAAGTGGTATTATGGTAAATATGTGGAAGATAAGTCCAATTTTGGTATTTAACAATGTTCATCTTAACGTGTTAACTTTTAAAATACAGAAAGATGGTGCCTATGCTAAGTCGATTTAAAAATCCCATTTTATATGATGATATATTTATTTTTTATAATAAAAAATAATTTATCTTTCTTATAAAAAATGAATCCAATACAAAAAAAAGTATTATATTAATTCGAAATAAACATGATTTACCTAATTTTTTATGTGTCTTTTCTTTTTTTTTTTAAAAAAATAAGTTTCTTTTGGTTGGTATTGGGGTGACACCAAATTCTAGTATATTATATTCAGTAAACCATGTGCTTAACCCTCTTAAATATATTTTTTTCTTTTTTAATTGGGTTTGACCAATTTTTTTCTCAGAAATCAATAATTGAAAAAGAAATAAAATAATTATAAAAAAATTCCTTTAAAGTATTTGGTATTTAGCAATCCATGTTATGTCACCTGTTACCCTAACTTATCCCAAATAATAAAATGATTTGCATTATTTTATTAAAAAATTAAATTACATTAAAATAAAGAACGTGGCGTTTGGTGGTATAAAAGTTGAACTTGGCACGCAATTTTGTGAAAAAGAAAATTGATTAGTTATGCCTAACTAATTAATTATTTCTTCACGTGTTTGGTGGTATCCATAGAGCGGAGCAAGAAGTCTGAATACAAATTTGATCGAATCAGCAGCGATAATAGTATGTCCTAACATATTTAATGTAATTTTATACGATAAAATTTAAAAATATCAAAACACATTTAAAAAAAAAATATTAAAAAGTATCACCTAGCATACATGAAAAAGAAATAATAATATCAAAGTAAATACGACAAGCAAAACATGATTGATAGCAACAAAATATTTATTAATTTTTTTATTCTAATTCGCTGAATCCTCATATCTAGGTCTTATCATTTATAAAATTTAAAATATTTACTCAACTAATGTATTTATGATAAGAAATTATATATATATATATATATATATATATATATATATATATAATTTACTCTTGGAATACCTCCTAAATAACTTTGATCAGGGAGTCAAATAGGTCGAGAAAAAAGAGTATGAGGTCGGACAGGACGACATAGATCTTGATTGATTTCATAGCCACTAGAGATTGGACGTAAATAGTTTCTTTCTTCTGAAAAAGAGATTCTTATATATATAATAAATTTAAAATTTAATTATTAACACTTAAAAATTATAATTTTAAATTTTTAATAAACTCATAAATTTAAAATTTTTGCTCTACTACTATTAATTTTTATATATAATTAGGTCGCACATGGTTTTTTCTCTTTTTTTAAAATGAAATATTTTGGTCCCTCAACTTTACTATTCCTTCTACTTATGATTCTTTGGACAAAACGTAAATTATTTAAACACAATTTTAAACTTCATAGAACATATAATATTAAAGTATTTTATATTTCAATGATTCTCACCTAACAAAGCACGAGGACAATCACATAGCTACTTTTAATTAATTTATGTGAAGACAATAGGTATATTCATTAAATTAATGGAAAGGCAATAGGTAAATAATTTTCATTAAAGAGAAATTAATTCTTCTTTATTTTATACATTAAATTAAAGATGTATAACTTCTTTTTTTTTTTGGTGAAACAATCATCCAACTCCTATTTCGTCCTTATTCATTAACTTTATTTTTTATTAGTATTTTCATCTTTAATTATTTTTCAACAAATTTTGAATAAGCAAATGTGACTTTTGCATTATTTGTTTGCGATTGATTATATTCTTTTCTTTGTACTTGAAATTATTAGATTTGAATCGAGTATCTTTTAAAAAGTAGGGGCGGAGCCATCTTATGATTAGGGACGACATAAAATTATGTTATTTATACATGATTAAAATTATTTTTATGTATATATAGTAGATGTCGAATCTACTTCGATTAATTCGTGTGTTATTTTTTTTAGATTTTGAATTCCCTTAATTAAAATCCTAGCTCCGCTATTATCGGAATCAACCTCTCTACCTCAACAAGGTAGTGACAAGGCTGTGGATATTCTACTTTTTTCAAATTTTATTCGTGAGATTTCACTTTATATATTATTTGTTTGTGATTGGTTATATTTTTTCTCTTTGTATTTGAAATTACTGTATGTAAGTCAAGGGTCTTTTAAAAATCAGGGGCAGAGCCATGTTACAGCTAGGGATGATATAAAATTATATTATTGTACATGAATAAAATTATATATATATATATATATATATATTAGATGTCAAACCCACGTTCGATTAATTCATTTGCTTGCTTTTTTAGATTTTGAATCCACTTAATTGAAATTCTCACTCTGCCTACAACCTCTCTATAGGTAGTATGCATTCTACTTTTTTGCAAATTTTATTCTTGAGATTTCACTTAGATGTTAATATTTTTTTATGTATATAGTAGGTATCTATTTCCCTTTGATTAATTAAAATACTTTTAGTATTTATTTTTTTAGATTTTGAATCTCTTTAATTAAAATTTTGATTCTACTAGTATCAGAAATAAACTCTCTATCTTAGTAAGACAGCTGCAAGGCTTTATATGTTCTACGCGTTTCAAATTTCATTTATGAGAATTCACTATTATTATTTATTTATTTATTTTGCAGATAAAGTCTTGCATATGCCATTACAACTTTTAATTGGTCCCCTCTAATGTATCCATCATCACATCGTGTTACTTTGAAGGCCTCAAATCAATTTAGAGTTTAGACAAAAAATGCCTACAATTAATGTTGAAGCTTTTATTATCCCATGTGACATGCATGTTCACATTTTTATTATAAAGTACAAATACAAATATAAATATTTTTTTAAATTTTTTTTGTCTCCTCTTGCATATAGGACGAAAACAACAACAACATATTCAGTCGAATCCCATAAGTGAGGTATATGGGGTATAATATATGGACATCTTACCGCTACCTCATTGAAGTAGAGAGACTCATTGAAGTGGGGTCTGAGGTAGGCTCTTGCATATAGGAAAAATTAAATTGAATATTAATGATACTATCAAGACTAGTGTTTTTGAATATATTTTTTTAAGGAGTGAATTTTACGACTCATATAAAAAATATTATGGTGCAAATAAATTATGTAGATTTGTATAGTGTACTTTGAATGTAAAAAAATAAATCTTCAGAGTAAACGCGTATGTTTCAAATATTAAATTTGAATTTTATTATTTTAAAAATATTTTTGCTATAAATCATATTTTTTTTTAAAATTAATGATGATATGATAAATATAATTTATTTTTTCATATTTTACTCTTCTCTTGGTATTGCGCAAAATACCTTGCCTTATGTCCCCGACTTTTAAAACACCAATCAAGACTCAAGTTAATGATATTATTTTTTTTTGAGATTTTTTTTAGGAAGATTAAGAAAAATGGATCCTGAGATATTTAAAGAGCATCAAACAAGGGTTATAAAAGAAATAAAGAATTGAAGTAAAAAATGGACTATTTAATTTATTGTCAAACGTGACTTCAGAAGTGAATTTCGAGAGGAAAGACTTCATTTACTTCCTATAAATTGCTTGACCTGCTCTCACACCTCCTCTTTTGGGTGAAGGAGGTCACCTTCAGACTTTCCTTTTCTGATCACATTATGGGCTAGCCCATACATCCACGACACAAATGGAGTACTACTTAGTCAAGTAGAAAAGTCAATTAAACTGAACGTGGGCAAGCCGGAAAGGGATCGAGACTTAGAATTCGAAGACCAATCAAGACAACTAGATTTCTCATAGAGAGCCTTATTGTTGGCTTTGATAGACATCATTTTTTTTTCTTCCTATTAACAAGTCATACCTAATTGTTCTTCACTATCTTAAGATTATAATCGAAGATTAAAATAACATACTCAATGCAATTATATAAGTAAAACTTGGAACAAATAACAAGATCACCATTTTACACATCTAAAGTTATAATAAATAAACACATGCACATTTTTTTTGGTAAATAAAAATTATTCGTATTAGCCATTACTGACGTAATTTCATAGAGTGATTCGGCAATAACTAATGAAAAGTTTTATAATTAATTTCTTTCGACATATAACCAAAAAAAAAAAAAAGAAGATACCATCAAAAATGTCAAAAAAATTGGCTATGAATATGACATTTGAATTATAGAAAATGATATTTTATTCAAGTGTCGGCACATCTTTATCATTTGCCTATGGCTATAATGCAATTGGCATAAATGCACAATTCCCATGTGTTTTATAATATGGTCCGTATTTTTCGTAATACGTGTATAAGTTATGTGAAAATTTATATCTTATTTTTACTTAGATACGATGTATTTTTATCCCCATAACCCCACACCACTACCTCCTCCGACCCCACATCTCATAGTCAATGACTATAATCCAATTGATGCAAAATTTATAAAATTTATTTGTATCTTTCAAATCAGTCGTATGTGCATAAGTCATATGAGATTTTATTATCCTTTCATTCTTTAATACACCTTATCAACACAACAACAACACAACATTACCCCATTGCCTCAAAGACTCTCATCCATTGCGGGGTAAAGAGGGTTGAATGTACGCAGCCTGACCCCTATGTTTAAAACATAGATCGACTGTTTTCGGATGACCCATAATGAGCGTCGAAAGTTGCATTGACTAACTGCTACTTCACAATTGAAAGAAGCGCAGACAATTTAAAGAGCCATTTTGCTTTATTCACCATACCCCAAAGTCAAAAAATAGTAAATCTTTGGCTCCATCCGGCTGTGGAAATACACCTTATCACCCTACCTAATCTCCATCCCCATAACCTCACACTTAAAGCCGGTATCAAAAATTTGACTAAGAAGTGTCAATATGTAAAACATTACCTCTTGATAAAATATTTTTTGATACATATAATTAGATTTGTTCGCATAATGTTAATTATGTATACATAATATCTATTGTGTATATGACTTATACACTAAATTGTTATAGAGTTGTATCTCAATATATACGAATTCATGTTTAACGTTAAATAAGAATCAAATATTTCTTTGGCTTAAATATTGAAGTGACTTTTCATGTGTTAAATATTGATGTTATACATGAAAAAAATTTTAAATTAGAATTATCCTATAACTAAAATCTTCGTTACTTTCTATATATTTTTTCTTTTGAAAATAAACTAATCTCATCCATCCATTGAAATACAATAAAAAGCACTTTTTTAAAAAATCAATTGAAAAGTTTCACCTTTTAAAAAGCAAGATGTGGCTATTAAGTGACGAAATAAATATAACCTTTTTTTCCAATAAAATAAAAATAGATTATTTACTGTCAATTTATAGATTATAATCTATAATTTAATAGTTTGAGTAGATGCACAATAAAAAGCTATCCACCAATCTTGATTGATTTGTTGACTATACTTTCCATTGTATAATGTTTTTTTTTTTGGGGGGGAGGGGTGGGGGGGGGGGTGACTAGGGAAATTCTTTTTAGTGAACTCCTTT
>JAOTQR010000001.1:386886-406380 GCA_025774065.1 Solanum ossicruentum | reverse complement strand
ACAATTTTGATTTACTCTCACAATTTTATAGATGCTACATTAATTGGAACAAAATAAGTAACATATATTATTTAAAAATAATAGAAAATGTGCAATAAGTTATAATAATTAAAAACTTAAAATTTTAAAATATATGTATAAAAAAATCTATTAATATTACATAAATCGATAACAAAAAAATTATATGCTAAGCCGTCGTGGCACGGACTCTTGTGACTAGTATATACTAAAGATTATAGAAATACACCCTTATATTTACATAATTTCTTGTAATCCCTACTCTTTTAAAAAATTACAAAAATCCCTTCAATGATATAAAATTATAACACTTATTGATACAAATTACAATCTACTTCTCTATGTATCATAATAAAAATCTCTTAATGTTCCTATTTTTTTGACATGTATCACTAATTTTGTTTTTTTATCAAAAAGAAGAGATTTTGATAATTTTGAAGAAAAATAATATTAATTTGAATTAGCTCCAAAGAGCATGAAATCTGTTTAAAAAAATGTCCTAAAAAACAAACTTAGCCTTTAAAAGATAATAAGTTTAGACTAACATTTTGACTAGACGTACAACCACACTGTTTCCTACTTTTTTTTTGTTTATTTTATTTTTATTTTTAATTAAGTTTCCAATTATGCATTTTATTTAAATTCTTTTAGTTCATAATTTTTTTAGGTTCGTTGAAGTTGCTTACGTAATCGTGGGAAATTAGCCATGTAAATTTGAAAAGTTCATTTTTTAAATAGATATTTATTTAAATATTGAAACCTAATCTTCAATTTAGAAGAAAAAGCACAAATATATATATATATAGAGCGCTTTCATACAAATACTATCTTACATTTGATAATCAAAGAACTATTTTAGTGAATATTTCTTCAATGCACATGCATAACTATGTTCTGTTAATTGGTTATTTGTGTAATTTTATTTTTTGAGGGATTTTTATTTTGATTTTGGACGACTAAATTTGAATTCATACAAGATGTTCCATATTAAAAGTAAATTAGAGGAAGAGTTAGGATTTGAACTTGTGAGTTTGAAACTGTTTAAAAACAAATAGGGTTCGATCGTTGGTGGTGTCATCTATTATTCCTGCTGAATTTTCATAGCTCGTACAGACTCGTTCGTGCACCTATCATATCGTTCCGCCAACACCCTTTGTCCACGTTGAATAAAACAAAGGAGAAGTTAAGATTTAAAACTTGTGAGTTAAATCATGTGCAAAAAGTAGGAAACAAGAGGCCTCATAAATGTCCTTTTTTTTTATTGGCCAACCATCAAAAATCCACAAAATTTTCATAATCATGAAAAATACACTAAGAAAGACACAATTTTTAATCTTATTTTCAGCTATATTTTCCAGAATGAAGAACTTAATACTTATTAATTAGTCAAAAAATAATTGGCCCTTTGTGCATTTTAGAGAAAAACAAGTGACCTTTGGGGCCTTTCTTAGAATGTTTGAAACAACTGTGGCTAAGAATATTATGTATATCATGAGGTAGAGTACTTGTATACAGGCCCATTTCGGGCCCAATTTATTCCCGTCGGCCGGTTCGGTCCTTAAATGATTGTTTTTGGAACTATAATTATTTAATTAATAGAACTACAGTTTAAATTAATTACAATTAGCAACAAACATCTACCTTTAATTACAATTTAAATTTTATATTATTTGCGCGATTCATACGAACGTTATGTGCGATTATATAAAAGTTGTACGCGAATCAAATTATATAACAAAATACACCAACACTATGAATTATATAGTGAATTATACAAACGTTGTACAAAAATTGTATAACAAATTATACAAATGTAAATAAATATCGGACGAATCATACAAAAGCTACTATAATTATAGTTATAAAATGTCATTTCCCAAACTATAACTATGAAACATAATTACAATTTTTATATATATCGTTTATGAAATTTACTCTAAAGGTTTCATTGGACCCGAAATCATTGGAGTGGTCCTAGTTAAGCCCATTGGACCAAATTACCATCAAGAAATATAGCGATCTAATGAATATTATCCTTTTAACATTAAATCAGATCATGATCTTACAACAACAATATTATCCCAATACCTCAAAGGCTCCGACCCATTGCGAGGTAAAGAGGGATCGAATATACGCAGCCTGATCCCCTATATTTAAAAATATAGCACGATCGTTTTCGGATGATCCTTAAAAATGAAAAAAGATAATCATATAAAACAATCTGTATGTTTAATGGACTTCAATTACATGGTGTGAATTTAAATATTAAAAAAATTATATCACCGTCAAATATAGAATAATATTAAAAGTGAAATAACTAAATATTTGATTTATACACGAGTAAATAAATTCAACCTTTTTTTTCCTTCTAAAAAAAACAAATATCACAACTTATTATATACACAAAAGTCATAAGTCTACTTGCTGCACTTTTTAGGAACTTGATTTATCCCTGCAACAAAAAGTATAGTAATAAAAAGAATAATGTCAATTAAAATTTTTTTCCAAAAAAAAAAAGGACAGCCAGATACACCAAGTATATTATATTCATAAAAAGTCAAAAAAAACCACACCCAAAAGATAATTCAGTGATTTCACAGTCAAACTCATATAATTATTTTACCACGAATGCAAGTATCAGTAGGTGATTCTACCCTCAAACTCGTTGCCTTTTTTCCAGAACCCCTGAAAGGATACGTAATTTAATCAACAACCTATCCAGTCCTAAATATCAACACATTATTGATGTACGGATCTATACTAGCCCGTAACCTAAAAGTTACATGAAGTGTACTACCATCAATTCATGACAACAACAATAGCAACATATTCAGTGGGATCCCACAAGTGGAGTTTGGAGAGAATAAAATGTATGCAGACCTTACCATTACCTCATAAAGATAGAGAAACTGTTTCCAAAAAAATAAAATAATTCTATCGTTGCTCCAAAAATTCTCGTCGTTAACAAATAAATAGAATTAAAATTTATGTAGTGAAGTTAATTAATTAAAATTACCTATTTTTCTTGGATTGCTTTTCCTTGGCCATTTGTTCAAAAAGGCTACCATCATAAACACTCCTAATTATCTCTTTAGGTAATAATCCATGTTCATCTTTGCAAAGGAGATAAAGTATTTTCCACTCTGATTTAGCTGCAATCCTGCATAATTCATTCAATAATTTCCATCAATTTCTTTTTAAAAATATTTAAAAAAATTAAAATTAATAGGTACGCAATTATCGCGAATTTAAGTCGATGTTTTGCAATTTAGAAGAGGTATTACTGTCCAGCAAAGTCCTTAGGTTGCTTGTTTGCCTTGAGCAATTCATCTAATTCAGCCCTGGTTAAGGCATCGGCGTTTGTTCGTCCATGCTTCTTGAATAACTCCTCGAATTTTTCGGGAACGAACCTTCAAAAAATGTGAAGGAAGATTTAAGTTATATACATCGATGGTATAAGACAATGCTTTAAATATAACACGTTGTCTTATCTTGTTTTTTAGGTAACTTACTTCCACTCGCCGGTGATAGTGATGTATAGTTATCCTTTCAAGTGATGTAACATTATAACATCCCATGTATATATGTAATATCAATGTATAAACATTAAACTCGTAACGCTGAAGTGCAGATAGGTCTTATATGAATAATATAAGTCAACTATACATAACATGAGGATTGTGATATTGTGGGAATCTACCCCCCCCTGCCCCCCCCCCCCCAAAAAAAAAGAAAAAAAAACTCGCCCAATCCTATCAACTAATTCAAGCATGGACAATATACTATAAGATCAAGAACCGAACATAGGACGAATCAAGAGATTGAGATAAATCTAACACTGATAACATGATATGAAATGAGTCGTTACTTTAGTACTCAATATCAAAAACTAGTTCACGAAGTAAAAGTCATAAAGAGCATATAGGGAGATCAATTCTCATATCAGATTGTATACCTTATTTTTCACGTAACTCATTCCAGTTATAATAACGTATAATTATCTTTTAAGTGACGTGATTATATTAAATTAGTATATTACCTTCCTTCAGTATCATAGATATTACTATCACTCCCATGTTTGGCAAATTTGATGTTCTTCACCTCAATAGGAAATAACGGAGATGGCCACTTTCCCTGTACATAAGCATATATTCATATTAATCTACATTAACCTTATAGCACTTTTCTTTTCTTTTTTTTGGGTTAAAAGTTAAAGTCATTGCATAAACTTGCACATTAATCTTATAGCACTTTCCTTTCGGTTAAAAGTTAAAATCTTATTGCATTAACTTGTACATTAATCTTATAGCACTTTTCCTTTTCGTTTAAAAGTTAAAATGTTATTGCATAAACTTGCACATTAAACTTATAGCACTTTTTTTTGGGAGGGGTAGGGTTAAAAGTTAAAATCTTATAGCATAAACTTTCACATTAATGTCATGTTGATGGCCCAATTTGTTGGTAAAATAGAGGTTCAATCCATGAAAGAACTTTTTTGGAGGTGTACGCAACATTTTCAATATAATTTCGAGAAAAACAATCATTTTCTTATTCAACGAATTTCGTAGCTAATTCCTAGTTGTGATCATATATTATATTAGAATGGTCAATAGAGGCTGATCCATCCCATTCTATCCTAGTTTAGCTCATACAGACTTTAGAATTTGATGAGTCAAGTTGAATTGACCCACTTCATTCTAGCTTAGCTCATACAAACTCTGAAATTTGACGGGTCAGCTTAGGCTGATCCCTTTTCTGAGAGGCTAGAAAACAACAAGCCTAACCTATGAGTAGGTTGTGAGCCATGCCGATCAGCTCACTTCTTTTTCATAAAGTATATTTTTTAAAAATTAATTATGATTTAAAAAATATTAATATAAATAGCAACAAGATAATATTATATAGTATTAGTATTTCTATTACACATTATAAAAACATAAGTTGTAGCTAAATTTTAATATTTAAAATTTTTAATAAATTTTAAATTTAGATTCTTATTATTTTTAATACTCTATTATTTTTACTTTTAATTATTGTCTAATTCAACCCACGGATCGGTCCAACCCATATTGCTCAAACGACACAAATCAATAGACTTATTCGGATTGTACTACAAAGCCTAACTTTTAAATGCGCTCCAAAAATCTTAATCCAACACTACTAAATTTCGAATTAGACCCGACCAACTCAACATGCTTAGCCTATATTGACACCTCTATATTATATATTAGTATTAGAGAGAAAAAAGAGTGATTTACCGGTCGAGTTTTGCCACTGAGACCAATATTAATAAAAAGGGAAGCAGCTGTAGAGAGGAGAACACCACTTCCAATTTTTCGAAAACCTAGTAAAATATGAAGAAAAAAATTAAAATGATTTTAAAAAAATAAAATAAAAAATTAATTGACAGTATAAAACATGGAAATAACATGTCAAAAGAATGGGGGAAAAAAAAAACTCACTCGATATTTATCTCAAATCATACTAGTTTATGATAATTTAAGATAAAAACATGTATTCATTAAATTTTAAAAATTTAAGATTCGCACAAATATGTAAATTATATTTCTTAGCTCATGATATTTATTTTCTTATAAGACTTTTAAAACTTTTGATCAGAATTTTTAAAGACGTCGTAACATATATATGTTTATAATATTTAAACTTTTGATCATATATATAAACACATCATTACAAGTTTCTCGTTAAAATTAAAATGAGAAGTTAACTATAGTAGTTAAAATATTTTCAAATTGAGAAAGTTAATTTCTTTTTTATACAAACTAAAAAAATTTTAAAAAAATATAGTAATATCACCTTTATAAGTTTCCCATGGGTAAATGACACCATCTTTGTTAATATCAAAGAACATAACATGTTTTTCCAAAGGTGTTGGCTCATCTTTCTTCACCATTCCTACATATCCAATTCCCCAAAACAATAAAATTACTCACAAATAAAAATTCAAAAAATTAACACCATATTCAACAGGAGTATAATAAAGAGACTGTTTTCGATAGAGACAGAAATTAAACTATAAATAAAAAAAATAGAAAAACAAATAGAGCCAAAAAAAGGAAAAAAAATTGCATACCCTCTTCATTAACATTGGTGGAGGAAGAAGCCATGTGAAAGGAAATCCAAAATGATCAACAAATAGACTTCCAAAATTTACTTTTTTAAATTTTTAATTTTTTTTTGCTTTTTATCTTCTTCTTTTTATTGTTTGATTCGCAAGACAAATGTCTAAATATATAGTTGTGAACGTATAAAGTGTGTGTAGGTGGCAATCTTAAAAGGAATTGTGAAGTTGTTAAGTTTGGTAAGTGTCATCACAGACAAAAATACAAAAAAATATAAAATATAATTTTTTTGAATAAAGATGTATTTATTTATTTTTTAAAAATAATTAGAAAAAATTAATTAAAATCGAGTTGAGTCACAAAAGTTTGTTGGATGAAAGTAGATTAAAAAGGCAATTAAAATAATACTTATGCAAAGTGTATCATATATTTCCATGATTGGATGGAGTCAAAGATTTATTATTTTTTGACTTTAGGATATGATGAAATATAGTAAAATGACTCTTTAAACTATCTGACGCTTCTTTCAATTGTGAAGTAATAGTTAGTCAATGCAACTTTCGACGCTCATCATGGGTCATCGCGTACATCCGATCCCTCTTATTCCGCAATGAACGGGAGTCTTTGAGCAATGGATAACGTCGTAATGTAAAAATGTAAAGTATATCATATAAAAATGTGAAAAAAGATAAAAACCATATCCACAAGCAACGTTGCCCATTGCATAAAGACATCTAATGATTAGGGAGATATAATTCCTTTCTTCACTATTTGAAATTCATTTTTATAATATATGTAAATATATATTTTATATTTGAACATCAGAAAATAAGTAAATATTATCTTTTTATTTATCAATTAAAAATTTAATTTTAATTATCTCTTCTTTTTTTCATTTTAAAATTTTCACCTCATGTTCGATATCTGACATTTAAATTGAAATTCGATTACTTTAAATTCACCTTTTTATGGTATTAGGTAATCATACTTGAAAGGGAAATTAGGCGAGTTTAACAAATGAATCGACAAATAAGGAATAACGTATAACGCAATAAATATAAAATTAATCTCATTATTATAAATCGATTTATTGAATACAAATAAAGCAAAAGAGGGATATAATAGCGTGGACGTTAAAGCATGAATCTTGTAAAAGGATTAAAATTTAAAAGAAACAAAAATTGCTTGCTTTAAGAGTAAATTAAGCATAACGGAAAAACAAATTAAGAATAATAAATGAAAATAAATTAGGAATGCATCACCATTTTAGGTTTTTTTTGGCTTTAGTTTATTATATTACCCTTATTATTGTACACACGTTTTAACAAAACTTGCGTCTATGAATGTGCATTGCATGTTACTCTCTGGTAATTATCATGTAAAAAAGATTGACGATTAATCTAGAGTCATATTCTGACACTTGAATCGAAAAAATTGAGATTCAATTTATGAATCAAGACTCTATCTCGATTTCCGATCCATGACGTAATGCAACACTTGTCCCAAGTTTGACCCAAGAGTTGGCTTCTGACTCGAGATTTAATCCTGATATTCAACTCTAGACCCGACATAAAATCGACCCCAAAATTCGATCTCAATACCTGATACTCGACACTGATTTGAGAATCGACTTCCGACACTAACTGCTGATCTAAGACTCAATCGAGACCCGACTTCCAACTCGATATTTGACCCTATACATACCCAACTTCCAAACCAAAATCTGAGCACACCTGATCCTGACATCTGACAGAAGACTTGACCCCAACTTCTGAGTCCTGGCCAGGCCTAAATTAAGACTCAAAATCCAACTTCAACATCAGATCCTAGACCTGACTTTTGATCAAGGATCTAATCTTTAATATTACCTAACATTTGATAATCAAAGAACTATTTCTTTAATGCACATGTGGAACCATGTTCTCTTGATTGGTTATTTATGTAATTTATTTTTATGGGGAGAATTTTTTATTTCGATTTTTGGACGATTAAACTTGACTTCGATCAATAAGTTCCATACTGAAAAGTAAAGTAGAGGAAGAGTTAGGATTTAGACTTGTGAGTTTGAAATTTTTTAAAAACAAATAGGAGTTCAGTCGCTCATTGTGTCATCTGTTATTTCTACTGAATTCTGACAATCCATACAGACTCGTTCGCGCACTTGTCATCGTTTATCCTCCTGGACACTTCGTCCACGTCTAATGCAACAAAAGAGAAGTTAAATTTGAAATTTGTGAGTTCAAAACATCTTAAAACAAATAGAGTTTGGCCATGTCAATCATCCTTAGCTTCTTGTAGCCAAAACAACACCAAAAGTAATGAAAACTAACTAATTAATTTTAAAAAATGATGACAATGAAATCATAACTATTAGGACTTCGCTAACCTAATTAGAATAGTACTACATTAAGGAAAAAATATAATAAAGATGATATGTTCAATCATGTGCAAAATTAGGAAACAATTTTTATCAAAACTCCACAATTTTTTTATGATCATCAAAACTACTAAGAAAGACACAATTTTTAATCTTATTTTCAAAATAAAGAACTCAATATTTATTAATTAGTAAAAGATCAAGGTGAATTCATAAAAAAGACAATTTTTAAAAACAAAGTTACAATTTTTTTTTACAAAAAACTAGCCATTATAAGAATAAAAAGTGCAATGAAAATCAAGTAGTTTGTGATAATAACAAAAATTCATGAAAGATATTTAACATAAAAAAAGCAAAATAAAGAAGAGATTAAGGTCAAAATCTCACTTAATCTCCACTTTTAGAAATTAATAGAATCAAGAACTCCAAACTTGTGGGGAAAAATGCCAAAAACTCCATCATGAATAATCTCATTATTATAAATCAAGTTATTAAATATGAATAAAGCAAAAGAGGGATATAATACCGTGGACGTTAAAGCATGAATCTTGTAAAAGGATTAAAATTTGAAAGAAACAAAAAATGTTTGCTTTAAGAGTAAATTAAGTATAAAGAAAAAACAAATAAAGAATTTTTAGGCTTTTGGCTTTAGCTTATTATATTACCTTTATTATTGTACACAACGTTTTAATAATATTAATGTCTATGAACGTATTTTCCACGTTACTCTCTATTAATTATCATAATAGAAAATTTTGATGACTAATCTAGAGTTCCATTTTGATATCTAGCTCAGAAAAATCGGAACTCAACTTTTGAACCGGGATTATCTCGGTTCCTGATCTAGGACGACCCAATCCAACAGTCGTCCAAGGATTTGACACCAACTCCCAATCTAAGACTCAATCAAGACGCGACTTTCAACTCGAGATTCGACCCTGTACTCAATTTCCAAATCAAAATCTAAGTCCACC
Source organism: Solanum ossicruentum (assembly GCA_025774065.1). NCBI lineage: Eukaryota > Viridiplantae > Streptophyta > Magnoliopsida > Solanales > Solanaceae > Solanum > Solanum ossicruentum. Next base: position 396,928 of record JAOTQR010000001.1, on the reverse strand, counting down.
TGATCCTGACATTCGACATGAGACGACCCTAACTTCTGACTCATGATCTCGCCTAAATTTCGACTCAAGACCCAACTCCGACATCAGAGCCTAGATCTGACTTTCGATCAAAGATCTAAAAAGTTCGCTCAACATTTAGAGAATATTTTGATCAATCAACATTTATATTCATGTTTCTATAATGATATAGATTATTATTCATCTCGTGTTTTTCATTATTGTTCGATCAAAACTATATATGTTATAGATTTAAAAATCCATCAACTTTAACTCATGAAGTAGCCTTTCCCATTAGATAGCTTATATGCCTTATTTCTCACTATACCTTTGCCTATATAAATTAAACTTCAAATTATGATAAAAACATGTATATTAGTTGAGAAATTCATGACTTCATACACATGCTATAAGCTCTTTTCTCAACAAGCATGCATTTACGCAATGATGAAATCAAAATTTTCATTAAGAAAACTAAGTATAATATAAATGGATCCAACAAGACTATACAGAAATATACATAAAATAAAGGAGAGAAGAAAATCATTTTTAATGTTTGTTTTTGGAAATCCTAATTTCCTATTTATTACACAAAGGGAAACTCCAACTTGAGTAGTTGTAAAATATGAAAAAATAAATATACGAAGAAGTTAAAAGATTATTCGTAGGTATATAAATAAAATATTCTAAGATGTATATCCCACTAACAATCATAAAGAAAGATGTATCATCCAAATCATCAATCTGATACTAAATATAACTTTTCTTCCGAACCAGACTTCAAATATTTGTAACACTCTAATAGAACCACTAAAAAAACATATCAATTGAAAACAACAAAATTATAGGATATATTAAACTTTTTTTCTACATAAAACTTAGTCATTTGTTACAAACATTGGATGTTATATATTTCTTCTTTTGCAAATTTGTCAAAATAATAATGACACAATTAATGATACAAGTTGTGGAAGCCCTTTGACCATCCAACATTTATGAACATCATTGGATTTTTTCTTTTTTTTTTCTCTATAGATTTATTTACAAAATCCTAAAGAAAATGAATTATTTTATTTATTAATTTATATTTTTTTTCTAGCTAATAGAAATTTCAAGATTTGATGAATTTAGCCTATTAACTAATCTCTCAAGTGCTTCTTTCATCCACCATTGTTGACAAGCTTCACTTGCTTCCTCCACTGTCATCTACACAAATACAATTAAATACAAATTTTAGCTAAATAAAGAAAAATAATTATCTATAAATTTGTCACTCAAAAACTCATATAATAGGTATCATAGTAACATTTCTTTCAAAATTATTTTGTAAAATAATTTATTTTTAGTCGAAAGTCTTTTGTTACCAACTTATCTCCCCTTACAAAGATAGAAATAAGACATACGTATATCAGATATTCAAATATGTTATTGTTATTATTAGCATATTCTCTTTCTTATTTTTTCCCCTGGTATTTTTTTTTTTTTGATACTTACAAATTAAACATTGAGTTTTTTTTTTTGGATTTTAAAAAAATATATGTACTTACCCATGCTCTTTTTCTAAGATTTTGCTCAGGCCAAAAAGAGAGTTGTTCAGTAACAAGCAATGGAAACATGTAACCTTCATGATATATGCTTTGGCTCTTGCTTTTGAATCTCCATTTTCCTAATTCACACTGAAAATAAAATGTTAAAAATAATTTCTCAAATAAAAGTAATTATATGTCATTTAATATCTAAAGATATATTTATATACGTAAAAATAATTAAACTTAAATTTTCTATTTTAGTTTTAGTGTAACTTTTTTCTAGGAAACAACCTATCTACTTTTATGAGGTAGAGGCAAGATCTGCGTACAACCTACCCTCCTCAGATTCCACTTATGGGATTTCAGTGGATATGTTGTCGTTGTAGTTTTAATGTAACTTTTTTTATATAATCACGTAAATATTATAATTGCACGTGTATCAAAAATAGTACTCAATTACCAATTTACATGTTATACTTTTCTTTTTTAAAAAAGATTGATTTTTGAATCTTTTATTTTACATTTAACGAAATAAAATCGTTAAATACATAAATATTATATAATAATAAGAGGAGCGAAATGCCACTGGCCGACAACTTTCGTGCGTAGATATAGATTCATTCATTCTATTTGATCCAATCTTACAACAATTCACGAATTGATCAGAAATTCTTAATCTTGTTTGATAAGACAAAATTAGATCAAAAAAAAAAAAAAAGAGTGACCAATCAGAACAACGATTAATAATGTATTTATGAGTTATTTTAGATTATTCATTCAAAAAACATTTATTTTCTTAACTTCCTTGCAATTTCATACCCCGCATAGTCATATAAATAAAGTCTTGATAGAATAACATGTACATAAATATTACTGGACAAAGAAAATACCGATTTAGTAAAAAAAATAATATTTTATTTCTTAAAATTGTCTAGTCAATTTATTTAACTAATTAAATATTCCAACTTGAATAAAAATTTAAAAATATAATTTATTTAAATACCTGAACAATTCCAAGAACACCAGCTTCTTCAAGGGATTCACGAGAAGCAGCTTCTTCTACCGATTCATCAGTTTCCCATCCTCCCTATAAAATAATATTTTTTTCGTTTTAATTTATATAATAATATTTTTTTATTTTAAAAAATTAAAAAAATAAAATAATACTCAAATAATTTTTATATTTTGTACCTTGGGAAACATCATTGCATGACCCTTTTGTGAACTAACAACAAGAACCTCAAATTCACCATTTCTTGTAAATCTATATGGAATACATCTACAAAAAATAAATAAAATAAAATAAATTATTAATTATTTTTTTTGGACAAAATTTTTTTAAAGAAAAAATTATACATACCCAACAACAAGACGTCGACCTTTATTGTACCTTTGTAATTGTCTTCCTGTACGAGAAACCATACAAACCATTTTTTTTTACTAAAAAGGGGATAAAATAAAAAAATTAATGTGTTTAAATTAAATTAAAGGTGTTTATATTTATGATGAAGAAAATAGAGAAATGAAAATGTTTGATGAGAAAAGTGAAATGAAAATGGAAGAAGAGAAGAATTTTTGAAATTGGATTTTGTCTTGAGGGGTTTATATAGAAATAACATATGGTCTCACACACACACCCAACCCACCTACCCACGCACATGATCTTTGAAGTAAATCATTGCACTTACGAAGATTACCTCCGATCCATCCCAATCCTTCCAGATGATCTTTGATGTAAATCATTGCATTTACGATAATTATAAAATATAAATTACATTTACAATGATTATAAAATATAATAATGATTTGTTTTTTTTAAGTTATTTATCCTTTTAAGATATATTTATTATATTTGTTTTGAAATATTTATTTATGAATATTAATTAAATATAAATTTAATTTATTTGAAAAATTTTATATTGATTTAAATTAATTTTTTAAAAATAAAATATGATAATTATAAGAACTAGTCAAATTAAATCTAAAAGAGTGAAAGCGCTATGTGATAAGAAAATAAATTTAAACAATGGATAAGCAACCTTGTATAATAAGTTAAATTATAATATAATATTTATATTAGAATATGATTTTGGATTTATACGATCTATATAAATTTATTTATTTTATTATAGTCTATTTTTGGATGCTTGTGTGTGATATGATAGCTAACAAAAACCGTGGATGCGTGTAAGAGGCCACGTGTCAACGTCATCTATGTAACTTTCTTTGTCATTTCTTATTTTTTTTATATTTATTAAAATTATATATATATATTTGGATGGGATATCACGTTTCGACACGATAAATATGTATATATATATGTATAATGACATGAGGCGAGACATTTTAATTATTGTAGAGATCAGAGTAACCCCTTGTTTTGATGGTTGTTAACTGTTCAGAGTTAGTTTAAATATAATGTTTGTTTTGATTGTTATTTACATTTTATTATATTGTATCGTTTAAATTCATCGTTAGGTAACAACAAAAAGATCAATTTTTTTTAACAACGTGATTTGACGCGATTATTTTTATATCTTCTTCTCATTTTTTAACTTTATTTATTATTTAATTCTATTTTATTATTTACCCTATCTTTTTATGGTATCCATACATACCGTATAAATTCTTGTACATTATCATTCATATATGGATGTATGACATTATATAATAACGAAAAACAGTATAATCTATCAAAACATTATACTTATTAAAATAATACAGATAGCATACAATACAACACAACACAATATAATATATTATAAAACAATATATAACAATCATCCAAATAAAGTGTAAGTCATGAGACATGGAATGTAAATATCATAATTTTTTTCTCAATTTATATTTTAATTTGAAATAATTAAAATTATACTTACTTTTATGACGTCCGAAATTAGTAATTATGTAACACTATAACTAATGTTTTGAGTTATTTTCTGTCCTCATACTTTTATAGAGATAAATTATAAATTTTTTTATATTAAAAGAATATAAACTATGATATTAAATTTTTAAAGTGAATGTATTTTGAAAATTTTATTTAAGCTAAAATATCATAATTAAACCTTATTTATCCTGCTGGATCTTACTGGGCTTGGACTTCTGACTTTATAATAAAATAATAAATGGCAAAGGGGGAAGAAAAAAATTATTAGTAATTGCCAACTTGTAGAGAAGACCAATTTTTTTTTTAATAATTCTTTAAGTTTCTTGTCTCTTTCTTTTTCTTTTTTCTTTTTTTCTATTTAACATGTTTTTCTCCTTTATTTTCCCCCTAATTTTGCCAATCCTGTTTACTTAGATTAAGAATATTTATTTAATATGAATCAATTCTCCTTTATGTTTATTAAATAAATAAAGTTACAATTTTATTATGTCAATTTTGATTATTACATATAAGTCCACTTACACTTTGATAGAAAAATTGAAATATTTAATAGTAAATAATAAAGATAAAAGAAGTATAAAATAATAAATTATTTTTGATTTTTTGAATTGAATAAGTAAAAATAGATATTGATCTTTAATATAATAGACAAATAAAAATAAGTGATAAAAGTACTATTTTACTTAGTTTGTTTGTGAATAGTTAGCATTACTTCCTTTTAACTATAAATTCTCAAATAAATTTGAATCGGCTTTAAAATTATAATAAGTAAAAGAAAAAAAAAAGAGTAGCTCATTGAGTTAGAAAAATATGTGTAGATTTTACCTTTATCTTGTAAAGATAGAGATGTTATTTTCAAAAAATTCTAAATCAAATAATAGGACAAATAAATAAAAAGTAAATAAAACAATAAATAAGACATATAACTATAAAATTAGTAACAACTGATAACAACAATAACTTCTTCAGTGAAATCTTCGAAAAAATTATAATAATTAATTTTAAAATGCAAATATACTAATTTTTAAATTTTTAAGTCTTGTCATTGTCCATACAATTTGTTTACTTTTTTTTTCAATGCTTACTAAGTCATTTGACAAAATTATTTCAATGTAACTGGAATTATGAAAAGTCAACTCCACCGTCCATTTTTACAATAAGAAAATATTTACTTTCTGTTTATTTTTACATGTAAATAATTTTTTTTAACTTTTTATATTTTATTAAGAAATAATTTATTTATTTTATATTTTATTAGGAAATACATTTTAATCAATGCAGATTGCCATAATAATATTTAAAACTACACCTAATATTTCATCTCTGATGAATAATCTATCCTGTTCGTCCTTTTTTACTTGTCATACTTTTCATTTTTTAAGTTAAACTATATAAATTTTGATTAATATTTAAAATATATATATTTTTATCGTATTAATATAAAAAGAATAACAATTAATAATATTATTCTATAATTTTTGAATATTTAATTTTTTACTTCAAAATATCAAATTAATTTAATTTACTTTAACTTTAAAATTCAATCAAATTGATTTTGAAAAACATAATATGACCCCAAAAAAAAAGGTTTTTTTGGGCAATTTCTAAGATTTGATTAGACTTTAATTTCCAATGTTTTTGTGAACTTTTTGTTCCATAGTTATCATCAAATCTAAGAGACAAAAAAGAACATAAAAGACCAAAACTTTTTAAAGCATGATTAGAGACTAAGTTGTTATTATTTTATTTCTTCCTAGAAATAGCTAGAATAGGGACAATTAGTGCTATTAATTAGTTAATTAATCAAATAATTAACAATCAAAAGAATCTTTTTGTGTTTCCTCATGAAAATAATGTGATTAGACTTTAATAATTGGACTAGATCCATCCTCCAACCGAGTAATCTACATTTTTGTTAGACTTTTCCTAGTGATTAGGAAATAATGGAAAATTAATTATTCATGCACATGCTATGATACTAATTATAGAGATTAATATAATGTACTAGTTTTTCCCCTAGGTTAATCACATGATTTAGTGACTTAGTCATTGGATGTGAACTAAGGACTTGATTGTTGGTTAGAGTTATACGTATGTTATTAAGGAATCGCTTGATTATGATGTAAAGACGATAAGGATCGTTCAATTGTTAGAGTTTTGTAAATGTTATTATCGTTTGGTCATAGGATGTGATCTCAGAACTAAATGATTGTTTGGTTATAAGATGTGATTTAAGGACTAAAGGATCGTTTGGTTGTTGATTAGAGTTATGCGTATATTATTAAGCGATTGTTTGATTATAAGATACGATGTAAGGACTATAAGAGTCATTTGATTGTTATAGTTATGCAAATATTATTATTGTTTTGTCATAGGATGTGATCGCAGAACTAAAGAATGTGTGGTCATAAGATGTGGTTTAAGGACTAAAGGGTTATTTGGTTGCTCATTAAAGTTATGCGTACATTATTAAGGGATCGTTTGGTTATATATAGGATATGATGTAAGGACTATAAGGGTCGTTTAATTATTATAGTTATGCAGATATTATCATTGTTTGGTCGTAGGATATGAGTGCAGAACTAAAGAATTTTTTGATCATAAGATGTGATTTAAGGACTAAGAGGTCGTTTGATTGTTGATTAGAGCGATACAGATATTACTAAAGGATTGTTTGGTTATAGGGCGTGATATAAGGATTAAGGGTCATTTGATTCCTGGTTAGAGTTAGATAGGAAATAGTGATGTCAGATTTGGTTATGGAAAGTTCAATCACTCTTTTATTCTAATTTTTGTATTAATTATCTCATCATTTTTTTGCACATAAAATAGTATATAAATTGATTCATAATCTATGAATATTTTATTTGTTGGGAAAATAAAAATATTTGGTTTGTTATAATTAAATAGTTAAACAGCCTCTCTACTTCTATGAGGTAACTGTAAGGTCTGCGTACAATCTACCCTCCCCAGACCCCACTCGTGGGATATTACTGGGTATGTTGTTGTTGTTATAATTAAATAGTTGCTAAATATGATATTAACCTATGTTCGTCAGACTCTTCATAAGTGTCAGTATGTGTGTGTCTGATTCTTCAAAAATAGTGTATTTTCGGAGAATTCAATATGAGTGGGCATTGAAAGTGAAGGGTCAGTGCAACTTAGATATTAACTATGTTACTTTTGATGCATGGCTAATAATTGATATAACTCGATTTATTTTCTGCATCATATTCACAATTAATCTATTCAGCTTAGTTAGCAGTTTCAATTTCGTACCAAGATCTCGATCGATATTGTCATTGACATTAAGATTGTCACCATTATTAATATTGGTGTCATCAAAAAAGAAAATCTTTAAACATGTTATCTAAAAACTTGTTAAAAAATACTGCGATGAAAAAGACATAAAAATGTCACTAGATATTTGATTAAATAAGATCATCCCTAACCATCAACAAAATTTGTCACGACCCGACCCCACACGTGCATATATTGTCCGCTCTGGCCCCACAGAGCCGCACGATTTTGTTCCTCCCAGGCAAGCCCGGGAAAACGCGTATGCACATGTAAGGATCCGTCCTCACTAAATAGCCCAGGACTCCCCCTCTCTTTTCCGATGTGGGAGTTTCTGGCAACCTACAGTAGCCAGGCCACGCCCTACACACACTACTGCATTCACCCCCCGTAAGGACTCAGCATCCTCGCTGAGCTTCCACTCCCTACCCACCGTACTAGGCGAGAGTTGGCTCTGATACCATCTGTCACGACCCGAAAATGGGCGTGATGGCACTCGTCTTTTCCCACCAAGACAAGTCAGCCTACAACCCAACTATAACGTTAAAATACGGAATTATAATCAAAATAAAAATTCAATTTAATGAAATCCCCCAAGACTTGGTTGTCACGTGCACAAGCTTCTAATGTATTACAATGGATTCAAAAGAAACCACAAGTACTAAGTGAGATTGTCTCTGGAATAGAACAAACTTAACAACATTCACATCTAAAAGTAAGTATCACTTCGATATCCATAACAAATAATCACTATTTCACATATAATAAACCTCCACTATTAATTCACAAGTCAAATATCACAATGGAATAATTATCCCATTTAAAATATTACAAACAAAACCTACATAAATTGTTCTCAACATATCATACAAGAAGTACAAGATTCTATATACTTAACAAAGGTTAAGAAATTCACTTGCCTTAGACAAATCGTGGTCAATCAAACACTTGAGCCTTCCCCTTTCGTATGGAATCCGAAACACCACGATCTAATTCAATAAGAATTTCACATTAAATTTTGAAATGAACAATACACACGTTACTTAACCCAACCTAGATCCAAAAATTATCTAATTAATTCCATAACCAATTTTCATAAATTTTAAACTTTAGGTTAAGTCTTAATTAAAAGAATCTAATTTATTTTTTTTACTATACTGACATGACCAAAACATATTACAGAAAACAAAATTAATCAATGTTTTATCTATGATCCTAACAATTTTTCTTAGTTTCAATCTTAGGTCATCATTATCTAGAAGTACTGCACTTGGATCAATTCACACAAGGTTTCCTACAATTTCACTTTTGTGAAGTTAACAAACAACCCAATCTTATATTTTAATAATTAAATGTTTCTTGACAGCAACCATAATTCCAATAGTATGACAACAATTGTTTCTCCAATACTTTAGAACCTGTAGCTCCCTAATAACTAATTTATTTTATTTATATATTTACACTATGTGGTATAGGATATTTAATAAGTTGTCAATTTAGGCTCCTAATTAACTAGCTATCTAAATTTACCCATAAATTAAATAGTCATAATTATTGCATAGTACAAAATACCCATTTAAAATATTTTAAGATAAATCTTGTAGGAATTTAAGAGCGCTAATTCTGAAAATGACCTAGCAGGTCGTTACATTATCCACCACTAAAAATCATGTTCGTTCTCGAACATAAGGAAGGAGAAGAAAGAATAATCATCATTACCAAAACCTAAGTCATTAGCTTCTAGAGTCAGTATTCGCCACCCCAAGTACGCTTCTCTTTAAGACCATTTCATTAAAATCAACCATTAAGAATTTAAATTTTCGAATCGAACCTTGGCACATTTAAAATCAAAGGTAATTTTCACGTCACAGGCGAACCCATGAATCTAATCTACATAGCAATCCCCTAGACCATAACTCAACAATTAGGATAATTTTTTTTTCTCACGCAACCCAGATAAAATTCTAAATCAATACTGGTCATAATCAAAAGCACACCTAAATCAACCATCCCACATTCTTAATACGCAAACCATCATGGGTCTTGTTAAGATTTCATTTTCAGCATCAATTTTTTTCCACGAGCTTAACCTATAAAATGTGATCTTTAGATATTGAATACTCATCATAGAGAACCAAATTTATTTTTCTTCTTTTCAATTTTTTTTTTAACCCAACGAAGGAAAAAATCGAGCAACCACTTAGCGAATGGTACATTTAGATGTACAGAAACTCTAACAACACTATCAAAAATACTATATCCATAGCAGTGACTATAAACAATCCTTAAGTGCGACCGAGCTACACCCAACATGTCTCACATTCAATCA
>JAOTQR010000001.1:368987-379804 GCA_025774065.1 Solanum ossicruentum | reverse complement strand
TTATTTAGGTAAAAAAAATTGCATTATATGTTAAAAATGAATTATGCATATTACATAGATATATCATGTATTATACTATGTATAAAAATGAATTTACATGCAATATAGATGTATTCAAATGTCATAAAATGTATTAGACTTATTTTGATAAAAATCTTAATTATATATTTAAAGTGAATTGTACATGTATTAAGATTAGTTTATATGGCTATAAATAGTAAATAATTTTTAAACATGTTATATTTAGGTAAGTTTTTCATATTAGTAACTCTAAAACTTAAATCAAAGTTCAAATTAATTCTAATACTTGCAAAAAAAGAAATTAATCTAACACTAAGAATAACAATAATAATGAATATTTGTCTTTAGTTTTACATTGGGTTAGATAATTAAAATACATAAACTAATTTAATTTTTCTTTAATGTTTGCTTATGTAATTAATTAGTCTTATTACACTTATTTTAGCATGAATTAATACTTTAAAGTTATTATATTTCCATTATGACTTATTTTAGTATGATTTCGTACTTTAAAATTATGATCATCTTCATTATAACTTATTTATTTGTAATATTTATTTATGTGATCTCATTATTATTTTTTATTGAATATCTTTGTGTCTTCACTAATATAATATTTTGTATTTTTCTTTGAAAAAAATCTTAGATATTTGCATTTTAGTAAGACTAAAGAAATATTTGAATCATAAGTTAATTATATATTTTTATAAATACTTTATCAAAATTAGAAAAAAAAACTCAAAAACACGAGAATTTTGAAAAAAAAATCTAAAAATCCGAGAAATTTGAAAAAACTCGGAAAACCTGAAAAACTCAGAAAAACCCGAAGTTGTAAATATCCAAATTTTATTGATTTGGTTTGATTTCTATGTTTAAAAACTTGACACAAATGGTTTAGTTTGATATTTAAAGAATTCGAATCGATAATAAACCAATGAGTCCATTGCTGTCACTCTGTCATCTTCATACTCGTCTCGTCAAACTATTGATTCTAATATCATCAGGAGTGACGATAGAATATATCTTACTTATTCTGCTGAATTTAGTAATTTTACTTCAAACACTGTATTATTTGCCTTAAGAAATTCATAAACATGTACATACAAATTGCTAATGAAGAACCCAATATACTTATTAAAAGGATAGAATCTTGAATCAACTCATAAGCTTTAAATCCTGATTCCATCTATGAGTATGAGTTGTCGAACTAAACCAACTCAAAGACTCTTAACCCTGACTAGGCAAGCTCAGTGCGATGCGCAACTCCTGTTTTTAGGGGGAGGGGGCAAGTTTTGAGCAACGAGAATATTACTTAGCTGCACTAGATGTTTATACGAAACCAAACAATTTAACCTTCGCGCTTCAAATTAAAGTGAGAATATATATAACGTAAAATACGTATAGGTAAAAGAGTAAGCCCAGTGCACTAAACACATACAAGTGATGAATGAAAAATATTTGAATCAAAATTAAGTTGCGTATATCATACTCTACATAATAACCAAAAATTTGTGAAGGTAAATCGAGTAAGACCCTCGAAAATGCCAGAGAACAGGGGGAACAAGAAGTTTTAAATCTGTCTAAGATGATGTCCAGCAGCCTTCGTGTATAGAGTTACCCGGTAGTTCTATTGATGGGGGGGGGGTGGAGTAGGTACCCTTGGAGAATCACTCGAGGCGCACGCAAGCTAGCTTGGGCACCATAGCTCTTTTATGGAGTTTATTCCTTAGCAAGGAGTAATTTTACCCTCTTGCTAAGATCCCTCATAACATCTACAATGAGGGACTTCTTTTGTATTCTAAACTGGATAGCCAACTCAGTAGTATGTGAAACATTCTGCTTCAGCAACGACTCGTCCTCCATGATTTTCGTTGGGAAGTGTCCGAGAGCAATTACACACAAAGCCACAACAGTGCGAAGAGCGGATACTTCAGTTAATATTCCCAGAGGGGCTTCAACTGTCAATGATTTGAGCGTCTCCAAGTCGTGCTGCTTCACTGCTTCTTCGTCATTTGATAGGACCACTCTCAAGGCTGCTAATAACCGGCCCTCTACTAGCTCTCCACCTCCTAGTGTCACCTTTAAGATAATCCAGCAAAGAAAATCAGCTCGACTCCAGAAACTAATCGTATACATAGATTTAACACCGAGCTCATTACTATGGTTCGATAGATTTTTTTTTTTTTTTTACATAGCAAGTATATTTGTGTAATTCTACCGTCTCTTGGTACTTTGATAATTGCACTATTTTGTGTAGTTACTATTCCCTTTCTTTTTTTAATCTAGAATGATTTATCATGCTTCTATAGTATTTTGCAATGATTTCTTCACTTTATTGTTTCTCAATCTTCTTTAATATGTTTTTTCAAGCGCGATGGTTTATCAAAAACTACCTCTCTATCTCCCAAGGTCGGGGTAAGATCTATGCACACTCTGCACTCCATTTGTTGGATTACACTGATATGTGTGTTCGAAATATATTGGTATAGTTTCACCATAGTCATTAACAGTGGTTCAAAAACAATAGAACTTCACATAGTTGGATGAAAATAGACGGGAAGAAAAAATTCGAACCTTCAGATCAGAGTTTGGACCCTCCAGATTTAATTGCGATAAAATCTGTCGCTGCAATGGGGATGGTGAAGAGAAGTTTGGTGATGAAACCCCTGCAGCCATACTGGCAGCATCAAGAAGAGCAGCGTCATATTTAAGTTCGATGCAGTCGTAGGGGTTTGATGGAATTACGAATCCATAGTCCAGAAGAAAAAGATCACTACTTAAACAGCCATAGTTGAGTAGCAGTGGATCATTTTGCTTTATCTGCCTTCCTGCAACCACCTGTTAAGGAAAAAAAGGGCAAAGATAACAACATCAAACAAAATACGAGATATACATGAACATTGAACAGAATACCGGCAGTTAAATACCTTTACAAGCATACTTCTATCGGATTTCTCTTCTTCCTGTACAATTTCAGCATTTGGATCAAAGCTGTGGTTGCACATATCAATAAGTGGAAGCATCATAGGAACATTACTGCGGGTGCCATCAGGACGTTTACCACCATGCAACCGGAATGCTCGAGATGAAACAGCGGACATAGCCCATCCTAGAGCAGATGAATCCACATCTTGGCCACCAAAAGGATGATCATCAGGTTCAAGATTCTCAAGTTCATGCTTCAGAATTTTCTCAAATTCCAGTAGAAACCGGCATCTTTTATTTACCTGGCAAATGAAAATGTTTACGAGTTTCCTCATCAGGGCAACATATAGAACTTACATCTTAATTCATAACAATATTAATCTCTGCTCATGCTCGAAAGCATGAGTATCAATTTAATTTGAGATTTCTTTAATATAGCATTGTTATGCCTGGTCATAGTGAAACAAATCAGGAAAGAAAATTTAGCTTCAAATGAAGTTAGATGAAAATAGAAGCCTAAGGCTGGGAGATTGCTAATATTATTTCTATTATTGAGAAAAGCATATTCAGTATATCCCCACAATACCTGATAAAGAAGAGGGGCATACTGCAAGTTCTTTATATCCTCTCCAGCAAAGAAAATCGGCACTGTGTAAGTCTCTGGGAGATTGCTGATGTATGGCCACCAGAACGAACCTTTCCTTGCTCTCTCTTGCAGAAGCTTCAGACCCAATTTCATTGCCCACAGCTCCTCTGCCAAATGCTCCAAGTTTCCATTTACTCCTTTTATTAAATATTCAAAACCCTAATTTATAAGAATTTTAGTTACCAATCTATACTGAGACAACCACTTTTCCTAATAGAGATCGGAAAGGAATTTCAATGGTATAGCATTTAAACACCTAATTCGAGAAAGAGACTAATTTTGATGAAAAGCGATAGAAACAGAACAACCAGAGCAAATGGCAAACAGTGACTTGCAAAATAGAGAGGCAAACAACTGTACAGAATCATTGAAACCAGCAAACTAGACTTCGAGTTTTCTCTGTGTATTTCTACTCTGACAAGATTAGAATGTATCAGAAAATGAACTGTGTAAATAACTATATGCCAACTGCGAAGGTATTACAAATGTTGGCACATGATCCAACACCAATCACCAATTACAGTCATATCTATGTGAATTGCATGTGACAGCAAGCATATTCATTTTGCTAAAACTAGCTTCGCTGATCAGTAGACCAATCATGGGAGGTTGGGGCAAGGGACAACATCGCCGATGGGACATGGTATCTCGCATTAACATGCCAAAAAGATGACACTTTAACTCAGGAATGTCGTCTCGGATTCGCCCTTTATTGATCTCTCTTTTGTTAGAATGCATGCAACTGACAGCATTCAACTAAGAAATAATCACCTGCAAATAGCTGATGTTATTGCTAAAAAGTGGTCCAATCTCATCAGCACACAGGGTATTGTCTTAAACAGGTATATATGGGTGCAATAATATGAGTAGATCAATCATCAATGGTTAAGGCAAGGGGCAACATTCCCAGGGGAACACAGTACCTCGCGTTAACTTGCCAAAAACCGACATTTTGGCTTGAGCATCGTCTAGGACTTGCAATTGGCTGGTCAGAAATATAATTCCTTAAAGTTGGTCCCCGAGCCCAAAGAAGGATATGTTTCATGAGTACCTAGAATTTGGAGATTGTGCATAGCCAGCAGACATGGTGCTCCAATAGCATCAGTCGCTTTCTCAACTTCAGTGCAGATAATGCTAACCTACCCGCTTATGTAGGCTGCAGTATCCCCTCATTAGCACTCTACCTTTCCCCAGTTATATCTGTCATCAGTACTTAGTTACAGTTACACTCATGTAACCCCTTTATGGTCCACCTTTTACTACCATTTCCACATGTTGGCAATCGGCTTTCGGAGTTCAGCAAGGTTGTGCAGAGGGCAGGTCCGTTAGCTTGTGGGAGCTTCAATCCCTAGCATCCCTAAACAGCAAGGTGCAGTTTGGCTTTGGGGGTAGGGTCGGTATAAAGAAGATAGGATTAGGCAGGACTATAACCTTAGGTTTGTCTTTTGGTTTGAGTTCAAAGCTGAGGATCAGAATTCAGATTAATTTGTTTGGCAATTGTCATCAGAAGTTCTAGTTATCTCATGCCGAGATAAATAATCCAGGGGATGGATGTTGAATAGCTTCAATCTCTACCACCCCTAGCCTAGTAAACTCGTCACATATCTAATGTTTAATTCTTTTCATTTTTAAGGTGTAAAATTTCTTGGTTTTAATTTTCAATTACTTTGTACTACAAAGTTCAATTAAAAGAATTAGTAGAAGTTATAAACTCCACCTGAGTCTCTTTCCATTGATATGGAATAAATGATCTGTTACATCCATAATTCCCTGACTAATAGTCCCTCCTAAGTCAATTTCGTCCATAATTGAGTGTTGTCATAAACTCATAATGTCACTTCTAGTTCAAAGGTCATTATAATCCCTCATTACCTTATTATCTGATTTAGGTTTATAATATACATAAGCAAATTCTTCTTCTGCGCCCTATAACATGGCAGGCCCAAATTTGAAGATCTATCTGGAATCCGATATTTACTGTTTTTATCACACTTCTAATGTTTGTGAGAAATATGGGGAAAAAATATATTATTGAATTATTGTATACATTATTACATTGAGACCCTATTTATAGATATTATATTAGACTCCTTTTTCAGCTAGGATACTATAATACAATCCTTTTCTAAGTAGGATTTCATATACTATTACCATTCCTAATCCTATTCTAAGTAGGATTGTGGATATTATTCTTATTCCTATTCCTTTTCTAACACTCCCCCTCAAGCTGGTGCATACAAGTCATATGTACCTAGCCTGTTACAAATGTAATCAATACGATGACCGATGAAGAGCTTGATAAGATATCTGCAAGTTGATCACTCGACTTCACAAAATTGACAGCCAATCTCAATGCGTTTAGTCTTCTCGTGAAATACTGAATTTGATGCATAATGTTGATAAAACACAGAGTGGTAAATTCCTGAAGTCTAGTGTTGAACTTTCTAAACCAAGGTTGAAAAGACTGTTTTAGATTATAGAGTAACCTACACAATTGACATACAAGTATACCTGACTCTCCTTGAGCAACAAAACCAAGTGGTTGCTCTATGTAAACTTCTTCCTTGAGACCATCATAAAAAGGACATTCTTAATTATCAGATATGATGGCTGAAAGTGGTCACAATTCGAGAAATAAAATTATATGGATAGGGTTCGAATGATGACACGACCCTACTGAGAAGAGAATTATATGGGTAGGGTCGGAATGATAGCACGACCCTACCAGAAAATAGAAATTATATAGGTAGGATCATATTGACGAGATGACCCTACTACAAAAGAGAAATTGTATGGATAAGGGTCGGAATGATGGTACGACCCTACACAAATTAGATTTGATGAGTCACCGAAAAGACAAATGGAACTACGGAAATCAAATCTGAGTCACCAAAAAGACACAGTGCTATGCAGCTCAGATATGAGAAAGTAGTTCAAAAAATTCACGGTACTACACAAATTGAATATGAGAAATAGTCCGAAAAGATGCACGGTTCTACACAAATCGAATATGATAAAGTAATCACCGGAAAGATAGCACGGTGCTACACATGATAAATATGAAAAAAGTAGTCACGGGAAAGATGATACGGTGCTACACAAATTAGATACAAAAAAGTATTCACCGGAATGATGGCACAATGCTACACAAACACTTGACAAATGTGGGGTTGACACAAAACAACCCTAGAAAGTCACCGAAAATTGATGCACAATGACCTAATTTTTTTTTTTTGACTAACATAATCATTGGCCAGACGGGCTGCATATATAGGTCATAGCTACCCGTCGACAACGGAAGCTATTTGATTTTCTACCAAGACCATAAAAGCTCGGATACCATGTGAGAAATATGAGAAAAAATATATTATTGAATTGTTGTCTACATTATTACATTGATACCCTATTTATAGATACTGTATTAGACTTCTTTTCAAACTAGGATACTATAATACAATCCTTTTCTAAGTAGGATTTCATATACTATTCCTATTCCTAATCCTATTCTAAGTAGGATTGTAGATCTTATTCTCATTCCTATTCCTTTTCTAATAGTTTTCTACTCCATAAATTGTTGTTGCACCATTATTTAGGGCACTCTTGATTCTTGAATGTAACTTAGTTCTTTCTGTATGAAGTTGTTGTCTATGAATTATGATTCACTCTTCTTGTTTGTATAGTATCATTGAGGTAATCGTGTGTTGTACTTTTTTTTTCTCACTGCCATGATTGTCATTGCTTTCTAGTGTATATTTCATTATAATCCTCTTCTTGTTCAGATGAATTTATTTGCCAACGATTGTAATATTTCACTCCCCTAATGATTAGATACATGAGACAAAAACAGTGTCTACCTATTTCTTAACTAGCTCGAGGTTCTGCCGTGTGTCTATATATCTTACAAATAAGCCTCTCCACTACAACATAGTACTTCATTTACTCCACCAAATGTCATCGCCAAAGTCAGCAGAATTTGATATCAAATATCCCCTCATCACATACTCAACTCATTTGGGTGTACAATGCACAACACAGACCAACCATAGCTAATCCATTCATCAAAGAATCTACGATGAGACCTATCCATATTTCTCTAGTAGAGAAAGGCCATTCTTTGACTTCACATATGTAAACTTAAAAAGGCACAGTCCGTCTCAAGCCTGGATAAAGGATGATAGTTGGGGTATGCAGACTTACAGTCAGAATAGGAAATAGTCTAATTATCATGAAACGTGCTACAATATTGGATTGGGCAGTGGGGAATAGATACAAACGACTATATAGTGAACCGCAACTAGTTTTCCGTTAATGTGATTGATAAAAAACAAAACCTTTTTCATGATAGTGGTGCCCCGGCCAGCTCGTACGTGTACCTTGACTAGTTCCACCGAATACCTGCAACCTCCCATCACTGCAGGTACTGGGTAACTCTACCTCCAAGGCTTAGGTAGATAGGAAAAAATCACCTATAACCTTTTTTGACTTCTGCTAGAATTTGAATCCGAGACTTTACGGTTCTCCCAACTTCACTAACTACTAGTTCACACTTTTAGGAGCACTACATGCTTTCAGTACTTGAGAGTTGTAGTGGTTCACATTTTCACATTCAGCTAGAACATTTTAAGAACAATCTAATTATCATTAAAACCTATGGAAACTCAGGCTAAACAAAGCACAAAATGCATCAAAAAATCATATAGAATCGACCTCAACTAGTATTCAAATCGAGAATTGTGGTGGTTAAGACAATACATTTTTTATTAGATAATTCTTCAGCTTGTACGCACCTCAACTAATTTTTCCGCGTACTTGATACCTTCCGCCTACCCGGGAAGAACCACTATCTGAAACCTCACAGTTCTCAACCTACCTCATCGACCCCTAAGCCACAACGACGAGCGGCCCATACTTCACATTCAGTTTGAAAAAATGAGAAAAACAAGCTAATTATCATTAAAACCTATGGAAACTCATCGAAAAATGTTGACAAAGGATTATATAAGTTGACCTCAACTAGCATCCAAATCGAGAGTTGTGGTAGCTAACACAACACATATCTTTTATTTGATAATTATACTCTCCGAGCCGGCTTGCATGCATCTCGACTAATTTTTCCGAATACTTGATACCTCCAACCAACACACATACCTATGGGAAGAAACCATCCACTAATACCTCATGGTTCTCAACCTACCTCATCGACCCCTAAGCCACACAAATGGTGTGGTTCATACTTCCACATTCAGCTAGTATCCAAATCAAAATTTGTGGTGGCTAATACCATACATTTTTTAGCCAGCTTGCGAGCACCTTGACTAATTATTCCGCATACTTGAAACCTCCCACCAACACAAATACTCCACTAAGATCTCATAGTTCTCAACAGTCCTCATTGACCCCTAAGCTACACTAATGGTGCAGTTCAGCTCAAATAAAATTCAAGAACAAAGCGAAATCGAGATAATGAAAAGAAGCATAAAAAAGGAAAGAAAACCCCTTACCAGGAACATGCTGAGCTAATTTAATCAAAGCAGAATGGGAATTTTCTGGTTCTGAAGAAGACCCACTAAATTTAAGCGGAATATGTTGAGGAAGAGCAATAAGATCAGACCCCTTTGGGATCTCTTCAGAAGCAACTAAACCAAGGCCAAACGAATCACCTTGTGCTATTTTTATGGATTTGTGAAGAAACCCACCTTCAGTTTTCACCCATTTTATGAGGTCCGGTGGTTGTGGCACTAGCCGGCCGGCGGCGGCGGCGCAGTTGAGAGGACGGACGTGTGTTAGGGAGTTAGCCATTAGCATCATTTTGCTCGACATTTTTGCTGATTTTGAGTGTTAATGGAACCATTGCTTCTTTTAGACATTTTTATCTCATTCCATTTCCATTGCTCAATTCGTGCATAAATTGATGGTATAAAAATTACAAATTATATAGTAAATTATATAAACGTATATAAATATCATGCAGATTATATAAATGTTAATATAGCTATAGTTATAAAATATAATTATCCAAATAATAGCTATGGAACATACTTAAGGTATTTTAGGTGGTTATGTCCTCTTTTTTTTTCTAATTAATTGTGTAATTAATTTAAATTCGCACTACCTATGATCTATTTAGAAAGACATATTATCTAGTTATAATTTGTATTATAGTTTATGTCAAGTTTTTTCACAATTATTAAGTATCACTTAAAATCGAGATTTCTGATTAAAAATATAGCATCACCCACTGTGCTACCCACTTAATCCTCTGATTTTGTTGTTTTTTAGAAAATTATTTTTTATTTGTCGCAAGATTTTTTAAAATAAATTTTTTATTTCTGTTATATTCGATAAACAAGTAGGAAAAATATTTTTCTAAAAATATGTGTATATATTTATTTAAAAAATATAAAGGTAAATTAGGATCGAATGACTAGATGCAAGTGGGATCAAATTTTATTTATTTAAAAAAATCAACTTTTTTAGGTAGGGGTAGAGTAAGAGTTGAAGTTTGAACTTTTTAAAAATATTTTATAAAAAAAATTCAAAAAAATAAAAGGGCGGGGATTGCTGGGGATGGGGGCTGGTACGTTGGGTGAGGGCAGTGGAGCAGGTGAGAAAAATATTTTAAATTTTATTTTTTAAAAAATAATATTTTAAGAAAAATATTTATATTTTAATCTTCTACTGTTAACTAATATTAATATTTAATTTAATTTTGTCAATACGTGCATGCCATGTGACAAGGTTTTCTCCAATAAAAGAGAGAGTGCATTACAGATACCAATGAGGTATGTCTATCAAACTAATAAGTGATAGTTAAATATGAAACTAAAAAGAAGGGTTAGTTTTGATGTGTTGTTTGATACTTATCTCTTAGGAAAAAGAGAAAAAAAGGACAAGATTGTCGTAACACCTTGAAAATTTTTAAACTTAGATGCAAGCTTTTCTCTTATGCTTATGAGATCATAGCGAATGATTCTAACCTTTCATATAGGTATTAAAGTCTATTCTATAAGGGATGATAGATTTTTGATGAATAAAGATCACAAAAATCCCATATTCAAAGTTGAATTGAAACCTTCCTTACCCATTAAGTTTCGATATGAAATTTGTGAAATTAGGTGATCCAATAACTTCAAAGTTGTGAATATATGTGTCACGATCGGCCTCACACGTGTAGGTATTGTCCGCTTTGGGGCGTTACGTATCGCCGTCCCCCTCACGGTTTTGT
>JAOTQR010000001.1:347580-364276 GCA_025774065.1 Solanum ossicruentum | reverse complement strand
CTCTAATAGGGTTTTAAATCATAACTTAGGGTTTCAAGAAAACGAATTCAAGAATCCCAAGAAAGAATTTCTTGACTTTTCTTCTTCAAGAATTATGGTTCTTCATCGATAACTCTAAAGAGTCTAAGTCAAGAATTCAAGAAAATTCTTTCAACCCATGTCCTTCCAAGTTCTTTCACCTTAAAAGAACTACCAATATTGAGGATTTTCTCCAAGAAAGCGAGTATTCATCAAACTTCGATGGTAATATCAACTTTTCAGGTATGTAAAGGCTACCTAAAAGCATGAAATTGTTCTTCCATATGCCTCAATGTAAAGTTAGGATGCAAGATTGATAACTAGAGTCTTAAATAGTGATTTCTTGAAAGTTTTCTTGAACACTGTCTTTAATTCTTGAATATTATCTTTATTTCTTGAATATACTCTTTAAATTATATTTTGTATCTTAAATTGATGAACATTATGCTTAATATTTACTGTATACATGCATTATTATGTGATTGTGAG
Source organism: Solanum ossicruentum (assembly GCA_025774065.1). Lineage (NCBI taxonomy): Eukaryota > Viridiplantae > Streptophyta > Magnoliopsida > Solanales > Solanaceae > Solanum > Solanum ossicruentum. Next base: position 363,769 of record JAOTQR010000001.1, on the reverse strand, counting down.
TTAACCCTTACAAATTCTCTATGTAAAGACTTGAATAATGAATTTAGGGGGTGTCTAGAGCATTGGTTGTCTGAATGTGATGTTTGACTGAGTCTGAGTCTTGAGGTGAGTGCATCGATGACTGTAATAGCTGGAAATAGCATTGATAGAGTTGAGTGAATATTTATTCTTGACTTGAAAAAATAGTCTTGCCCTTTGAGTTGATAGATGATGAGATGAGGTGAGTGTTCTTGCTTGTAGGGGTTGAGTGATGGAAGTTCTTGATGGATTGATAAACTTATGAGAATATTGAGTCCTTTAAGGAGTATTAGCATCGAAATGGGTGAGAGTAAGTCTCACTCGTACTTATTAACTACGTGGCCAGTGTAGGAGAGGATTAGACCATAAAAACTGATGTTTCTTTGTCCCAAAAGAGGATTTGACAGAATTTCGGATCCACTGGCATACCAGTCCTTTATTCCGGCAAGGTATTGGATGGATATGGCAATGACATCTCTTCGTTCTATCATTACTGGCTCATAGGTAGTGGTTGTCAATTATAGAAACTCGCAGATAGGTTTCATGATGATAGAACTCCGATGTGATTGTTTGATGTTTGATGGATAGTGAGGTGATAGAGTCATGTCCTTTACTCTGTGAGGATGAGCGATTGATGAGTGATTATTGAATTGTTCCATTACTTTGGCTCATTTTACATACAGTACATTTCACGTACTAATGCCCCTTTGGTGGTGTATCGTTTTATAATGCAAATTCGGTAGACAGAGAACTTCAGCAAGCTAATCGTTGAGGTTTGCAAATTTCCAGATAGAGACTTAGTGAGTCCTCCCTTGCTTTCGGGGAACATGTTTATCTTTTTATTTACTCTTGATTATTTCATAAGACTGTGGTAGTTATAATTTGTCATGGTACCTTCTTAGATGATAGTTATAGAGGCTTTATAGACATAAACAATTGATTGTTGATGTCGGGATTGATTATTTCTCATTTCCTTTCTATTGAGATACTTCCTTCGTACTTTATATGATAGTTCACTGATAGTTTATTTTTCTCTTTATATCTTCCACAAATTGAACGAATGCAATGAGACTGGGTGGTTCATTTGGGGGCTAGCTATAGCCTTCGAGTGTTAGTTACGTCTAGGATATCCTCTCGAGATGTGACATATAGAATGATTTAGGATCGAAAAACAAACCAAAAAATACAGTCAATGAATAACATGTATTCATTCATGTATTACTCTTTGTCGATTTTGAACAAGGAAAAAGACTAGTTAGACAAAAAAAAATGTTATCGATTGTTGTTTGTAATGTGTTTCCACATTTTCAGAATAAGAAATAACGAAAATGACCCGAGACAATATTTAAATACCACCTGCTACGATGCTAAAAGGTGACATACTCAACCCCACACGGCCCTTTAAAATAATATTAACTTTTGAATTAAAATACCCTCAATTATTTATTTATTTTTCATTTTCATCTGCTTTCTTCTCCAGTCCACTATAATGAACTTTTATGAACATCATCATCATCTTATTTTACACCAAAAAAGAAGAAAAGAAATTCATCAATCCTAAAAATTTCAACTTTTACTCAAGATTGAAAACCCCCAACAAGAATTTTTCAAAAAAAAAATTATTGAAAAAAAAGATTGAATTTTTAAGTAGATGGACTCAAAGTCATTGAGGTTGATAACCCATCAATCATTTTTGTCAGCAGTTGGATCTGGAGACCTTGAGTCTCTGAAAATCATCATAAAGAATGATGGGTTGGATCTATTTTCTTTGTTGGGTTTACAGAATGATGCAGGGGAAACTGCTTTGTATATTGCTGCTGCAAATAATTTTGAGGATATTTTGAGTTATTTGCTTGGTTTTTGTGATTTGGAGACTGCTATGATTAGGTCTAAAGCTGATTTTGATGCCTTTCATGTTGCTGCCAAAAGTGGACATTTGGGTATATTTTTTTTCTTTGATCTTATTTTTTTATATATATTTTTGTGAATTATTTGCTTGGTTTTCATAGAGGAAGATTTTTAGAAAACAGCTCTCTGTTTGTGTGAGGTAGTATTCTGTGAGATAGCAGGCAGTGGTAAGGTTTGCGCACATTCTAACTCCGAGACCCCACTTATTGGATTATGTTGTTGTTGTATTTGCTTGGTTTTCATGTTGCTGCAGAAAGTGGACACTTGGGTATATTTGTTTTCTTTGATCTTATTTTCTTTTAAAATGTTTTTGTGAATTATTTGCTTGGTTTTCATAGACAAGGGTCTTTCGGAAACAACTCTCTATCTTATTGAGGTAGTGGTAAGGTTTGCGTACTTTCTACCCTCCCGAGACTCCACTTGTGGGATTCTACTGGGTATGTTGTTGTTGTTGTTGTATTTGCTTTGTTTTCGTGTTGCTGCAGAAAGTGGACACTTGGGTATATTTGTTCTCTTTGATCTTTTCTTTTATATGTTTTTTGTGAATTATGTTCTTGATTAGTCATTTAATTAGATGTATAAGTATTATTTGATCTGTTATTTGACCTTTTGTTGTGGGGTTGATAATGGTGGTGGTGGAGTGGGTGGGGTGGAGGGATAGGTGGGAGAACTCATTTAGCTTATAAACTCAATTAGTGTTTCACTATTTATCCGATGAGGGACAATTGGCACATCACACGATTGCCCTCGCTTGAGAATCAAGGACCTCGCTGGTCACGGTTCGACACACCTCTTAGGCCACCACTCTAAGCCGCGGGTGGATAGACTTGGAATATGGACAGATTTGTGCAAGTTACAGGTTTTGTCATCACTTTGTGGAAAATCGTTAGGTATGAATATGTTAGATACCTGTGACTCGATTAGTGAAATAGTATCTCTTCCCCCAAAAGCAGCTATGTTATCAATGTTTTAGACTAAATAGGAGGACCCAACTCAAAAGATTAGTCTTATTGGTGAGAGAATCCATTTAGCTTATAAGCTCATTGGTATTTCTCTATTTATCCGATGAGGGACAATTGGCACATAATGACCGCCCTCGCTTGAGAATCGACTTCTTCATTGGTCACGGCTGGCACACCTCTTGGGACTTAGGCCACCACTCCAAGTCGCGATCCCATGTGTGGATCGACTCACTCTGATATCAATGTTTTAGACCATATAGGAGAGGCTAACCCAAAAGACTAGTTTGGTAGTGGGAGAACCCATTTAGATTATAAACTCATTATTATTTCTCTAGACATAATACTTATAGGTTAAGGATTTTAGTCCCACATCATTCATTTAGGGATGGGAAAGCCTCTTTTATGGTCTTGCGCAATCGTTCCTTCACTCATAAGCTAACTTTTAGGATTGAGTTAGGCTCAAAATGGTTCTTTATCTTGATATCAGAGTCAGACTCATCTTAATTTAACGGACCTCCTCATGTATTGTTCATGCTTAGATCTCCGGTCTTAGGCATGCACCAATCGTTCATTTAGGGATGGAAAGACCTCTTATATGGACTTGGGTAATCTTTCCTATCGTCATAAGCTACCTTTTTAGGTTGAGTTAAGTCAAGATCCATTTCTTATCAAAATTAATAATTTGTATGTACTGAATGAATTTCTTAAGATAAATACAACTTTGGACCAAAAATACTAAGTTCGGTCAAACTTGTAAGCTATAGTATAGCTCTGCCTGTGGGTGGAGGGGGGCAGGGGTTTAATCACGATTTTTGGGTTTCTTGATCATCTATGCTTAAATAGGGTTATGGGTATGATAAAGTCAACTAACAAAAATCTTGAAGCAAAATCATGAATTTTAAGTTTTAATAGGCTTTGGAGGTCATCTTTCTCTAGTGTTAAATATGTTGTCTAGTATAGTTTAAGTGACTTGACTCTAAAGTATTTATTTCATTAGGAGAGTAGTTATTCCCCCAAAAAAAAATCATTTAAGGGAGTAGTTATTGGAAAAAGGCAGCTCAGTATACTAAGCTTTTGCTATGCGCGGGGTTCGGAGAAGGGCCGGATCATAAGGATCTATTGTCTGCAGTCTTACCCTGCATTTTTGCAGCTCGAACCCATGGCCTCCTGGTCACATAACACCTTATCAGCTATGCTAATGCTTCTGTTCAGGACAAAAAAAACCATGTGTTTGGTTTTTAGAACTTCATGTAGTTTCTTATTGATTACTTCAGTGTCAAATTTCCAATTATGTTTCATTGGGCTACTGATGATATTCGGAGACCATAGGCAATCAAAGTACCGGATCCAGGTGCTTATGAAATTTTTTGTGCTTTAAAAAGATAGTGGTGATGTTCATGTTTCTAATACTGATCAAACGATCAACTAATCGTCTATATCAAACTACTTGGGTGGATCTACCTTATTGCAGTAACCGATAGTGGGACTTATTTTTCTGTTATTGTTCCTTGATAGTGAGAGCTAGCAAGACATACCTGGCATGCTCGATTGTTTCTTCTTATGTCCTGGCCTTTACTGCTAGTTTTTGAGTACCTTACTAGTCCAATGTTTGTATAATTGTAGGATGTTTGACCGTATGATGCATATGCTGTCATTTACAGGTATTGTGAGGGAGTTTTTGGCCATGTGGCCTGGACTTTGTAAAGTATGCAACGCCTCAAATACAAGCCCTCTTTATTCAGCTGCCGTGAAGGGACACTTGGAAGTGGTGAATGCCATTTTAGATGCAGACATGAGCTCCATACGGATTGTTAGGAAGAATGGAAAAACTGCACTACACACAACTGCTAGGTATGGCCTTCTGGATATTGTAAAAACACTTATAGAGCGAGATCCAGATATAATATCCATCAAAGATAAAAAGGGTCAAACTGCACTTCATATGGCTGTCAAGGGTCAGGATACCTCTGTGGTGGAGGAAATGTTGGATGCTGACAGCTCAATATTGAATGAGCGTGATAAGAAGGGCAACACAGCTTTGCATATAGCCACACGGAAATGTCGTCCTCAGGTATATTTTTTTTCATTTACATTGTTACGCACACAAAGTACGGGGAAATAAGACTGTATTCTACAATGAACACATATTAGAACCATAAAACTTTTCCTATTGATGTGGGATCTGTGTTATGTGATTTAGGCTTCCAAGTAATTATATTTTCTTACTATGCTCTTGCGGTCACATCAGGTATACAAAGTTTTCTAGTGTTCAACTGTACTGGAAAACTATTGTATGTTACAATATTCGACTATAAACCTAAAAGTTGCTTGCCAAGGCTAGTTATAAGGAGCTGTTTAGACTGCCTGACTACTCCAACAGATGACGTCGCTAACTTCTGCAATGACCACTCCTAACCTTTACAGATAAAAACCTTCAACCACATTGAAGCCACCGTAATTACTCATATCCAGTATTTATCCATAGTTGAATCTAGGTAACATAGTTTTGGAACACAATCAGAAGACAGTTGTTACGGTTTCTCATATTTTTTGTGTCTCTTTCGGATGCATGATGGAAAGCACAAGTTTTTCACATTAGTGAAAAATGAACGCTAACGACTTGAGAGATAAATAGAAACTCCTGATAAGAATCTTGTAACATTGTTTCGTCATCTAATATATCATGAAGTTACAAGGTTGAAAAGAAACTCCAAAATTCAAACATCCTGGTGATTTATGTAGCGTAAGTTGCAAAGTTTTCATGAAGGGTCCAGCTTAACACACTAAGATATGTGACATCATTTGGAAACAAATTTGTGAGGATAAAGCATGCAAATTTGTCACTACTTGATTGCACTGTTTAATAGGCTAAAGTAACTCCACCAAGAAGGTAGAGACGGCATCATTTTTGCTATCAGTCGACTAACTTTAATTTAGCCTAGTAAAATATGCTCAAAGAATAACTATTAAGTATCTAACTATTCTATGACTCACGAAGAATGTGAGAGAAGGAGCTCATTTTGTTTTTTTTAAGAAAAGAATGTGATTCGAGGAGCTTCTATTTTATTTCCCATTCCGGTTTAGTATCAGATTTTTCATTCACCTTGGAGAAGTATGTATGGTGAACCGAATTTATAATTTATGGTATTTTAGGCTAAGTAAATCATCAAATGGTGATTAGTTTGAATTTAAATAAAGCTATATCAAAAGAAAGGGGGATTAGATTGCATTAATTATGTGTCGTACATCCTGCACTACTGTTGTTTTGTTGTCTGAGGAGTTGTATATTCTACCATTGCCGTTATTGGTTTTTATTTTTCATATCCTCATGATGTGTTTTTGTTTCAGATTGTAAGCCTTTTGCTCAGTTACACATCCCTTGATGTCAATGCAATCAATAATCAAAAGGAAACGGCTATGGACTTGGCAGACAAACTGCAATATGGAGACTCAGCTTTGTTAATTAAGGAAGCTCTGACCGAGGCTGGTGCAAAACATGCCAGATTTGTGGGTCGATTTGATGAAGCATCAGAACTTAAGCGGACTGTAAGTGACATTAAGCATGAGGTGCAATCCCAGCTTATACAAAATGAGAAGACCCGAAGGCGTGTTTCTGGTATCGCCAAAGAACTTAGGAAGATTCATAGAGAAGCTGTTCAGAATACGATTAACTCTGTGACTGTGGTTGCTGTTTTGTTTGCGTCTATTGCTTTTCTCGCTATATTCAGCTTGCCAGGCCAATATGTGGAGACTGGACCCGAAGCAGGAAAGGCCAGAATTGCTGATACTGTTGCATTCCGTGTGTTCTGCCTTCTGAATGCTACGTCTCTCTTTATATCTCTTGCTGTTGTTGTAGTTCAGATCACTCTGGTTGCCTGGGATACTAGAGCTCAGAAACAAATCGTCTCAGTCGTGAACAAGCTGATGTGGGCAGCATGCGTTAGCACCTGTGGAGCATTCCTAGCTGTTGGTTTTGTTGTTGTAGGTCGGAAAAGCTCGTGGATGGCAATAACTATTACTCTGCTTGGTGCACCAATCCTCATTGGAACTCTCGTTAGCTTGTGCTACTTTGTTTTCCGACAGCATTTTGGAATATGTGGTAGCGATTCTCAAAGGCGTATCAGAAGAGCTAGTGGGAGCAAATCTTTCTCATGGTCTCACTCTGCAAATATCTCCGATATTGATGACTACAACTCCGATGAGAGAATTTATGCTTTATGAGACTGACATTCCGCAATGATATGCTTTTGAACCCTGTGCATGTCACCGAGAAAGTGAAAGTGATGTTCAGTCGCGATAACTACAGAGACATCAGGTATTCATTTTCAACACCATTGCTCATTATGTGAGGTATGATGAATTGGCAAAGTACAGAGCTCTGGTATCTAGTTGTACATGTTTCGCGTTGCTTCAGTCCCTCGGAATGGCCGTTTATACAAGTAGTTTATTTCTCAATAAACGTTTTTGTGGCGTGTATGGTGTACGCCTTTGATGTACAAGTATAATCTGAGGTTTGTAGTTTGTACATACTAATGTAGGGACTGAAAGCTTGTAAAATTGTTTGATGGAACATTACAAAAGAAATCCACATTAAAAGCCGCCTTAATATGTACTTTCTTGGTATGTTTTATGTCCATATGTCCCGGCCTATGAGTCTCGTTTGCCTTTGGTACTTCAGTTAGACCTTCTACGTACGATTGAGAACTTTTCTTTTTACCCCAACTTAGGAGTTCCTCTGTATGTTCTTTTTGTGACTCGAACATATAATGTTGAACATTGCAAAAGAAATCCACATTAAGCCTTCTTAATATGTGCTTTCTGGTATGTTTTATGTCCATACATCCTGGCCTAGGAGCCTCGTTTGCCTTTGGTACTTCAGCTAGATCTTCTACGTACGATTGAGAACCTTTTGTTTTTACCCCAACTTAGGAGTTCATCTATATGTTCTTTTTGTGACTCGAACCTATAATGTTGAACATTGCAAAAGAAATTCATATTAAAAGCCTTCTTAATATGTGCTTTCTGGTATGTTTTATGTCCATACGTCCCTGTCTAGGAGCCTCGTTTGCCTTTGGTACTTCAGTTAGACCTTCTACGTACGATTGAGAACTTTTCTTTTTACCCCAACTTAGGAGTTCCTCTGTATGTTCTTTTTGTGACTCGAACATATAATGTTGAACATTGCAAAAGAAATCCACATTAAGCCTTCTTAATATGTGCTTTCTGGTATGTTTTATGTCCATACATCCTGGCCTAGGAGCCTCGTTTGCCTTTGGTACTTCAGCTAGATCTTCTACGTACGATTGAGAACCTTTTGTTTTTACCCCAACTTAGGAGTTCATCTATATGTTCTTTTTGTGACTCGAACCTATAATGTTGAACATTGCAAAAGAAATTCATATTAAAAGCCTTCTTAATATGTGCTTTCTGGTATGTTTTATGTCCATACGTCCCTGTCTAGGAGCCTCGTTTGCCTTTGGTACTTCAGTTAGATCTTCTATATATGATTGAGAACTTTTCTTTTTACCCCAACTTAGGAGTTCCTCCATTTGTTGTTTTTGTGACTCGAACCTATAATGTTGAACATTGCAAAAGACATCCACATTAAGCCTTCTTAATATGTACTTTCTTGGTATGTTTTATGTCCATACATTCCGGCCTATGAGCCTCGTTCGTCTTTGGTACTTTAGTTAGATCTTTTACATACGATTGGGAACTTTTCTTTTTACCCCCAACCTAGGAGATTCTCCTATTGTTTTTTTGTGACTTGAACCTATAATCTTGAACTTAAATGGAGAAAGTGTTTATCAGTCGAGCAACTCTATTTTAGATTATCATAAAAGGATTAATAAAATTACTTGATTATTACTACGGGGCCACTATTACCCTATACTTTTTTTATCTCAAATTATTTATCGTATTTTTTCTACACTCCTAAAGAAAATTATTAACTAGGGAGATTGTTTGTCATGTTATCATTATTTATGCCTTCAGATGTAATCTCTAAATAATTAATATATCTTCCGAACAACTATTACTAAGAATACAGTAGACAAAAATATTTTATTTTAAAATTTTAAATAATTATATTTGTAAATACGACAAAAAATTGAGACGAAAGAAATGGACATTGTCTTCAATACATTAATAAAGACTTCATTATACTTTTTGTCCACATAATTTATAAATGTTGATTATTAGCATGACTACCACTTTATTGCAACATTAAAATGAACAGTAACGGAGTCCGAATATTAATTAAAGATATTTAAATTTTGAAAAAATTAAATATACAAATTAATCGAATGGTATTCGATATTTATTATATATATATAAAAATATTATAATTATATATAAATAATATAATTTTTCGTCGATCCAAACCCTTAGCTTCGTCCCTGAAAATGGGTAATAGAGTCCATTCAAGGATAAACACTATTTAATAGGATTTCTTTCTTTAAAAAAAGCCCCATCTCAAAATTTCTAATTAACAACGATATTTTATTAATGATTTGAAAAAAAAAAAGAAAAGATTTATTAGTCACTTAGCATTCAAGTCAAAATTTGATAGGTCCCTAAACCAATTGTTAAATGAGATTTAGACATCATATAGCATTAATTTCATTTGCCTTGACCTACCAACTTAATTTGTATCTATTTTGTTTATTTTTATCTATCACATTTTATTTTTTGAGAATTAAATTAATCAAAATGTATAATTTTAATCAATATTTAAAAATGCATGCTTTTATTATATTATTATAAGAGAAAGATTATGATATATAGTACTTTCTGTATAATTTTCAAATATATAAATTTAAAATATTGAATTCATCTAATTCGATTTAATTTAAAAAATTAATTAAATTAAATCAGGTAAAGCGATAGACTACTAGAAAGTATTAAATGACAAATAATTTAGCAAATAGATAGTCCCTATTAATGGTCTTCATCGATTTAAATTAGCATCACATCAATTTTATTATAAAGGAAAACATGAGAGAAATGTCAAACAAATATTTTTTGTTTGCTAAGAGTCAAACTCGAAATTTCTAAGTAAACGTAAAAAGTTGAGAAATTTTCGCATATAATTACTCAAAAATATCTTAATTATGCTCCATAGCTATAAATTGGATAATTGCATTTTGTAACTATAGTTATAGCAAAGTTTGTATAATTCACGCAACGTTTGTATAATTGCGCGACATTTGCTTACGTTTGTATAATTCACTATACAACTTACAGTTTTTGTATAACGTTTGTATATTATTGCTATACAACTCGTGCACAACGTTTGTATAATTCGCTATATAATTCACAGTGTTTATATATTTCGTTATACAATTTGATTCGCGCACAATTTTTATATAATCATGCACAAAGTTAATATAAATCGCGCGAATTATACAAAATTCAAACTGTAATTAGAGTTAAATGTTTGCTGCGAGCCATAATTAATTGTTTGCGTATCCGTATAATTTTTCCTAAAAGGATCCGATCCATTCAAAAATCAAATTAGTTAATTATCCCTATGCTTAACCCTAAACAACAATAATTAGGTCTAAATTTTACACTAGTAATGCAAATTCTCCTTTTAAAGTACTCAAACTCATAATAATTAATTTTTGCGTGCCTTCTGGCTTTTAAATTGAAGGAAATTGACACATCATCTTGGTCTATTTTTTTAACATTATAATAATAATAACTATTAATAATATAATAATATAATAAGATACACATATCAATCAAAATTATTCAGTTAATTTAATCTTAATCTAGCTTAAGTAACTATCATGACAGTGAAAAGATTTAAAAAGGGAATTTGGTTAGGTAGTTCCTAGAATTCTACTCATATTATATTAATTTTAACTTGTGTCAATTATTATTACTTTTTCCGTCTCAATTTATTTTGTGCTATTTGAATTTTGAGACAAAATTTTTAAATTTTTTAAAATAAAATTTATATATTTAAGAGCTACGTAAAAATTATAAATCATAATAATTAATAATTTAAACTATTCATGAAGAAATCATGTTCAAACAAGATTTTTTTAATCTCAAAATTCAAAAAGTATCATGTAAATAGGGACAGAAAAATATTTTCTTTATCATTTTTTTTATTTACACGTCCATAAAGTATTAATTAAAAGGGTTGTGACTATCTTGCATTTATACCCTTGTTTATGTTAAAAGATATATAAGATATAATCAATCTATTTATTAAATATTTGCTTTATTTATGTGTCATAATTGAGATGTTTATAATATTTAAGAATAATAACTATTGAGAGTACAAAAATAACATACTCAAATGTAACCTCACTTGTGAGATTAATAGAGGTCGACGGATAGAATATGTGCGAGATTTATTCGTATTTTGAAAGATAGAATTGCTGCTTCTGGTAGTCTCTTAACTCACAAGAAAATATTTAAATCTTTTAGGTACAACAACAATAACATACCCAGTGAAATCTCAAAAATGGAGTCTGGGGAGGGTAAAATGTACACAGATCTTACCACTATCTCGTAGAGATAGAGATGCTTTTTCCAGAAGACCCCCGTCTCAAAAAATATCAAACCCCAAAAGCAGAAGATACTAGATAAGAAAAAAAAACGCCTAAAGCGGGAAACAAATGATAATATATATACACAAGATGAACAAGAACAACACAAGATATAAAGACAAGACTAATCCACTAACTTACTATAACATAAGGCAGACATCATTCTACCCTTATCAGCGTATTAACTTTCTACCTTAATACGCGACCTTCATTCCTCTCTATCTAAGGTCATAGGTGATATGAAGTTGCGTTATATCCTATTTGATCACCTTTTTTCAATATTTTTTCGATCTATCTCTATCCCTTCACATAACCCTTAAATTCAACCTCTAAATATTTAAATACTATTTATAATATTTTGGCATAATTAGTGGGATTAGTTGAGTTTGGGGGCTTATGGACTTTTTGCCCTTTAATTTCATGTATGGGGAAGCTAATAATTAGGAAAGTGACAACACAACAAATTGGTAAATAATTATATTTTGGTCTTGAAAATTGAGACTCAAAGCATGCGGGACAAAAAAAAAGTTATTATATCTTTATTGGTATGTGCTTTTTTTATTTGTTAAATAAAATTCAGACATATAAGTAAAAAGGAGTCCCCTTTTATTTAACACAAATAAAGAGTGTAAACAAAGGACATTTATGGAAAATAAAAAATTAAAAATTAAATTGAAGAAAATTGATTATTTCAATCATACAAAATACATCATTTTTAATTAATTAAAGTTAAACATAAGAAAAATATTAATTTAATTTAATTTCTCAGCTAATTGAAAACTAGATCTTAAAATTCAAATGAAATTGTCATCGTTTTATTCTGATATTCTTATTTAGTATTCAAAATTGACTTATTTGACTAATTTGAATTTGATATAAATTACATAAATAGTCAGTTTTTGCACGGATTATTTAAGTTTATATATTTATTTATAATTGTTTTTAGTAGGAATTTTGATATTTTTGATGTTGACTACATATAAATAAGACAAACTTTATAGTTAATTTGCCTTCGCAAATTTTAGAAACCTATTGCTAAGCTTAAATTTAGTGAAGTCAAATAGAAGGTCACTATAGTCAAAGTTCAAAAAAGCATTTAAAAAGTTTTGAAAAATACTAGTATTAGGTAGGTTATTTATTAATATTCTTTAATTTTATATTTTTAAAATTTTTTTAAATCATTTTATATAAAATTTGAAAAGATTATTTTTTCTATTCAATATGTAAGTAAATGAAAAGATTTGTGATAAAATTATAAATGCTAATTCTTTTAATGGGACGTTTTGAGTTCTAGTCTATGTATGACGTCGTTTTTGTTTAAAAGTGATTGACTTTAATATAGGACTTTTTGGTACTAATTCGAATTTAATTGAGTCTTAATATATGTATCAGAAGATAGGAGCCAAGGTAGTTTATTGTGGAAGATATTTTTTCAAAGAATTATTTTTAAGTTTTTCATGTTTGATTGGTCAAAATATTTTTTATATAAAAATAATTTTTTAAAATCAAGAAAATTAGTTTTTCTAATGAAAGTACGAAAATAAGTTTCATAAATAATAATTCAAATTTATAATATGTTCTTCACTCCGATGCTCCTAACCTCCATCCCTTGACTACTCCATCGACTACTAACCAACCCCATCCTATCCTATCCTAGTGCTGAAAAATAGTTTTAAAAAAAAGTAAGAATTTTTTATTCATATCAAACACATTCGAAATTAAAAATAAAAATAAGACAAAAATTCTAATATTGTTGCAAAATTAGTAGACGTTTGATCATCATTTCAAATATTTTTCACCTTGATAAAAATTTGTGAAATTAGAATTGAAGATGAAAACATCGTTAATTATACTTTACACAAAGAGTATTTAGAATAATATTTATATATGATCTACTTGATTGCGATTTCTGTGAATTAAAAGTAAGTGATAAGAAGTAAAGGTTGAATATTCATTTTCAAAAATATTTGAAAATAATAATAATAATAATAATAATAATAATAATAATAATAATACAATAACAACAATAACATACCCAGTGAAATTCCACAAGTGAGTTTGGGGAGGCAACAATAACAACAATAATATACCAGTGAAATTTCACAAGTGGGGTTTGGGGAGGGTAAAATGTACATAGACCTACCACTACCTCATAGAATAATAATAATAATAATAATAATAATAATACTAATAATTATTATTGTTATTATTATTATTATTATTATTATTATTATTATTATTATTTACTGCTTTGATTTGCTTGATTCGAGGGTCTTTCAAAAATAATTTCTCTATCTTGAAGAAATAGTGATAAAATCTTCATACATTTTACTTTCTCAAAGTTCACTTTACAAGATTTCATTTGATGTTGTTGTTGTTGTTGTTGTATGGCCAAATGAGTAGTTGTTGTGAAATTTTAGAAGAGCATTGTCAAGGATGATATGAAGTGGTTGATTATGTTGTTTAATGCTATTTTAAAGATAGTTAAGATGCTCGATGAATGGAGGAAGAGCACAATGATTCCATTGTATAAAAATAAGGGTGATATTCAAAATTGTAATAATTACTAGGATATTATGTTTGTTTAAACTATACTATGAAGGTCTGCGAGAAAGTAGTGAAAATGAGGGTGAACTAATGAGAAGAAGAGTGCATATTTCAGAGAATCAGTTCGAATTCAACTGCTATTATAATTCATCTTGTTCGGAGATTGATAAAAAAAATATAGAAAGAAAGAGAGACCTTCATATGGTTCGTTGGTCTTGAGAAAGTCTACGACAAAGGAATGTCCTATGGAGATGTCTAGAGGTGAAAAATGTTCTAATGGTGTATATTAGGATGATAAAAGACTTACATGGCCAAGCCAAAACTCGAGTTAGAACGATAGAGAGAGACTCAAAGTATTATCTTGTAGAGATGAGACTTCATCAAGGATCTGTGCGGAGCCTTTTTTCACCTTAGTGATGGATAAGTTGACACGGTCTATGCAGGAGGAGGTTCCATTGTATATACTATTTGCGGATGACACAGTACTAATTGATGAGACTCGTAATAAAGCTAATGATAAATTGAAGTTTTGGAGACATACTCTAGAGTCTAAAGGGCTCAAATTGAGCAAGACCAAAACAGAATACTTGGAGTACAAATTCAATATTGTGAGGGATGAAACAGACATCAAAGCGAGGCTTGTCACTCAATTTATTTCCAAGAGAGAAAATTTTAAATATTTTGGGTCCATCATCTAGAGTAGTGGTAATATCAATGATGATATCGCACATCGTATTGGGCAACAAGGATGAAATAGAGGCATGCTTCTTGAGTCTTACGTGACAAGAAGATACCACATAAACTTAAAGGTAAGTTTTATAGAATGCTAGTTAGACCATCTTTATTATATGGGCTAAGCATTAACTAGTCAAAAATTTGCATATTCAAAAAATTCAGGTTACAGAGGTGAAGATGTCGAGATGGATGTGTAGATATGCTAGGTGTGATAAGAATAGAAATGAGATCATCCAGGAGAAGTTAGGGTAGGTGGATCCTCTAGAAGACAAGATCAGAGAAGCGAGATTGCCATAGTTAAGATAGGAACCCCGGCGCTTCTGTTAGGATGGGTGAGAGGTTGGATTTAAGGATTATGCGGAGGGAGAGAGGTAGACCGAAAAATTGTTGGGAGGGAGAGAGGTGATTAGACAGAATATGACACAACTCAATATCATCGAGTATATGACCTTAAATAGAAAGGAATAAAGGTAGCGTATTGTGATAGAAGGTTAATAGGCTAAGTAGAGGTAAGAAGTTGTCTTACATTGTGGTGTAATAAACTAGAAGGATTAGTCGCGTCTTTATATTTTATATTATTACTGTCTATCATTTATTTTGTTACTTTTATTGCATTTATAAAATTGTCAATTGATTTTCATTCTAGTTGTTATTCTATATCTAGTATTTTCTGCTTTTAGATTGATATATTTAAATTGAGAGTTCTGAAAACAGTTTCTTTATTTCTATAAGGTAGCGATAATGCTTGAGTACATTTTAACCTCTTGTGGGGTTTCACTTGGGTATATTATTATCGTTGTTGTTGCTTTCTTACAATTTAAATAGAAGAAAATAAAACTTTCTGATCTCTTATGTGCAAAAATAAAAATCAATTCTAAAAAGAGACGCTCCTTCTATCCCAATTTATATGACTCACATTTCTTCTTAGTCAGGCCTAATAATAACGACTTCTATCCCAATTTATATGACTCACATTTTTCTTAGTCAACACTAATAATAACGACTCATTTTCATATTAAGTAATAATTTTAATTTTATACCTATTTTATTCTTAACAAAATGATTTTTAGCTACACAAATATCATGATTCATTTTAAACCATAAATTTAAAAACTTTTCTTTATTTTAAATTTTGTATCAAGTCAAAGAATATGATACAAATTGAGTTGAAGAAAGTACATAGATTTATAAAAGACTAGAAAATCATTTCGAAAACGAAGTCAAATATATAGAAGGGGGCAATATGGTCAAATTAAATTCAAAAAAAAAATAAAATTTTCAAGTGACATATAGTCCAAAATATTAATATTATTTATTTTGTGTCACTCAAATCTCAGATCAAAAACACAGCTAAAACACAACTCACCCACAGTCTCTCTCTCTCTCTCTCTTAATCAGATTTTCTAGAGAGAGAAAAACAAATCCCCCAAGCATTTCTAGTGAGAGAAACTCACT
>JAOTQR010000001.1:325047-347480 GCA_025774065.1 Solanum ossicruentum | reverse complement strand
ATATATATATATATATATATATATATATATATATACACTTTTTTTTGTGTGTATGTGAATTTCTCTGAGAAGAAATTTTGGTAAAGTTGAAACGGAGATGTCGGAGTTTTCCGGCGAGGGGAGTGTGACCGGAGTGTCGGAGTTTAGTTCAGGAGAGAACGGCGGTGGTGGTGGAGGTGGTGGCAATGTGCGTGAGACGACTCCGTTGACAGTGTCGGCGTCGTTTAAGGAAGGGAAAGGTTCAAGGAGGAAGACGGCGGTGATGAGGCCGAGCTTAGATGCGGATGAGTTCTTTAATCTTCTTCACGGTTCGGATCCGGTGAAGTTGGAGCTTAATCGACTTGAGAATGAAGTCAGAGGTTAGTCATGGTAGCTGGATCCAATGCTGATTTGGTGTTAAAACGGTGTCGTTTTTATGCGAATAGTGTTTTTTTGCCTTTTTGTGCAGATAAGGACCGGGAATTGACTGAAGCTCAAGCGGAGATCAAGGCACTGAAGTTGTCTGAGAGATTACGAGAAAAGGCTGTAGAAGAGGTTCTGCTTGTTTTCACTATTTGAATTTTTTTGGTTTTGTTACTGTTGAATGTTGTTTTTATAGCAAAATGCTAGCTTAGTTCGCGTAGAGATTGCAGAATGTGTGAAAGATAATTTATTTGATAATTGGGTCAGCTTTCGTGCAGCTCGATTTATTCCAGAGGATACATGTTCCATCAATGGAAGAAATTACTTAGTGATTTTTTTTCATTTCTGTGAGAATTTGGGATTTGAACCTGAGACCTCATAGTTTTCAACCTACGTCATTGATTAGTATGCCACACCCTTGGGTTGGGCTTTGTGAGAGATATTAAAAGGAAGTAGGAAGTTAAATTGTTTTTACACTTTTGATCATCTTTCTTAATGAATGTAGTTGAAATTGTCCAACATTTGATACAATGTGTATCTATTGAGCAATTAAGTGTCAACAGATTTTTGAGATTGGCTATGTGAATTATCTCTTCTTGCTGTATTAAGTGGAGCTGTTTTGAGCAGAGAGTCTATTGGAAATAGTCTCTTTACCTCTGAGGTAGGGGGGTAAGGTTTGCGTATACTTTATTCTCTCTAGATCTCACTTTGTGTGACTACATTGGGAGAATTGTAGGATTTTGATTGTTTTATTAGTAGGAAATAGATTGTGTGTTGGTGTTCATAAATCATAAGGTAAAAAAGATATCTTAGGATTTGAATCACTCTAGACTCAGCTGTTTCCCTTATGAAGTAATCTCCATATGTGTACTTCAATGTTGTAAGCCTTGAAGCGAGTCTCAAAAATGTGTTGAGAACTTCGCTTCACTTAATGTTCACTTTAGTAAGTCCTCAATGTTCTAAGACATACTTTTCTTTGCCAATGAGCCTTTTCTGAAGGGGCGACACTAAATAATTGATATTTTATTTTATCATAATATTTTTTTAATTTCTTTATTTGTCAGTCATTCCTATAATTATTTTTCTTTATATTTGTATTTGTTTCTCCCTTTCCGCCTTTTCTCATCAAGCTCACACATTGTTTGTGCTTTAAACTCCAACAGATTGTAGAACTTTTTTGCTTTTGATAACATGGGTACTTTGTCTTATTCCAAATTGATTTCAACAAAATCTTTTACAAATGTAATTTGTTGTTATTTAATTGATTATATGTTGTATTCTTCTAATTTGAGAGTTAATTTGGACACATTATTTTGAAGATTTTCTGTTTGCCGTAAATGTGAATTGGAAGTACATGTGCAATATATAAAGATCTGGAAATGTTCTACAATCCATTTTTATAATTTTTTTTTGGGTGAGGTGGCGTGGGTATCCCCAAAAGAGAATTTTGCGACTTTCTCTTCCAAATCATGAGTGTTGAATACGGCTTGACGTTCATAGTTGGAAACTGCAATCTAACCTTATTAGGTGATAGGCAGGGTCTAGATTATCACTGCAATTATGCTGTACTCTGGGCAACAAGGTTCTAGTTTTAGTCTTGCCTTGTGAACCAAATCATGCATTTTGATTGATGAATACTACCGCTGATGATTGTAAAGCTAATCACCAGTGTTCAAGAGGAAAAACTGATGTAGATTTCTATTTTGTCCTAATTTTAGCTCACGGATGAGTTGTCAAGGGTCGACGAGAAGCTTAAGTTGACAGAATCTCTTTTAGAAAGCAAGGTACTAATGTGAACTCTTCTCTTCATTGTTTTTTTTCTTTGTTTTTTAAAGCTTTCTATAACTGTTAATACTTTTCTTGCTTGGCAGAATCTTGAAATCAAGAAAATTAATGATGAGAAGAAAGCATCTATGGCAGCTCAATTTGCAGCAGAAGCCACTCTTAGAAGGGTTCATGCTGCACAAAAAGATGATGATATGCCGCCTATTGAAGCCATCCTTGCACCTTTGGAGGCTGAACTCAAGCTTGCACGTCAGGAGGTGTGTGCATGTATTTTAAAACTGCCTGTGGTATGGTAATAGCTCACCTTTATAGATTTTCTTATTCTTTCACATTCCTGCTGCGCAGATTGCAAAGTTGCAAGATGATAATAAAGCACTGGACCGTCTTACAAAGTCGAAGGAGGCAGCTTTACTTGATGCTGAGAGAACTGTGCAGTCAGCATTAGCAAAAGCTTCTATGGTGGATGACCTTCAGAACAAGAACCAAGAGCTGATGAAACAGATAGAAATATGCCAGGTATGTTGATCACAGGACTGGAGTTTTTGTTGATCTGAACATTGCAGCACTCTCTCCTTTTTAGTTTTTAGATAATCAATTCTCTTTTTACTAATCTTATTTCTATTACAAACATACGTCAGGAAGAAAATAAAATACTAGACAGAATGCATCGCCAAAAGGTTGCAGAGGTTGAAAAGCTCACCCAAACAGTACGTGAGCTTGAGGAGGCTGTTCTTGCTGGTGGTGCAGCTGCTAATGCTGTACGGGATTATCAACGGAAAGTTCAAGAAATGAATGTAATCTATTCTAGCTAGACTTTTCTGAATTATACTCTAAAACAGTTAGTATATGGACAAAATTAAGTGCACACATGTTTATATTTATGTATTTTCCAGGAAGAAAGAAAAACTCTTGATCGGGAGCTGGCACGTGCCAAGGTAACAGCTAATAGGGTAGCAACTGTGGTTGCTAATGAGTGGAAAGATGCCAATGATAAAGTAATGCCTGTGAAACAATGGCTTGAAGAAAGGAGGTTTTTGCAGGTATAATGTTATCACTTGATCACTATGCGATAACATGCTTTGTTGTCTTGATAGAACTTCATACTGTTTATGTTGTTTAATGAGCTCATATTGGTATTCCAAAATCTTATGCTACAGGGTGAGATGCAAACATTGCGTGATAAGCTCGCGGTCACTGAACGAACTGCAAAATCAGAAGCCATGTTAAAAGTAATAATTCAGTCCAATATATGGGTGTACTTTAAAGCAACTGTTTCTATTTGGTTTTAACTTAGTCGTTCATTTTCCTCAGGAGAGATACCAGGTGAGACTTAAGGTCCTTGAAGAGACATTAAGATCATCCAGCTCAGCTGGTCGCAGTACACCAGATGGTAGAAGTTCAAGTAATGGTCCTTCACGTCGGCAATCACTGGGAGGTGCTGAAAACATTTCCAAATTAACCTACAATGGCTTTTTACCGAAGAGATCACCATCATTTCAGCTTAGATCTTCTGGGTCCAGTACGGTGCTGAAGAATGCTAAAGGGACATCAAAGTCATTTGATGGTGGCTCCAGGTCATTGGACAGGGGCAAAAACCTTCTGAATGGTACAGGTCCAAATTTCAATAGCAGCAAATCGTGTGATGGAACCAAAGACAATGATACTGAGAATAGTTCCTGGAAAGCAAGTCAAGTTGAAAAAACAAATGACACAGAAGTAACAGAAAGAGAAGATACCATACCTGGAATATTATATGATTTGCTGCAAAAGGAAGTAATCGCTTTGAGGAAAGCAGGTCATGAGAAGGATCAAAGTCTTAAAGACAAGGATGACGCCATTGAGGTTAGATTGATTGCTCAGCTATATTATGTCTTCGTTCCCTGATGATATTACTGTATGATTGACTGTTGTCTTTGTAAATTAGATGTTAGCTAAGAAAGTCGAGACTTTAACGAAAGCCATGGAGGTTGAGGCTAAAAGAATGAGAAGGGAGGTTGCTGCCATGGAGAAGGAGGTGTCTGCTATGCGTATTGAGAAAGACCAAGAGAATAGGGCCAAACGATTTGGAAATTCAAAGGGTCCAGTGAGCAGTTCTCAGCTGCCTCCAGGAAGGTATGTCTTTAATTTTCATTTTAATGCAATTCTATGTTACAATCAATTATCTATAAAGCTGCAAGTTATTCGTTATGCACAAATTAACTCTTGATATGCATGTGCACTTGCAACCCCCTTTTTCTGCTTGCCATCCGCCAAATGAATCTGTTAGAGAGTTTTCAACTGTAGGACATAGTTTTACTTCATTTCACAATTGGTCATTTTAACAATTCAATTGTGTAGCTACTACTTAGGAAAACAAACAAATGGAAATATAATTTTGGGGGTTGGTTGCGTATGACTGATATTGAACCTATCTTTTTTTTTTTGGTCCAATTGACTTGTGGTGAATTGGTTAATAATCTGGTCATTGACTTTCTATTTTAACTCATCCAAACTTGATCCAACATTCCAATTTGACATCATTACCGAAAATTTGCTTCTGTTTAATTGTATGTTTTTTGATTCCTGTGTTCCATCAACTCCGTTTTCTTACTTCAAATAACATTGTATATGCAGAAATGTAGCTCGAAGTGGCTTAACACGCAACCAATAACAATATGAAGAAACCCCAACTACTGCAGCTCTGAGAAGATATTCTGCATAGACCTCCTGTATTCCTAGTCTACTTGACAACTCTACTATTTTCCACTAATGGTTTATTGTAAAATTGTAACAAGCATGCCAATGACTGCGATCGAAGTCTATCCAAACACTGGAAAAGGCCGGTAGATGAAATGTGGTGTGCTTCTGACTTTGACTATGATCCCCTTCTGCTTTAGATATCAGCTGGAAAGGTACTGAGGTTATCAAAGTTGAGCGTAACTTTTTTCGCCAAACAGCTTGAGTGGCAGTGGTGGTGTGGTTGTATAGGTAGCTCTTGGCATCTACTTTGTTCTATACTCTCTTCTCAACTTGTTTGCAGTCTATATTTGTAATCTGCAACTTAATTGTGATGATATGTTATCGGTTCGTGTTTGTCTATATTCTTGTAATCAGAGAAGGATCATTAATTTTTTTGCCCCTTCTAATCTTTAACTACCCAAGATACTTCAATCAGAGTATTTGTGTTATTTATGTGGATCTTTTAAACTGATTTAGTACTTATCTACCTCCTCATTCCTTGTAGTGGCTCCAATTCTTGGCACTTCCACAAAGTGAGCAATACTGTAAGTGGATCAATTGGCTTTTCTCTTTTGTTAACTATGGTGTTGGTGTCTGTTTGTTTGTGTGCACCTTGACTAAATGAATGAAATGCCTATTTGCTCTGTACTTCTTACCTTCCGTTTTCACCTTTATGATGTAATTTGAACTTGAGACATCGTAATTCTTGAAAGTGAAGTTGGCTTGCCTCTTTTGTTAAACATGGTATCTATGACGAACCGTTTCAAGATACAGAAATGTTGAAAATGAAGAATGCCTAGTTGCTCTTCGTACATTCCCTTTTAATCTTTACGATGTAATTTGAACTTTGAACTTGAGACATCGTGATTCTTGAAAGTGAAGCTGGGGGTGGGGGACCTAGGATTTTGTTTGTTTTCTTAAAGGTGACTCCTAAAGGAATATGGAGTTGGTTGTGTAGAGCATAATCTTTGTCAGAGGAAGCACATGGTTATGGTTTTACTTGGTCAGAGAAAAAGGCAAATAAACCCATGTAGTAATGATGCTGAAATCACTTTGTGTCAGTTTTCTTCACACTATTTCATGTGCTGCCAATTCCTTGAGTCCAATTTAAGATATGATTGAAAAAGCATTTCATAAATTTGCAGCAATTGGTCTTTTTAACTTTTGTTTTTTTACCTTTTAGAAACTAAAACAATTTTTTAAAAAAAAATTAAATTTATGTTGAGACATAAAACAACATAGAGATTAGAGAGATAGTTTCTGGAAGACCATTACCTCAAATGTATCTGTTCCAAGATATGATTTTTTGAATATTACAATAACATAGTGAAGTTTCACAACTGAGGCTGGGGAAGGTGAAATGTATATAGACCTTACTATTACCTCATAGTCTTTGTCGATTTGTTGAATATTATGATTTATAAAACAAAAAATTTATTCGTTGTGATTATGTTTTATTTTTTTTTATTATGGGAGGCTTAGGTTAAAGAGTAGGATAGAATAAGGGTAAAAGTGTAAATAACCTTTATATGTGGTACTGAACTGGCTTTATAATTTGAATAAAGATGGTTTCACTTTGGAGAATTATTTGCCATATCCAAAACAATGATTGATCATTTTAAAGGAACCGTCTGTAATGATTCGAGGAACGATTTCAATAGCCTCGACCTGAACCGTTGGGGCTCTTTTTAACATGTAGGAGCTACTCAATAAGAATTAATAATTTTTATTGTATTTCTAATGTTTAGCTTATGGATTTTCTTGTTGTATGGCTTTCGGTATATTTTTTTTTTGCAAAGGCTTTACGGAATCGTCTGTAATAAATTGAGAGGATTTTCAATAATTTTAATTTGATCTACGAGGCTTTTATTAGTATTTAGAGATCATTCAATAGGAATTGAGTGATTTTTTTTTCGTTTTTCTTGTGTTAGCTTATAGATTTTTTTTTGGTAGTATGACTTTTGATCAAATTCTTTTTGAAATCCTTACAAAAATGTTCGTGATGATCTAGGAAAAAAATTCTATCGGGCTTGGTTTGATCCGCGATGACTTTTTTAGCATTTGGGGTCACTCAAGAAGTTAGGCAATTTTGTCAAATTTTTATGTATGTTCGTCCATGAATTTTTTAGGTGGTATGACTTACAGTTAATTTTTTCGAAACCTTTATAGTTTGTCTATCATGATTTGGAAAAGAACTTCAATAGCCTCCGGAAAATTTATGAGGCTATGTTGAGTATTTAGGGGCCACACAATAGAAACTAGGTGATTTTTTTTTTTTAATTTTCATGTGTGTTAGCTAAAATATTTATTGATAGTGTGACTTTTGATCAATTTTTTTAACGAAACCTTAACATAATTGTCCATGATGGCCTAAGGAAGAATTCACATACGCTTGGCCTGATCCGTGAGGCTTTTGATTAGATATTGGGGACACTAAAAAATAATTAGATAATTTTTTTTTAATTTTTCATATGTGTTAGCTCATAAATTTTTTGGTAATATAATTTTTACTCAATTTTTCTCAAAATCTTTACAAAATCTGACTTGGAGAAGAATTTCAATAGCCTTGGCTTGATCCATGGGATTTTTTTAAGCATTGAGGAGCCACTCAATTTGAATTAGGCAATTTTATTCATTTTCTAGGTGTGCTAGTCTATGAATTTTTTGGTGCTATAGCTTTTGATAATTATTTTTCTTGAAACCTTTACCGACTTTCCTGATGAATTAGGGAAGAATTCTAATAGTCTCGTTTTGATTTTTAGGGCTTTTTCTAGCATTAAGGGTTACTCAATAAAAGTTGTATGTTTTCTCTGTTTTTTAACATTTAGGACAATTCAATAGGAATTAGGTGATTTTATCGATTTTGATATGTGTTAGCACATAGATTTTAGTGATATGACTTTCAATCAATTTTTTCTTGAAATCTTTACAGAATCTTCTGTGATGACTTGGAAGGAATTCCAATGGCCTCTACCTGATTTGTGGGGTTCTTTTAGCATTTAGGTGCCACTCAAAAGGAATTAAACTATTTTCTTTATGTTTCGTATTTGTTAGTCAATGAATTCTTTGGTAGCATGAATTTCGGTCAATTTTTTCTTGAAAACTTTACAAATCCATCTGTGATGACTTGGGAAAGAATTCCAATAACCTCGGCCTGATCTGTGAGACATTTTTTTAAACATTTAGGGACCACTCAACAAAATTAAGTGATTTTTTCTATTTTTATTGTCTGTGTTAGCCCATGAACTATTTGTTGGTATGATTTCCAATCAATTTTTTCTCAAAATCCTTATAAAATCATTCAATAGCTTCGACTTGATCCGCGCGCCCTTTTTACCATTCAAGACCACTCAACATGAATTATCTATTATTCTTCATTTTTCATGTATGTTAGCGCGTGGATTTTTTAATAGTATAACTTCTGGTTAATTTAATCTTGAAACATTTATAGATCGACTTGTTATGACATGAATAATTCAAATAGCCTCAGCCTAATTCATAGGATTTTTTTTTTAATATTTAGGGATCACTTAATAGGAATTATGCAATTTTTTTTTATTTTTTGTGTGGGCGTTAGCCCATTTATTTTTTAATAATATGACTTATGATTATTAATTAAATAATTCTTCTCTTGAATAAAACTATAGTCTAATAATTCAAAGAACTCAATTAAGATTTCAATTTGAACTTCATGTTTATTGGTTGATATATTCAAAGATATTAAAACTTATGTCGAATACTAGATTTTTTTTTTAGTGACGCTTCTACGACCAATTATTAGTCACAAAAAATTATTTATATAATTAATTCTTCTTTCAAATAAATGAGTCATATAATCTTTTTCGACCTTAAATTGAAAAATGATTATAAATACTATAACAGAACTTCGCAAGAAAATATTTTGAGATATAAAAATCAAATTAGATCAAAATAAAAATAAATAAATTGTGGACCAACCCTAAGAAATAATAATCATATAAGCCGTTAAAATAGCATCAATAGCCATAGCCTCATTATATCCACTCTATGCTTTATGTTAGGATTATGGAATCAATTTCTCAAGTTAATATTCCCTCCATCCCATTTTAGATGTCACTGTTTGACTTGATACATATTTAATAAAAAAAATCTTTTTAAAAAAGATTAAATTATTTCTAATTCTAGTAAACAGAACAAAAAGAATATTTGCGTAAAATAAGACGGAGAGAATATATATTTAGGAGACGAAAATAAGAATATTTTGGGAAGCAAAGTTATTTTTTGTATGTACACACATATATTTGTTACTTTTAATAATGAACAACTTGTGCGGGTGAATATAAGTTCATTTACATTCTCAACTAGGTTTCCAATTCGTGCTTTGAGAATGAAGAGGTCTTTAATAAACAACAACAATATTATCCCATTGCCTCAAAGGCTCCTGCCCATTGCGAGGTAAGGGAGGGTCGAATGTACGCAGCCTGACCCCTATGTTTCAAACATAGATCGACTCTTGTTTCCACCTTTCCAGTCATTCTCGATACAATTTTTAAATATTGGATTTTCCGTTATTTAAATCGTCTGTCTCCGTCACTTGTAGTTATTTATCATTCAATGAATGACTGTTTCCGGGAAGACGTCTTTAATAATAGGGCCAAATTATAGCTTGCCTTACGCGATATAAATAAAAATAAGATTACCAAAAGATGTGGTGCAACGGATAGGATTACTCCTTAACTAGAGGTCTCGAGTTGAGCTCCAAAAATGAAAAAATATTTTATAGGGAGTGCTTCCCCACAAATGGGACTATCCAAAATTAATGTGAGATTCTTTTTTTATAATAAATAAGAATTAATTGAAATAAATTTAAATTAGGACCAAGGGCAGCCGTTTAAATGGGACATATCTACACACTTTAATGTGGCTATGAGTGTAAAGTAAGGTGTGATTCTTGCAAATGATTAACAACACCAATGTGGGCTACAATATTAATCATTAATTCCACCATTAGAATACTAATCATAATTATTAAATTTGATTTGGACAATAATGATGGATTTGCATGGGCACTTTTAATAATGACATGATTTTCTATTAGTAACTATTTGTGTTTGTAGTGAAGACAGCAATGATTATACAATTTTTTCTTTACTATAAACAATTATAAAATAAAATAAAATAAAACTTTTATACATTGAGTTTAAATAATTTTATATTATTACTATTAGATCATTCAAAAAATATTTATAGGTAATTAACCCCTCTTAAAATATATTATAAGTTGGTGAAGATTTTGTTATTCTTAATCGGAGGTTTTCGGATTGATTCAAGTTCTTCGGGAATGAAAACATTTAGTTGTTTTTAAAAATAAATATCGTAATACATAAATTTAAATTTAATCAATTTTTAATATGAATACTTATTGTCATGTGAAAAAAAATGAGAAAGTGCAATGGACAAAGTAAAGTAGCCTTCCTTTGCTATAAATCATCATCATAAAGATAAATTTAAAATTAAATTATTTTTAAATAAAAATTATTTTTTTTATTTCAATTTATGTAACACACTTTTTTATTTTACTCGCATCATAAAATGAACATTGCCTTTTATATCTACAAACAATTTAAATTTTATAGACAAACAATTGTTTAAAACTTGTTTTACACCATAATTTTTTTTAAAAAATAATCATCATTTCTTAAATTTTGTAATTAATCAACCAGTGCCACATTAACTGAGACAAAAAAAAAACTCTATCTGTTTATTTTTACTTATTCAGTATTCATTTTTCACTTTTACTTACCACTTTCAACATACAAAAAAAATCTTATTTTCCCCGACCTTAATTATTTATTCTCCAGGATCGAAAGTTATACATCAATTAATATAAGTATTATGGTAAAATATGTATATTAATTATTGTTTCTTCAAAAGCGTGTAAAATTCAAAGTGGACAAATAAAGATACACAACGAAAGTACTAATCATTTTTAGGCACTCCCCACTTCACACCCCCTCACCCCCCCCCCCCCAAAAAAAAAAAAAAAAAGGAATGAAAATTTATCATATAAAATTGGAGGTGTGACTTTGTAGAATCCTTTATATAAATTAGACCCTCACAATATAATTCACAATCAACATAGTAAAATATACACAAATATGGCTACTCAGAGAAATTTCAAGAATGGCCTTATTGCAATTTTAGCCACTTTTCCTTCTATACTTTTCTACCTTTCTTTCCTTCATAATCACAATATAGATCACTACTCATTGTGGAATTGGTGCAATAACCATCCAATTTTACTTGCTAATGTCGTGTTTTTCCTCAATGTGAATGTTCTATTTTGGTTCATTGCTCTACTTCAATCAAGCCTTCATTGGGTAACTAGTACACTTACAATTTTTATTTTGAAATCTTATTTCTCGGATCATTGTATATTTCAATTTGAATTAGGCATTCTGTGTTCAACTCTAAACAATCGTTACCTACATATGCATCTGATCATATATGTATAATTTGTTGCAAGAACTATCTAGGAATCAATATAGATTTAGCTCCTGTTTGATCATAGATTTTGAAGTTGAAACTTGAAACTCGAAACTCGAAACTTGAAAATTGAGTTTTTGAAGTTGCGGTTAAAGAATTTCAACTTATGTTAGTGAAATGTCAATTTGAAGATCATATTATAAAAATATGATCCAATTTTGAACATATCATTTCAAAATTTGATTCAAAATCTATGGTCAAACGCTAGCTTAGTTAAGAACAAAATACAAAAGTATAATAGAAGTTACACTTCTTAATCACTTTTTAATCTTTTTGTTTTTTGAAAAATAACCATTGTAATGAAATTTTAGATTCCATAGGTAAAGGTCCATATGTCCATGGATTAAAACTTGAAGTTCACAATACATATTTTTTAATATATGGGGGCTAAAAAGTACTTTTTTTTAATTGTTTTTTACCTGAAATACGATGAAATCGTAGTAAATATTTTCTTTAATATATGGAGATTTTTTTTTAATTTTTGAAAAACAACTTTTTTAGTCAAGTACTTCAACTTTCTAAACAAACAACAACATTACCCCAATGCCTCAAAGGCTCCCGCCCATTGCGGGGCTAGGGGGGACGGATGTACGCAACCTGACCCCTACGTTTAAAAACATAGCGCGACTGTTTCCGGATGACCCATGATAAGCGTCGAAAGTTGGATTGACTAACTGCTACTTCACAATTGGAAGAAGCGCAGACAGTTTAAAGAGTCATTTTGCTTTATTCCATCATACCCCAAAGCCAAAAAATAGTGCAACTTTGGCTCCATCCGAGATTGATGGAAAATTCAACTTTCTAAAATAATATATATATTTTTTTTAAAAAAAATAGGTTTGACTTTTGGCTAATAATATACCATCCACTATAATATTATTCGCTTGAATCAAATCACATACTTATAGCTTCTTAACTTAATAATCAGTGGCAGAGTCAGAATTTTATTGAAAGATGTGCAAGTTTTCTTTTCCAATTATGTTAAAGGTGTGCAAAATTAAATACACACTCATAATAACTAACATTTTGCCTCTGTACACCACATAATAATTTTTTTGGTAATAGTGGCTCCGCCCATGCAACTTATTTGGGATTGAGACGAAGTTGATTAACACAAATTTGATTATTTTTGGCAGATGATAGGTTTGTATTGGATGGTGATTCCAGTAATGCTGTTACATTTCTATGCCAATCATCCTATGGCACAATACAATCAATTGAGATCATGGATTGTGACAATTTTGACATGGATTTGGAGTGTTAGGATGATTCATAGCTACTTTAGAAGGGAAAATTGGCAGTTGGGAGCTAAACAAGATTGGAGATATACAGATATGAGCAACCAATATGGAAAGAATTGGTGGTGGATCTCTTTCTTTGCTATTTATCTATCCCAACAGGTAAATTTTAAATCCTACTTGTGAGATTACCACTCGTGTGCAGTGGCGCAGCCAGAATATTTACTAGGGGGTTTCAAAATTTAAAGAGTAGATAGATGAAGTAGTTGAAGGAAGTTCCATATTTAGTATATATACATAAAAAATTATTTTAATCATATAAAAATAGTATAATTTTTTAGCGAGGGGGGTTTGGATGAACCCCTGACCAAGGGGTAGCTCCGTCCCTGGTGTACATTATTTTATGTAGTTTGTGAAAACCTAGTAACTAAATTGAAATAGTTAAAAGTTATGATAAAACAAAAAAAGGCGGAATGGCCTGGGAGATCTTTCAGCCTCGTACTTGTTTTAAATTGTCATTTGGGTCGTGTACTCCATGGGTTTTCATCTATAGTAGCATCAGAGCTGGACCACTTCATATTCTTGGTTTATTCAATGATATGTTACGTTGTTCATGCTTCAGATATCTAGTTCTCGATGTACGAGGTTTTTAGAGTCCCACACTAGCTGAATGTATGGATGTAGTCTCCTTATATGATTTTAGGCAATGCCCTCACCTTCCAATTAGTTGTTTTAAAGAAGGAAAAGAAAGTGACTTTTCAAGTTCTTTGTTATTGCTTTATGATGTTTGAGGTCTTCGCACACATTTCAAGGGCGGGAGTCGGTGGTGCGTAAGGGGTTCATTCGATCTGAATCCTCTTCGTCAGAAAATCATATTATGTTATATAATAATTAATAATAGTGTTGAATCCACTTTGACTTTCTTTATATTTTGAATCTCCTTAGTGAAAATTCTGACTCTCCTGCTTGCAGGTTTTACAGATGGGGATATGTCTGCCTCTGTATATTATCCATTCAGTAGATAAGCCATTGAACCTTTTGGATTTCGTTGCCATCGCCATCTGCTTCTCTGGCGTTACAATCGCCTTTTATGCGGATACACAACTCCACAATTTTGTCATCAACAATCAGAAACTAAAACAACTTGGCCAGCCAATAGTTCCAATTCTTGACAAAGGCCTTTGGTGTTACTCAAGGCATCCAAATTATTTAGGTGAACAATTGTGGTGGTGGGGATTGGCCATTTTTGGATCGAATTTGGGCCAAAATTGGATCTTTATTGGTGCACTTATAAATAGCATTTGTTTGGGATATGTCACTATGCTTGTGGAGAAGAAAATGGTCAGTGAAAACTATAGAGCTAATGCATATAAACTCTACCAAAAGAGTACATTTGTGTGGATACCATGGTTCAACTTTTCCTCAAATGATAAAAAAGATAAGAAAAATTGAGTCCATGGGAATGTTGTAATTTGCTTTGTATTTATTTCTCTTGTATGATTCATTTGCTTTCTTGTGAAGATCGACTGTGATATCTGTTCATAATCCATCAGTTGCATTTCAATTCGTTTGTCTGATTGTTACTTGATTTGTAGTGTGAGAATTAAACTCCAAATTCCTTGATAGTTTGACCGTTATCCATCGTCTTACTTGGTATGTAGTGTGAGAATTAAACTCCAAATTCCTTGATAGTTCAATCGTTATCCATCGTCTACTTCAATTAGTTGACTTTACAACTATTGTGATTGTGAGCCGAAAGAAATCAAAAATAAGAGAGAAGTGATCTAAGTGGTAGATATCTTTCTTTCTTTCGATATTTCTGTAATTCTAAATTAAAGTTACGTTGAATATATAATCATTAAAGAGTTACAAAAAAAAACGTTTTTTAAAAAAAGAACTAGGAAAAAGTGTATGACAAATAAAACAAAATGAAAGCTAAGACGAAAATCTTGTATGAGTTATCTTAGTAGTCTAGTTTGTTAGATATCTGAACTTTTATTTAAAAAAAAAAAACAAGAATCATTTGTAATCAGTATTAATAAAATCGTAAGACATAAATAAAATTCTAAAACCGAACTCATACCTTCCAAAAAACACTTTAAATAGAAAAAGAACAAGGTTCAAAATACGTAGATTTTAAAAGTTTTGACCAAACAAATTATAAAAACAAAAATACAAACACTTATATGCTATATAACACATAATATATTTATATAATTATTTGATTTTTCTTTTTAAAAGTTTGTATAAACTCAATTTATAAAACCGTTATTCTGGTTATCTCCCATCACTTCTTCCCTAATTCCCCGCCCACTTTTCTCTTCCACATCAAAATTGGTTCATTCAAAATTAACTCCACATTTTCAAATCTCAATTTTGAAAAAAATAAACTAAAATTTAAATAAAATAAAATAAAAAGGGTGCATCAATGGCGACCCTCGAAAGCTTGATTGGATTGGTGAATCGAATTCAACGTGCTTGTACAATATTAGGTGATCATGGTGGTGAAGGAATGTCCCTTTGGGAAGCTCTTCCTACCGTGGCGGTTGTTGGTGGACAGGTAAGTATTCATTTATGGTTTCTTTTGTTTTTGGTATCTGCGTTGGGGTCCAACTAAATTTGGAAGTCCGCATGAAAGGAGACTCAGGCTAGAATCTGAAACTTTTGGTTAAGGATGAAGGAGTGCTTTTTCGTGTAATTTCGATATTACTCATGTTAATTTATGTTCATAAGCGGAGTCAGGATTTCAATTTTATGGATTTGATGTTTTATGTTGGTGTTATCACATACCAAATATTAGGCTTTTTTTATTTTGAAATTATGTGTTTGTTTGATACTTTTTAAAACAAATAAAATTTTTAGTATTTTCAAGTATAT
Organism: Solanum ossicruentum; assembly: GCA_025774065.1. Classification (NCBI taxonomy): domain Eukaryota; kingdom Viridiplantae; phylum Streptophyta; class Magnoliopsida; order Solanales; family Solanaceae; genus Solanum; species Solanum ossicruentum. Next base: position 331,935 of record JAOTQR010000001.1, on the reverse strand, counting down.
TGTGCTCTGTGTCGGAAATGGTGGGTCAAGTTCAGTGGCGGAGCCACATAGTAACAAGTGTGAAAACTCATACTATTTATATATGATAAAAATAATTTTTTTATGTGTATATAGTAATTGTCGAACCCTCTTCGATTAGTTTGTGTGTCTACTACTAAAAATTTTGGATCCCCCTTAAAGAAAATCCTGGCTCCACCACTAATTAAGTTGAAGTTGTTTGTTTATCGTCTACATCCGCCGTTATGAACAACTACATCTCAATCCCAAGTATATTTTGCTTTAATCACATGATATATTCTTTTTACAAAGAATGATAAATTTATCAACTGAATAACGGGTCAATAGAACTCAATAACTTTAGCCCAAAGCCGATAAATGTTTTGAAAATACACTAAATATGTTTTGTAGCAAAGTAGCATAAATGGGTTCGGTGGGAAGTGAGGGGTTATAGAACTCATAAATTTCAAATCCTAGATACGCACGCTACTTCAGTTGGAATATGCAATATGAATCTCTACATTATAATAGCCAATCCATCATTCAATCTCTAACGAGTCCGAGATTTAGGGGCGGTTACAGAGTTTATGTTGAGAAATGCATTAAATATATGTACATATAATAATTTGCGAGTTCATAGCATAAATGGGCTAGTGGTTTGGTGGCAAGCGAGGTCGTTTTCAGAACACATAAACTTCAAATCCTGAATTGAAATATGCAATATGAATCTTGACATTATAACAGTGTTACATTTTTTTTCGTGAAGATGTTTTATTTTCTGATTGTTGGATGTGATAATCAATCAGAGCTCGGGAAAATCATCGGTGTTGGAAAGTGTCGTAGGGAGAGATTTCCTGCCTCGTGGATCAGGTAATTATACTTTTTTTTGGGGGGGCCGGGGGGGGGGGGGGATTGAAGTTTTATATGTGTTGAAAGTTTTCGAAAAATATCACAGTTTCATATAAACATTCAATAGATTTCAATGGAATAATATATAGATAAACACCTTAACTTAACCTCGACTAATAATTAAACACTTCAACTTTGAAAATGCATATTTGAATACCCCAACTCGTACCTAATGTATCTCATGGACAACCGACACAAACATGACATACAAATTTTGGAGGTGACAAATAGATGATCATTTTGTAAGTTGGAGTGTTCAAACTGAAACAATAGAGACAAGTTGAGGTGTGTGTATGAATCCTCTGTATCCATTTTCACTGTCCTGGCGAGGGGTGCTTATCATCTGAATAACTCCCGTTTGTTTGGCATTTCCCTTTATACTTGTTCTAATGTCGCTTCTTCTTTTGAAATTTGGAAGGCATTGTCACGAGGAGGCCATTGGTTCTTCAACTCCATAAGACTGATGGAGGGGCTGAATATGCGGAGTTTCTACACGCTCCAAAAAGGAGGTTTTCGGAATTTGGTTAGTTTGATATTATAAGAAAGTTACTTTCTTTTATCATTGTTATGGATTCAATTAGACCTATAACATAATGCTACATATGCTTATGGGTAGAGGTAACGTCTGTGTATTCTACCCTTCTCAGATCTCATTTGTAAAATTACACTGAATATCTTGTTGTATCGTGAAAGATGTAACTGACCCCTTTTTGGGAAAATGTGAGTAATTTGGAGCGAAAGTTTAGAGAAGCGTGTGATCAGGCTTGCAGCCACTCTTGCAATTTATAAAGAGATCATTTCCTTCATGTACACGTAAAGCACGTTAAGTGATCATTTTCTTTCATTAAACTAGGCGTATGTTACATTCTACACATATATAGGGTCAAAATAATCTTTTATGTATATATAGTAGATGTTGAAGCTTTTGGTTTCTTCGTGTATTTTTACCTCTTTATATTTTGAAGCCCCTAAGTGAGACGAGGGTCTTCTGCAAACAACCTCTCTATCTCTGTCAGATAATGGTAAGGTTTACGTACATTTTACCCTCCCTAGACTCCACATGTGGGATTCACTGGGTATATTGTTGTTGTTTATATTTTGAAACCCCTTAGTAAAAGTTTTGATTCCATCGCTATTGTAAACATGAGGAATTTGAGGTGATATTTACGTGCAAGAATAACGCAGTCATTTGCCAAAATGCAAACTTTCCATTTTTTGACATTCGATGTTTGTTAATGCAGCTGCTGTACGTCAAGAGATTGCGGATGAGACAGATCGTATAACAGGAAAGACCAAACAAATTTCAAATGTTCCAATTCACCTGAGTATTTTTTCTCCTAATGGTATGCGTTCTTCATCCTTTCCACCTTACTGCATCTTGCTTATGTCACATTTTCGTGTTCATTTTTTATTTACGGCTGTTTTTTGGTAGTCATGTTAGTTTTTAAGTCTATTTTGTTAGTTGGATCACTCTAGATAAGGAATTAAAGATGCTCGGAGTTATATTTAAGAGACAAAAATAGATCAACTCCCCATAGAAAAGGGACAATTTCGGCTAAAAGCTCGTTCCACCTGATAGAAATTACTCCCTCTGTTCACTATTACTGTCACTGCTTCACTTTTCGAGGTCAGTTTGATTAAAGTTCAAAGCTAAATTGAAGCACCTAAAATTTAATATTTGAAATCTAAAAGTTCAAAGCTAAATTGAAGCAGCTAAAATTTAATATTTGAAAATCTGAACTTTAGATGGTTGAAAGCTACACAAAAAATGCCAGATGTTGTAATCCTTCTCATATTAATATGATGAAAAAATACGTCTTAAAATGTTGGTCAAAGTTCATATAGTTTGATCTCAATAAGTGAAATAGTGACAAGTAAAAGTGAATCGAGCGAGTAATTAGCTTCATTGCGTTATGTTGGTTATCTCCGATTTTCTTTTCTAAAGATTCTTTTGAACTAGTGTTTTTGTTACAGCACACCATTGTGAGTCATATCGTTCTGTTCTTCCCTGTTCGATAATCTTTAATGACTATCAAGTGTATGTTTTGTCTTACAGTGGTAGATTTAACACTCATCGATCTTCCTGGATTGACGAAGGTTGCTGTAGGTGAGCACGAAATCACTATTTTCCTATAGCTGTAGAAAAGGAGCCAATCTTCCTGTGCTGCTGCTGCTGTATTACTGATCTTGTTAACGAAATTGAAAATGATAAATCTTGAACTATGTAGAGGGACAACCGGATAGCATTGTTGAAGATATTGAAATGATGGTCCGTTCTTATGTGGAAAAAGTAAGAATACGTTTAACTTACATATACATATAGTAGATATCGAACTCCTTTTAGCATCTCCTAGTGAAAATTTTGGCTCCGGCACTCTCTGTAACAAGTTTTGATGTATTGCTTGTGCTAGCCCAATTGCATCATATTGGCGATTTCTCCTGCTAATCAAGATATTGCAACTTCTGATGCAATAAAGCTTGCAAGAGAAGTCGATCCTTCAGGTACTATAACGAGATATACTATTCCTTTTGCAAAATGGGGTGACTAACAGCGAGTTATTTGATTGTATATGTAAGTATCCCATTTCGTATTTCAGGCGAAAGAACATTTGGAGTTATAACAAAACTTGATTTGATGGATCAGGGAACCAATGCCTTGGATGTATGATCGTTTCCTTTTCTGAAGTTGCTCAAATTATACTCCCTCCGAGTCCAAAATAATTGATGTTTTAGTCTAGTGTAGTCCTGCAAGTAAGAATCGAGAGAGGATAGAGCGTACACAAACCTTACTGCTGCCTTGAGAAACAGAGCCGAAGGATTCGTGAAACGTCAATTAGGTTGGACCAACTTTGAGAGGCTAAAAACATCAATTATTTTGGAACGGAGGAATAACAAGAATTCTGATCCTTGCAAAACTTACTGCTTATTTGTTAGGTACTTATTTTTAGTTTTATCGATGTTTAAGGTACTTGAGGGTCGAGCATACAAACTCCAACATCCATGGGTTGGTGTTGTCAACCGTTCACAGGCTGATATCAATAAGAGTGTTGATATGATGGCTGCTCGTCGGAAGGAGCAGGAATACTTCGAGACTAGTCCTGAATATGGACATCTTGCTCATAAAATGGGAGCTGAATATCTCGCAAAACTTTTATCCAAGGTTGGTTTTCCCTATTTAGATTTCGAATATTTCCATATTTCATAAACAGACACTCAAATCTGACTTCAGATGGCAAGTAAACACTCCAATTTTGAGTATGGACATCTAGTCACCTCAACTTATCTCCAATGTATCAGTTGAAACTAGAACTTACAAAATGATCATCTCGACACCTCCAGAATTTATGTGTCACGTCAGCGTCAGATGTCCACGGGTGTTTAGTTGTCAGTTGAGACCAAGTGGAGGTGTCTAGATGTGCATTGTTTGTTTACATAAAACCATTATTAACGTTTTGCCTTCTCGTTTTTGAATTTTTTAGCACTTGGAGACTGTGATCAGACAGAGAATACCGAGCATTATTGCACTAATAAACAAGACGATCGATGAGCTTAACGCGGAGTTAGACCGAATTGGCCGACCTGTTGGTGCAGATGGAGGGGTAATGAAATAATGGTAACCTGGAGCTACTTGTCTTCTTCATCAACTTGAAAGATTTCTTTCTTTCTACAGGCACAACTATACACAATCTTGGAAATGTGTCGTGCATTCGATCGAATATTTAAGGAACATCTGGATGGAGGGTAATGCTTAACTTCTTTCATTCGTTCTATCCGTTGCTCTTTGTTAGAAAAACGGTTAGTTTTGATGGTGTAACGAGATTCTAACTGGTCGTTTAAGGAGTTTTAATTCAGTTTCTGATGTTGACATAATAGTTGTAAGACGTAAAACAAAAGCATAATACATAAATCTGTCCTTTTAACTTCTCCTCAACTGGCAACTACGCCCTCCAACTTTAGGTGTACAGAAGTAGGCGTTTAAACTATCTAAAAGTTGAATAAGTAGACACAAGCTTCCTATGTGGAGTCCTACGTGGCGATTCATGTTCTGTATGGCATTCTATGTATATTACGCCACATAGAACATGTGTGTCTACTTATTCAACTTTACACAAATTTAAGTGTCTACTTGTGTACACCCAACGTTGGAGGGCATAGATGCCAGCCGAAACTAAGTTAAAAGACACATTTATGTATTACGCCTAAAACAAACAACGACAATATTCCCAGTATAATCCCATAGATCCGAACCCCCTTATACTATTTAGTTCATTGGTCGAATCAGATGTTGTTCTATGAGAACCAGTTGACATGCTGGTGCTATTTCATTTTTCTCAGGAGGCCAGGTGGTGATAGAATATATGGTGTCTTTGATCATCAGCTACCAGCTGCTCTTAAGAAGCTTCCGTTTGATCGTCATCTTTCAACGAGTAATGTGAAAAAGGTTATTTCCGAGGCAGATGGATATCAGCCTCATTTAATTGCTCCTGAACAAGGTTACAGAAGACTAATCGATGGATCTCTTGGCTTCTTCAAAGGCCCCGCTGAAGCCTCAGTTGATGCAGTAAAGTTCTTCTCCGTTTTAAATGTTTGTCTCGTTAAGTGCTATCTGTTGTTGACATTATTCAAAGCTTCATCAAATTCCCCTACCAATGTCGGATATGTGGAGGGTGGACTGTACGCAGATACCTCATAGGTGGTGGATAAGTTGTTTCCCATAGACCCTCAACTCAAAGAAAGTAGTCCAGAAAGAAGTAAATGAAAGTGAAAGCACATAAGCAAGCATTTTGAGCTACAACAAAACAATACGATAGTCCAAGTACGAGAAATAACAGAACTGTCCACACACACATATAATTTTCTCTTTATAGAAGACGATAGATACTTGATTCAACATGTTTAATTTATGTTTCTATCGCGGCCTGCACTTATGAAAGCGGAATTATTTATTTACAGGTGCATTCCATTCTGAAAGAACTTGTGAGGAAGTCACTTGCAGAAACACAGGTATAGGAGAGACTCTTCTTGTAAATGTCGCTCGGATGAGTGGAATTATGTTGTTCTTCCCACATGATTACCTGTTTATCAATAGGACGCGAGAGTATGATCATTTTGACTTCTTCTTCAAATATTTATATACTCCTCTGTTCAATTTGTTTGTCTTACTTTTCTTTTTACTCTGTTTAAAAAAAAATGCAGAATACTTAAAGATCGTGACACTTACTCTCTCCGTTTCAATTGGTTTGTCTGTCTTTAATTTTCAGTCTGTTTAAAAACGAATGCCTCTTTGGCAACTCTTTATTCCAACTTTCCATGTTGACATATTTAAGACTACATATCTTTAGTTTAAGATCACGAGATTTTAAAAGTCTTCTTTACTTTCTTAAATTTCGTGCCAAGTAAAAATCAGATAAACAAATTGAAACGGAGGGAGTACTTGTTAATTATTCAATTTGTGTTTATGCTAACTAAGAATCTAAAGGGTAGTTTCTAAAATTGCATCTTTTCTTGGTAAAATGCCTCAAGCATGAAGGTACATTCAAGATATAGCGATAATAATTCTAATGTCGAATCCATATGCAGGAATTGAAACGTTTTCCGTCACTTCAAGCTGATATTGCAGCAGCAGCGAATGATGCTCTTGACAGATTTCGTGATGAAAGTCGAAAGACAGTTTCACGGTTGGTAGAGATGGAGTCTTCTTACCTGACAGTTGAGTTCTTTAGGAAGCTTCAGACAGAACAAGAAAAACTACCCGCAAATCAAGCACAAGCAAAGGAGCAGGCGAAGGAACAAGCCGCTTCAAATGTAGACCGGTATTCAGATAATCATCTGAGGAGAATCGGCAAGTATCAGATTCGCTTGAATGCTTCATTCAATCAATATACTTTTTTGCGAAATGAAATACGTGTTAGACAGATTGAATAACGATTCAACCCGATTTAAGCACTTGCGGAATTATAATTGGACAGAAAAATAAATAAT
>JAOTQR010000001.1:311672-324947 GCA_025774065.1 Solanum ossicruentum | reverse complement strand
TTAATTTGTTGACTAACAAATTAACATGTGTTTTTCCTTTGTAATCCAATTTGTTGTATAGGCAAGAATCAACAATACGTTTAATGAAACGTTTTCTATTGGCATAATACTTGACCAAATGCTCAAACTTGGCCTCAGCTGACAAATAAACACTCTTTACTATGAGTATGCACATCTAGACACCTCAACTCGTCTCCATTGTGTCAGTTGAACGCTCCTACATACAAAATGATCACCTTGACACCTCCAAAATTTACGTACCACGAGATACAATGGAAATGAAGTAGAGTGTTGAGACTAAGTTGAGGTATCAAGATGCACACTATTAAAGTTGGAGTGCGAACTGCCAGCTGAGGTCGAGTTTGAGTGTTTCGTTTATGTATTGTGAAATAGATAAACGCCACTTATGGAAATTACGTCTAAAGTTTGTTGCTTTATATGCAACAGGATCAAATGTCTCTGCTTATATAAACATGGTCTGTGAAACCTTGAGGAATTCTATTCCTAAGGCAGTTGTCTTTTGCCAAGTTAGAGAAGCAAAGAGGGCATTGTTAAATCAGTTCTATTCGCAAATCGGAAGAAGAGAGGTAAAGTATTCTAGACTATTCACTTGTTTCCTCTTTCTCCTCGTAGAGTAAGAGTCTGTTTGGATTGACTTATTTTAGGTGTTTTCACGTCTAAATAACTCCGAGATGTTTCATGAGAAAACCTTAGCCCACAGAGGGAAAGGAGTTTGTTGGTCGGGGGAGAGCTAGGGGGTTCATCTGAATCCCTGTGGCGAAAAATTACATTGCAGATCTACAATAGATGTTGAATTCCCTTTGACTTCTTCATATGTTTAACTTTCAAAATCTTGAACCCCTTAGTGAATATCCTGACTCCATCAATTTGATCGATATTTGACATTTTTATGTAACAAAATATCATATTCTCTATGAACATACAGAAGGAGGAGCTCGGGAAAATGCTGGACGAGGATCCCACTCTCATGGGAAAGAGAGAGGCCATAGCAAAAAGGCTTGAGCTATATAAGTCAGCCAGAGATGAGATTGATGCAGTTGCATGGAAATGACGAAATTCCATTGTTTACTCGGAAATACAAAATAGAGTATCTGGAGAAAAAAAAAGTTCTCACATTGCGGATAGAATATAAAATAAAGTGGTCGGAGGTACGAGTAAGGTTTGTGTACTTTGGTTATATTCCTTCATTCTTTGTAATTTTAAGGCATTAATTAGTCCAATTTTGCTTCTGTTGATGAGCAGTATCACATGTCATTATGTTATATGTCGATTTGAGACAGCCTCGCTACCTTCAGGAGGTACGAGTAAGGTCTGCGTATAGTCTAACACCTTCGAATCCCACCTGTAGAATTACACCCAGCAGATTGTTGTTTACTTGGGTGAAGCGGGTTGAGCTGACATGGGCTAAACATTTAGTCATAACCAAACCTTTGCCACCCCTAATTGGAAAATTTTCAAGAAATACCGGGTCAAAATACATCTGGAAGTCCCTGCTATCCAATGAAGGATCATTCTAGATAAATTTCGACGTTACTGAGCTGACCGCGCCATCAAAATTCCCTTTTGAGCACGTTTCCATAGGTTACCACCGAAATTGAACTAGTTTTACAAATCCTCAATTAAATCCACACCAGAACCCCAAGTCTTGGGCCAACCATTCTACTAGCCTAATTTGGCCATTTTGAAACTGATGGAACCGTCAAAATTTCGCTCCGATGCCATTTACTAGGACTTTACCAAAAAAATTATTTTACTGTTATAATTCTTCGTTTAACTCGAAAAACAGAATAAATCTCAAACAATTCACCCAACAACCACACTAACAGTACCCACAAGTCAAAAATGGCCTGAGATCACTATGAGCATGCTCAAACTAGTAAAATAATAGCGGAATCACCGAAATGACCTGGAGAAATTATCTAGGCAAAAGTGTAATGTACAAATAATAATAAGACTCAGAAATTAGTGAACAGAATACATAGATACAAAGCAAAAGGCATAAACATATTCCACAGTCACCAAATGGACTACAAACAGCAAGATCAAAAGCTTATTTACACAAGCTGCATAAGGTACTCGAATCTACGGGCAAGTGTATTCCAGTGTCTACAAAGTGGAACCGTTCTTGAAGAAAATGCAAAGTTACTTCAAAATATATATAGCAATTCTGCGTGAATTTAACTAACCAGATCATGCATCAGAATCTTGCTTGCTTGCTAAGCACAATTCATACAATTCGTTCAGAATCCATTCTTCCCCAGTATGGCCTCCAAGGACCAAGACTCGTGTTCCTCCAACCACGCATGTGCTATGACCCCAAGCATATTTTGGAGGCTGGCCAGGTGCATTGAGAGTCCTCCATAATGGTTTTTCCTCTGAAGGATCTAGTAGGAATAGTTGTGAAGGAGAGTGCAGTCCGGCAATTGAACCTCCAAAAATGATAATACGACCACAAGGCATGGTTACAGCCACATGATCAAGTCTAGGAGGAGGAACTACAGCATTTTGACTTCCTACTCCTGTGAATGCCCCACACTCGAGTTGCCTCCATTGTGGCCTTTCGTCCTCCAAATCGATAGTGTATGATTCACCTGATCTTAAGCGCAAGTGACCACTTTTGGCAAGACCACCAAACATTAGAATTTTCGTCTTCCCATAAGCTGAGAGTGAGTGTCCCAATCTAGATGGAGGAGCCCACGTAGTTGGAATTTCTCTCCAGGTAGGTTTGTCGTTGGTGAGATCCAACAAATATGTGTCACTGAGAAGTACTCCAGCATCTGTGCATCCACCTGAAACAACTAACTTTGAGCCTTCCATCGTGCATGAGCTGTGCCAAGACCTAGGAAGGGGGGGTGTTCCACCGGATACTTCTTTCCATGTAGGCTGTTTAGCATCTAAATCAAGAACGAACACATCATTAAGCAATCCCTGCCTCCCACATCCACCAAACACCACCAACCAGGAACCATTAAGACATGAGAGAGTATGGCCCCAACGTCCAGGTGGAGAAGATTTGACACTCACTCGTCGCCACTCTGGATTAGCAGCATCAAGATTGAGAACAAACGTGTCATCCATTGGTTGCATATTAACACCTTCCCCTCCAAATAACACTAGCCTGTTCCCTGCAGCACATGCACTGAAGTTGCAACGTGAAGGTTCTACAGCCCCTCTAACTGTCAGTTTCTTCCAACAAACTGCTTCAAGAGTAGTTAGCTCCCTAGCCAGACGCCCCCAAGCTAACTTCTTTGTCATGTGTTCCAGCACACCTGTAACATCAGCTCCCCATGCATTTTGACAAACCATTTTTCTCACATGCTCATTTTTCGTCAATTGGCGTATCCTTCTACAAACAGAACCAATGGATGCAACATCCCTTGGTGTCAATCGAGATAAAATGTTGTGAGCGAGAACTTCATCAGAGAGCTGAAGAATGCCACATATTTCACGGTGCTGACAATGTAATAAATTACCACTTTTAATGGAGTATTCACTGGACTCGTCGCAGTGAGGCGGGCAAGTTTCTTTGAAAACTGGATATGACACAGTATTCAGGTCAATTTTTGCTTCAGAAAATATTTGAATCCCTATAATGTGGGTCACTGTGCCATCATCACTATGTATTGGTGCTAGCCTTAGCCTGTTCACCATAGGTGTACCGTCTTTTCTAAAGTTGAGAAGCTCCCCCTGGAAATCAATACCTTCTTCAAGACATCTTCTGATCTCAGAAACAACAACAGGATCCACCAAAGGATGCCGCCTTTGAGCGCGTGGATCTCTAAATTGTAAAAACCGACTGAAAATAATTCAGTGAAAATGTCAACATTCCTCAAATAGTAATGAAACAATACCAACAATGAAAATGATGCTAGTCTACAGGACAATCATAATAATAGTAACGATAAGTTATAGTTGTGTATCTGCTTGCATAACTGAACAAGTTTCGATGAGTGGTAACTATATTTTGAAATGAGATCCTATACATTATTTCTTCTTAAAATAAATAAATTTTAATTAAAGCAAAAGGAAATACAAGTCATCCGCAAATCCCTTGAAGCAGCTTCAATTCAAGTGCCACTCTGACACAGAACTTTCTTTATGTCACATAGTTTTGAAGACGCTTTAGTCCTTCAGTTTATCATCCTTTTAAATACATAAAAAGGCGTAGACTTGTAATCTTTCTTTACCCTAAATTTCAGTGTTTAAGCCATTATGAGCTTTCTTTTCAACTCTAGCTTATCCCTTGAGAAACATGATCATAAAAGCACTAGAAATTCGAGTAAAGCACCTGACACAACCCACTAATGGTTCGAGTTACTACTGTATTTGCAACTTCTTAGTACAACGAGATTTTCACAAAAAGGTGACCGTTTTACTATTGTTGTAGCCTGAGCTCTCATTCAATAGCAAAATTCAATTCTTAGGATTGTCATTCTGATCATTGATACGAGAGCTTTTCTTCTTAACTTAGTTGAAGATGCAGCTGTGTTTCATTTATACTGTGTTCAGTAGAATTACTTTACTTACCCCTACCTTTTGTTGGATCTTGTGGTTTTGGTCTGAAGGTGATTTGGTACTGTTAAAGAGCAAGAAATAAAATATCATTGCTAGATCTAGTGCAGAAGCAAAATTCTCACCATTTGCATTTCCAATACCTACATTTTGTTCAAGTACAATCTAAATCGCCAAAATTAGATCTAATATACAGTTAAAAATAAGCTCGGATCAGCTAATTTTTTGGATACACCGTGGTGTCTAAACCAACCTGCACACATCTCAACTAATTCTACGATATACTTGTCAATTCCCACCAAGAAACGATATCAAGTAATTCTATTCACACAGGCTAGGACAAATGGAAAAAAGAAACAAAATCTTCACCATTCGCATTTCCATCCCCTACATTTTGGACAAGTACAATCGCCAAAATTTAGCTCCACTTTACAGTTAAATAAACTCAAATCATCTCATTTTTGGATAATAGTGGTGCCTAGAGCAGCTTGCGCACATCTAAACTAGTTCTACTGGATACCGATCAACTCACATCAATAAAAGTTCCACCAAGACTAGGACAAATAAAAAAATCCCCAAAAATTTTAGCTCCACTATGCACTCGAACTCAAATCCTCTCACTTTTTGATAACCATGGTGTCTGGACCAGCTTGTGAATATCTCAACTACTCCTACTGGATACCTGTCAACTCCCACCAACAAATTATCTATCATCCACCAAGGCTTGAACAAATGAAAAAAGAAAACCAAATTTTTCACCATTTTCGTTTCCAACCCCTACATTTTGTTCAAGTACAATCTAAAACACCAAAATTAGTTCCAATATATAGTTAAAATAAACTTAAATCAGCTCATTTTTTCCCGATAACCATTGTTTCCAGACCACCTTGCACACATATCAACTTATTCGACCAAGATACCTATCAACTTCCACCATCATCTTCTTCCATAATGGTACCGAAAAATAGTATCATTGGGTTTATACATGAATCACCTAAACGCCAGATGAAAAAGCAGAACCAAAACTTCAACCATTTGCATTTCCAACTAAATTGTGAAAATTAGTTCCAATATATAGTTAAAGTAAACTCAAATCAGCTCATTTTTTCAATAACCATGGTTCCTGGTCTAGTTCGCGTGCATCTCGACTAATTCTACAGATACCTCTCAACTCCAAACCAGCAACACAACAAAAGCTAGAAATCGAACCCGAAAACTCATTAACCACTACACCACACCCATATTACAGCTCAGATCAGCTAATTTACACAAAATCCCTAACAATTTCATACTTACTACATTCATACAAAACAAAAAAAATTGCAAAAAATTACAAAAAAATTACCAAAAAAAAATTAAAATTACCAGTTACGACCGAGGACTTCATCAGCACGATAACCAGTAGAGATTTCAAACACTGAATTCACATATATGACCGGAAGATCAGGATCTAATGCATCGGAAACGACGATTGAAGACGGCGTCGTTAAAGGATAAAAAAATCCAACTGGTTGTTGTGAAGAAACTTCAATATTTTCCTTTTCTACTTCTTCATCTTCATCATCTTCTTCTTCGTCATAGTCAATTCCTTCTTCATCTTCATCTTCCATGTTTATGCATTTCAATCTTTTTCCTCTTCCTCTGTTCTCTTCTTCATCATCCATTTTCTTCACACCCATTTTTTTTCTTTTTCTTTTGGGTTTGTTTTTTTATTTTTTATTTTTTTGGACAAACAAAAATATCTGGTGTAGCTAGAGATATGTTGTAGATATTTTTGTAAAGGTGTGTTAGAGAAATGGACATGAAGTTGAACTTATTTACACAAATGCCTCTAGTTTGGAGAAAAAAAAACAAATACAATCTTTTATTTCATTCGTTTAAAAAAATTACCTAATTTGATTTGACATTAGCTACTTTTTATGAGATTTATGAACACTAATTTTATGAGTTAGTGATAAGGTCTGCATATAATCTAGCTTTCCCAAATCTCACTCGTGGGATTCCTCTGAGTAGTTGTTGTTATCTAATAGTGAGAAAATCTTTAAAAAAATCTTTTTATGTACATTCGAACCACTGTCATATTGCTCTTTGTGAGAAATCAAAGAAGTTATACAGGGGTTTTCTCGAGCTTATTCTTATGGTATCAAATTCTACGATACCGTGGAACTTCAGAGCTCTGTGATTCAATTAGGTTCATAGTTTTGAAATTTATATGCGAATCAAGATTGATAAAAGGAAATTTTACAATCACCGACTCAAACCTCATTGTCGAATCCTACTCAGCGGAATATGGAGATACTTAAGGCAAAAAGGAGTTTAAAAAAATAAAGTAAAATCAATCTTGTAGTTCAAAATTAAAGTTATGTTAAATGTACCAAAATGTCTTTGAGCTCGTAATCTTTTTTCTAGTTTTTAATACAATAATTATTATTACTTTTTTAAAATTCATAAAATTATAGATATGTTAACCAAAGCTATTTTAGATTAAACATAAATCATGAATTAATTAAGTTCTCTCGAAAACATTTTTTTAGAGGAATTTCATGTAAGTATCATGGAATAAGATTTGATCATATTCATGAAAATTCCGTAAATATTTCAAAAATGAAAAGTTTGACACAATTGATTATTTCTTTAGACATTAGAAAAAGCTATTCATTCATGATCTGACATGTACAGAATGAAAAATTCATTCTCGATCCTACGAGACCTTTTATAAAAGTGTTTTATTTGCTTCTCTTTGACCAAAATTTAATACAAAACTTTTTTAATAGAATATTCTTGTGTTGAGATCCCATAGGCCATAATTTATTGTTTTGGGTAAACATTATTATTAAATTGGAGTGTGACAGCCGATAATTATGGATGTCATTATCACGCTTGTCAATTATATAATTAAGGAACATAGGATTAGATTAGTGATTAATTAGTTGTTTTAGCTACTTAAAAATATACTTAAGTGGCCCCTATATAACCACCAAATTCCAAAGTATTAACAAAGTTTCTAAATACCAACTTTTTTCCTCACTAATTTTTGCTATGTATGGGGACGAACTTAGGAGGAAGCGAGGTCATTCATTTGAATTTTTTTAACTGAAAAATTATATTAATATACATAATTTTTTTTTAAATTTTTAATGTATAGATATAGACTTCAATTTCTCTGATACAAGATCAGAAATTGACTCGATAATTTTAAAAGTTTAAAATTTATCTTGAGGCTCCAAATCCCAAATGATTTTCCTTGGTAATGTAACGTTTGCTTTGGTGATTAATAAAGTTTGTTAATTGACCCAATCTTATCTTTCTTGATCTCTTTTTTTAATAAGCAAATGAATGGCAAACGTACTAAAAAGAATAAAAGGTTTTTGAATTCAAAATCGAAAAATTTCTTACTACTTGTTGTAAATAATAATCACGATTCAACAATACTTTTTTAATCTCAATTTATATAAAATACTTTTTTCGGTCAATCTAAAAAATGAAATTGCAATATTTAACCAAAAAAAATGTGGATCTTAGAATTTCATTATCTAAAAGTACAAAAATAGTAAGAAGTTATAAATTAGAAATTTTAAAATTAAAACTAACGAATGGTAATTTTCTTCTATTTCTGATAGTTCGAGGGTATTTTTGAGTTAAAAATTTAATTAACGAAAGAATATTTTTATTCTATTTCAAATAGTTCAGACTTACTTTTCACCCTATTCGGTAGCTAGAAATTATAAATTAGAAATTTAGAAATAAAAAAATATAACTAGTATTAATGGGCAGTGGTATTTTGGTAGTTTATAGGGGAAAATATGAAAGTTTGTTCTACACGTGTTTGAAGGATATTTTGAGGTGAAAATATCTAGAGACGTAAACCTGCCACTAGAGGAAGTCCACGTCATCAGCCAGCTAAGAGAAGATATTTTTATGGTTGACCCAATTGTCTATGTGGCTGGAATAAATGAAAAAAGAATCATAAATATCTTAATTTTCTTTTGTCGTTCGGTTTTAGTACTAAAATTCGACTAATTTGAAGTTATTTCGGTAAGACTTTATTTGAATTTGAAATCTTTGTTTAAGAGCGGAGGAACATTATCTGCTGCTTGAGATTCTTTGATTGTACTATCTTAATTGATTATCATCTTTTTTTTGATTTTTTTTATTTGATATAATATATATATCGATGTTTCACTGGATATGAAACATTTAAAATTTATAATCTTGTTAGTTTTGACTCGTCTTCTGAAACAATTTCTCTATCTCTATAAGATAGTGATAAGATCTGTCTAGATTTTATCTTCCCTAGACCCTCACTTGTGGAATTCCATTGAATATGTTGTTGTTGTAAGTTTTGACTCACCTCATATTTTGTATTGTTTTTTAGTGTCTAAATTTTATCCTTCTCTTTTTTTGGATGAAATAAGCAAGATTGAAACGATTTGAATATGTAATAAGGAGACGCACGAATGCATCAGTAAGAAGGTGTGGAGAGATTGACTAGAATAGGTTTTAGTAGAAGATTGAAGGGAAGAGATAAAAACGAATTGTGATAAAAAAATAAGGTATGATATGATATGACACGACATATCTTTTGAATGTATGATTTAAATAAAAATGGTATAATGGTTAGAGATTATGATATAATGAGAGTAAACAATAAAGAAGGTGTAGTGGTACGAAATTATAGTATAAAAATAATAAACAATTGACCGTTGTCATACTTTTGTATGAAAGAGGCAGGAAAGTCCCACATTGGGATAAAACGCTTCGTAACAAAAGCGAGTTGATATATACTCAAATTTGGCTCCACAAGCCAGCATTTTTTTTGTGATATTTTAAATTTTCTTAATCTACAACTAATTAGTATGTTTATTTTGATATTTCTTTTTTTGGTAATTAACTTTCTATTTTGGTAATTTTTATTTACTCTTTATTAGCAAAAGAAGTAATAAACAAGAACCAATAGTAACTTGACACCTAAAAGATTCCTAACATTTTTCACTTATTAGAAGGGACCATTCTTTATTTCTTTTGGCCCAAAAAGGACAATTCATGCATATTTTTTTTCAATCCCCTTTCCTTTTAGCACCTACACATGGGATGTTTCCACTCAAATACATGTAACTTTAGACACAATATAATTAAGTGAATGCATATCTTATATGGTTGGTAAAAGACTTTCGACTCAAATAATATAGATTAAAAAATATATAATAATAATAATATATTTAATAAAATTTTACAAATACAGTTTGGAGAAAGTAGAGCATATGCAAATTTTATCACTATTTTACAGAGATAGAGAAGCTATTTCTTAAAGACCCTTGACTCAAATATATCTGTCTCAAATGCGGAAGGAGAAACAGTAAATATGAAATATCAGCTAGAGTAAAAAATAATATCAATTCTGCAAGAAAAATATTAAAAGTAGCAAAATAATCGAAAAACAATAATAACATAACTATAATGGCATGAATAATCATATGACAAGCCTTAATCGTCACAAAGCAAACAACAACCTATCCCTATTAGCTTTCTATCTTAATATGCGACATCCACGACTTTCTATCTAAGATTATATCCTCGGTGATACGAAGTTGTGTCATGTCTTGTCTAATCACCTCTTCCTAATATTTTTTAATCTACCTCTATTCCTCCGCATAATCCCTAAATTCAACCTCTCACACCTCTTAGTTGGAGTATCAACATATCATATATACATAAATAAATTTTAGAAAGATATAACAAATACTAGATTGAAGCATTGCACAACATCCATGAAAAAGAAACAATATAAACAACAAAATGATGCAAAAACTAAAGCACAAAGAGTAATTGCTAAGCTAGTAACATAAGTTAAGCAAAAATATAAATAAATTTAAAATTAATTTAATTATTCCTTTAAAACCCAAACATGATGAATAAAGTGAGTCTTTTGTACTTCTCCTAACATTTCATAATAAATTGAGTATTTTTTTACTACTCCAAATATCTCATTATAAATAAGTTGTTTATGCTATTTCATTTGGTTAAAATATTCTCATGATGAAGAGTATTGCTTTAATATTTATTTTATAACATAGAGAAAGTCTAATTATATATCATTTAAAATTTATCATTTACAATAGAAAATTGGTTTTAAGTATTTTAAGATAAACGAGCAACACACGTTTCTAGAGCATGGTATATATATACACACACTAGATAAAGTAGCAAAACAAAGAAACACAAGGGTGTGTTTGGAGTGGACGAAAACCATGTTATATTGAGAACTGATGGCTAGAATCAATTTCACTAAAAAGAGAAATTATTCAAGATATACAATTCACTGAACTACGTCAGTGGCGGAACTAGAATTTTCATTAAAAGGATTAAAATTTAAAAAAATAGATACATGAACTAGTCGAATGGAATATACATAAATTATTTCAACCATATATAAATAGTACAATTTTTCATCGAAGGGGTTTGGATGGACCTCATAAGTATAGTTTAGCTCTGTCTTTGAACTACATCTCAATCCCAAACAAGTTGAAATCGGGGATTTTCACTAACTATACTTCCCATTTCCCAGAATTTGAAAAAGACAGGAAGATCAACTTTCTTTTTGATTGAGTACACCATATGTCACTCTCCATCAAGTAATCTTTTCATCTGCAATGTACAAACGAATTGTAATCAACACCTTATAATATAGGAAAGAAAAAGTTATATCCAAGAAAAGAGCTATATGTAAGAAAAATTCAGTTAAAAATGTTGTTGGACTCTATTCCAAGAGTAAATTGTAGGGACCGCGCGTACCCGCACCACAAAGTATGATATTGTAAGCTTTGGGCCAAGCCCTCACGGATTTATTTTTGGGCATCTCCCAAAAGGCCTCACACTAATGGGATTGGATTCAACCTTATAAGTTGGTCATTTGTTCTTTCCACAATCTAGACTTTGATACCACTTGTAGCATACCCAACAAACCTTCCCTCAAACGCACACGTCGGTCCAGCACTCCTGCCCTCCGAACCTGGGCTTTGATACCACTTGTAGGAAGTGCGCGTACCAACACGCCAACCTATATTAGTATGATATTGTCTGCTTTGGACCAAGTCCTTATGTATTTGTTTTTAGACATCTCTCAAAAGACCTCATACTAATGGATTGGGTTGAACCTATTTAAATAGGTTCATTTTCTTCTCTTCCACCGACGCGGGAGAAGTTTGCATACCCGACATAATTTGCATTATGCTTTTATAGATGAAAATGTTTAAAACTTTTTGAGGAATGTGTATATAGTTCACAGAGATAACAAGGTCATCGTTTCCCAAGCTTCACTGCTCCTCTTGTATTTGCTTTGCTGAAACAAGAACAGAAAGCATACATTTGTGTAGTTCAATAACCTGCAGTGTCTGAATCTCAGCAAAGTCGAAAGGAATTTGCTCCAACGGATAGCAATCTGTTATGACCAAGTGTTTGAGGCTTGGAAAATGATAACTTGTTGCTTCCCATTGCTCCATATCCATCCTCTCAAGAAGTAAAAACTTTAGCTTCAAGAATCCATCTTCATCTTCATCGTTTAGTTTCCATATTTGTCCATAAAACGCATCTGGTGAAGGGAATTCCCAGAGCAAGCACAAGAGGAAACATCTACAAGCCTCGTGGTTAACACGATTCGACTTCCATTACGATCATCTGGGAAAGATCTCCTTACATGTCGCCAAGCCTCAACAGACCAAATATCATCTAAGACAATAAGATACTTCCTCCCTTTGAAACTTCGATAAACTCTTTCAGCCAATTGCTGATTAGTACCATTTCTTTCTACATCATCGTTGACTACGCCAATGGATCGAAGAATACCGAGAAAAATCTCTCTCGTGTCAAATTCTTACTAACACTTACTTCTTCACAACATGAATCTAAAGCAATGGGAAGCAACATTCGACTTTTCGGAGATTCAGACACTACAACTGCTTGAACTATACACAAATGTAAGCTTTCTGTCATTGCTTCAGCAGAGCAAATACAGGAGGAGCAATAAAGCATGGGAAATGTGTAGTGGATACTTGTCTCGTCGATTCTTCCCCTTGTTCTTTTTATCTTGGACATTGAGATGTCCATGCAAAACATAGACTAGAGAAACGGTAGACTTCACACCAACTCAATCGTGATAAATTATTGCAACTATCGAAACTACAACAATCTCCCTTAACAGAGACTTTGTTCAATTCATTTTTTATATAACTTCAATTCCATAATTCAGAAAAAAGGTGAAAAGGGCGGATAAATACAGTTCAGTCTATAAATCCATCTCAGGAGTAAACTGCTTTGTCGTAGCCACTTCTATACCTGTAGTTGTATATGGATAAATTTTATTGGGAGGATCACCTCCGAATGAGTTACATTTTAAACTTCGAGTGAGGCATTTTTGCTAAGGGATTAAGTTATTAACTAATCTCAAAATTATTTTATCTCATAATTTATATTAAAATAATAAAATTACCACCAATAAGAAAAAGTAAAATAAATAATTTTTGAAAAATATCTTTATGTATCTCATCTCACATGTCAAATGATTAAGGAAAAGTTAGACTAATGCATTCAAACTCCAAATAGCAACAATGGTAGACTTGAAGATGGAATTGAATTAGCATTTAAAGGAGGACCAAAAGCTGGTGGCTTGAGAATAAATAAAAGGAATAATTTCAAATATATATAATAAATTAATTTATTTCTAATATCTATAGTTTTATTTTACTT
>JAOTQR010000001.1:289519-307743 GCA_025774065.1 Solanum ossicruentum | reverse complement strand
TACTTACACAAATAAAATATTTTAAAATCGTAGAAAAAATATGCATGAGTCTATAATAAACCTGTCAAAAATCATAAAAAAAATATATTAACTATATAATGTGTATTACTTATATATGTGTTATATACTAAATATACATCACGATACACTCGAAAATTGAATATAAATTGACTATACATTCTTATACAATGAATAACTATTTTTGAAATAATTTTGACCGGACGATCATCCATTGTAATTGTCCCTAAATAAAAATTGGCATGTTAATACCTCTTAAAGTTTGTAATAAATATTTTAAATAAACATAAATTGACTTTCTTGATTCATTTAAACCAAAGGCCCCACTAGTTATTTTATTCACACAATGGTCACTTATTATATAAAAATAAAAGTTTTTTAAAAAACTTCCTATTGAGGTATAAATAGCCTTATCAAAATCAAATTGAATCAATTATAACGATACAATTTTATTAGTTTATTTATTTTTTATATAAGTACTATTTCAATTTTATTTTTTTGAATTTATATTTAAAGTTTTAATATTAACAATATCTTTGTTAGTAAGGTACTATTAAACACATGCTAATTATTTGATTAGCCTGCGCTTTCAAACTTAACCATATTTTAATATTAAACACAAAGTCAATATAAAGTCTAAAAACTAATATAATTTAATTGTTCAACTTTAGGAATTACAGGTAAATACACCATCCAAATTTGAAGAAAATATTTGTAATAGTATATAAAAATTTGTATATGAAATTTAATATATGATACTGCACGAAAAATTTATTTTGTGATGTTACTTTTTGTTTTTTAAAGCAGATTTAATTGTATTTTTTAGATAAAATAGTCAAGTTGGATGGCTTGGTTGATTTTGATGATAAATTATATTTAGAAAAAATACTTAAATACAAAATACTTTTTGCAAAAGTATCGTCAACTCTAATTCCAATTTTAAAATATTTTAAAATATTTTAAAATAAAATAACAAAATATTTAATTTTTTTGTCAAGCGTCTAAGAATTTGAATTCTTAAACTTCAACAATAATAAAAATCCACATATTCAACAATTAATAACTAATTATTCTTTAAAAGAGTTAAAATCATAACTCCTAGCACATATTCAAAAATAAATCAAAGGCATGTCACACGGACCATCTCACATATTGTATGACCCTTCACGGTCCATGAGGTCCCTCGTATAGTTATAGGATTGAAAATTTTATAAGTATTGAATCATCGTCTAAGCAATTTTCATTATTGTGAATGGGTCTAACATCTCACATAAAGGATATATGTCCAACTTCTTAGAAATTTTCAGCAAATTCTAGTTATTACTTAAAAATTGACTTGTCAGAAATGTTTTCATATACGTTTCGATGGGAATATTCATCGAAAGTTCACATTTTTTAAATAATTAGTTTGTTTAAGATTAAGATTTTATTTAAAATGATGACATGTCCAAACACCTACTAAATGTAAAATTTTACTATGTATAAAAGGAGGAAATCTTTCATATTTATATCAGCTAAGGGAAATTCATATAACAATATAAGCACCATCTGATCATATTGATCTTGAGTAACAACTAAAATATTTAGAGATCGAAGATGAACTAATAACGTCCTAATTTGACTCATCTCCATTTATGTATACACTTTTGACTAGTCTTTTGTATTCTAGATAAGTCCGTACTTATTTTACTTATTGTAAAGTTTGTACTCATCCATCAGTTTGACAAGTGGGGTCTTTCTCGATCAACTGAAAATTGTAGAACTGTAGCTGCTCTCGAAATCGATCGATAGGTCCTTCCTCTATTTCAAGAATTCTAGTACTTGCATTGTGATCCTTCCATTAATTTGATAATTCTTCTTCTTGTTGTGTTGGCTTGCCCAACTTTGCCCGGGGTTGGCCTTTTAAGGTTTATATCACTTTTTTTTTTCATTTTTCTCTTATTGCTAACTGAAACTCCAGCTCCGATAACCTTCTGAACCTTATCAATTACGTCGAGTGGTATTAGATCTTGAATTGCTGTTATTTCCTTATTCTTAGGCTCTTGCTCACTCGTGCTATCACTTCTCGTTTCAGACTATGAATTGACTTATCCATCAGTAAATTTTGATAGATGTCATAATGCCTCGAGTTTAATAATAATAATAATAATAATAATAATAATAGTAGTAGTAATAATAATAATAGTAGTAGTAGTAGTAATAATAATAATAATAATAATAATAATAATAATAATAATAATAATAATAATAATAATATTAAAGGGAAATTTGATATAAACAAACAAATCAAAATGTCATATCCACACCAAACCACACTTCTTCTCCTCTATTCCATAACTTGGTCCCTATCTACATGTTCAGCCATTAATTGCCATTTATTAGTACAACATATTTGATTTGACACTCTTTTAAGTTACATAACTTTCTTTTCCTAAAAATTATAAACTTCACAAAAAATAACAACAAAAATTCTCTGTTAAATTTGTCTTCTCCTTCCACATACCATTTCTTTGAAGTTTGGAAAAAAAAAACTGAAAATGGACAGAAATCAAGAAATTGCATTGAGTCAAATGAGGAAATCAGTTGAAAAGCTTGGATCTTCCACTGAAGTAAGATTAAAATGACCCCCTTTCCCTCTTTTGCTGTAAAGTTCAAATCTTTGTATTGATAATAAGTTCTTTTTTAGCTCTTCTCTGCTATTAACTTTGGTATGTTCAAGTAAATATTTAAATTTATATAAAATTAATTAAATAGACAAGGCACATTCTTGTAATTAGGATCCTACATGACAACTTTGTGTCCATTTGTTTATTTTGTACAAGATTTAGTTACTATTGTGCACCCAAAGGTTGTGGTAGCATGTACATTTTACCCTCTTGACACCTCAGTTGTGATGGGATTCCATTAAAGGGCATATTTATGTATTATGCCGAATAAAATTGCCCTTTTTCCTATTTTAGTGTAAAGATCAAATCTTTTATAGTGATAATTAGTTCTTTTTTTGAAAAAAATGAACTCCCTTTTCTTATTTTAGTGTAAAGTTCAGATCTTTGTACTGATAATCAGTTCTATTTTCAAGAAAAAATGCCCCCCTATTTCCTCTTTTTGTGTAAAGTTCAAATGAGTTGATTTTTGAGACGAGGGTTTCTTAACAACAGTCTCTTTATCTGTATGAGGTAGTGGTAAGATCTGTGTACATTTTTATCCTCTCTAGACTCCACCTGCAGTATTCTACTAGATATATTATTATTGTATAAAGCTCAAATTTTTGGGGCTTGATTTTTATGATGAAGGTTTTTCAGAAATAGCCTCTCTATCTCTGTGAGGGGCTAAGATCTGCGTATATTTTTATCCTCCCAAAACCCCACATGTGGGATTCCACTAGCTATGTTGTTGTTGTGTAAAGTTCAAATCTTTGTACTGATAATCAGTTTTTTTGGGGCATGTTATAGAGTTGTGGAGAGAAGACATTAATGAGGTTCTTGATTGCAAGATCAATGAACCCAGAAAAGGCCGCAAAGATGTTTTGTCAGTGGAAAAAATGGAGAGCTGAAATGGTTCCACATGGGTACATCTCTGAGTCTGAAGTTGCAGATGAATCAGCAACTGAAAAAGTTTATTTGCAAGGATTGTCCAAGAATGGACATCCTGTTTTGATCATCAAACTTAACAAGCATTTTCCTTCCAAGGATCAAGCTCAATTCAAGAGTAATTTCTTTTCTCTTAAGAGTAAAGATTCTTTTATTTGCTTGTTTGTTCACTATATTGAATCCTGATGTTCTTGTTCTTGGTTAGTCCATGACTGTTTATCTTGTTTGTGTTTTCTTGATAAGAAATATTCTTTTTGGTTCCAGGAGCGGAGCTATATTCACGCAAGGGTGGTCAGATGAACACCTTTTCTTGAAAAACTTTTTCGAATATATAGATTAAATATAGATATTTTGCTATATATCAATTGTTGAACATCGTTGATACAAAAATCACCCATCCATATTCTGAAAGTATGAACACCCTAGACAAAACTGCTGGTTCCGCTCCTGTTAGGTTCTCTCAATGATGCCTTTTTATCTATTATTGTCCAGCTAATAGGCCATTAGACAGTCCTTTAATTTAGACATCTTGTGAGCCTTCCGTTTCAATTTGTTTGTTTGGTTTTGATTTGATATGTAGTTTAAGAAAGTAAAGAAGTTTTGTGATCTTAAATTAAAGATGTGTAGAACGTCATTCCTTTAAACACTATACTCTAGTTGAACTTCTGAGACGAGGGTCTTCCGAAAACAGCATCTCTATCTCTATGAAGTAGTGGTAAGGTCTGTGTACAGTTTATCCTCCCCAGAGCCCACTTGTGGGATTCCACTGGGTATGTTGTTGTTGTTGTACTCTAGTTGAACTTCCTGCTTGATGAAATGACAGTAAAAAAGGATATATGAACCTCTTAAATTCCGAGAAATGCTGTTTTGAATTATTGAGGAACATTAGTGAATGCATTTTAACAAAAAGACACCAACGATATATAGTGTTTATCGAGTTGCAGTCTGGTAAATGCACCCTATCTCTGGTAATATAATGAATGATTTTCTTTTGTGGCGACTAGTAAGGGGAATTCTTGTATAAATCCTTCTCAATTCTTCCTTTTGCTTTCTGTAGGACGCTATTGATTACTCGTAACGATTAATTAATATTGACGAATTCGCCTCTGATGCAGAATTCGTGATTCATGGACTAGACAAAGCAATTGCAAGGTACCATTTTCAATCAACCGTGTTGCTGTTTGACCATTTGGAAAGTTGCACATAAGGGATAACTTGAAACTCTTTCAACATTTACTTTGTTTTATGTAAATCGAAGTGTCTGTTTTGAGGAATTACATCTCTTATATTATCTGATGCAATAGATTTGACACTATAGTATAATGTAACCTGAAATATTAAGCTTTTCGAGGTTTTGTGACTTTGACTTGCGGTTCTTCAGCTATTCCTCTCTCGAAATATGCTTTTTTTTTGTGCTTAGAGTCATGGTTCTGTTTCTAACTCGGACCTTTTCTTGTTCTTGTTTCAGTTCGTTCAAAGGTAGAGAAATAGGAAATGAGAAACTTATTGGAATTCTTGATCTCAAGAATGTTACCTATAGTAACGTTGACGTTCGTGGAATGATTACTGGTTTTCAGTTTTTACAGGTAACCCCTTTGCCTTTCTATGGTGTCGAAACCTTTAGTATAGACACAACAAAATCAGTTTTATGAAAAGATACATAATTCTTGTACCATGGACAACGCTATACATCTCTTGTCAGCTATAAGACTGTATGTAGCTGCAGCTGGTATTGAACTCGTACATTTGAGTTATATTTATGGCTTTGGTTTGCTTGCAATATGACACAATATTGCTCGGACTCTTCAAAGATATTGTCGGGTGTGTGTATAATCCTCCTATAGCTATGCTTTTTTGAATGATCCGACATGTAGCTAGGAGGTGTTGTTGATGTAACACGTAGTTTGGATATGTTCCAAAACTTAAATTTTGGTCAAAATTGTTGCTCTTCTTAAGCTTTTGAATCTTGATTTAGAAAATTTCGAGTAATCTATGTTGCTCGGACCATCTAAAAATGTTGTGGCACCCATAGTAGATCCTCCAAAAATGCACTGCTTTAGGAGGATTTTGACGTTGACGTGCACCTGATGACATTTTTGAAAAGCCCGGGAAACATAGGGAGCAATAAACTGAAAAAAATGATGAAGGCGGCATTAGAATGCTGATATAAAGTTCAGTCTTTATATTCCGCGTGTTATATTATTTCTGCTAGCTTCATTTCACACAATCTTTCTACAGGCATACTACCCTGAGCGCTTAGCAACTTGTTACCTTCTACACATGCCACAATTCTTTGTCACAGTGTGGCGATTTGTTTGTCGCTTCCTTGATAAAGCAACTCAACAGAAGGTACGTAAATGTGCATTATTTCCCATCCGATGATATTACGTTTAACAAAAATGCAAGTATATTTGTGTAATCTTTGTCTCTAATATCAAGTCACTACACAGATGAGGATTGTCACGAGTGAAGAACAAAAGGAAGCGTTCATCCGAGAGGTGGGTGAAGACGTCTTACCGGAGGAGTATGGAGGGCGCGCTAAACTTGTACTTCTGCAGGATGTTACTGTGAACTACTAACACAAAGTAGAGGAATAGTTGAAATGTGAAATAAGATGAAAGATATTAGCTTCATAGACATACTATTAATGCTATTAAAAGTTTTGCATACTGTTTACTTCTAATCATGGACCCAATATGTTTAATTCTTATGTTTAAAAAAGGAAAAGCTACTTTTTTTTTAACCGGTATCTGATATCCACATTGGAGCCCAATTATATTCGGTTCGTGCCCCTTAGAGCCCAATGGAAGGATCACTCTCTACCAAAGATTTTCCATTCCCAAGGCTCAAACTCGACACCTCTAGTTAAGTGAGGAGCCCAATTATATTCGGTTCGTGCCCCTTAGAGCCCAATGGAAGGATCACTCTCTACCAAGGATTTTCCATTCGTAAGTCTCAAACTCGACACCTCTGGTTAAGTGAGGAGCAGCCTCATCCGTTGATTAAAAACTACTTAATTATACAAATATAATCACACACATCTTGCTAGTTTAGGGGCTCAATATTTGCCTTTTCAAGATACATGCGAAGGCCAAGTCAAACTGATTTGAAAATATTTTGAGTAATCAATGTGTAGGGGATCGCGCGTATCCACACCCCAACCCGCATTAGTATGATATTGTCTGCTTTGGGTCAAAGTCTCACGAATTTATTTTTGGGCATCTTCCAAAAGGTCTCATACTAATGGATTGGATTGTACCTATTTAAACCGGTTCATTTTCTTATCTTCCACCGATGTGGGGGAATTTGCATACCCAACACAATGTGAGTAAAATTAATAAGGAAATTAGGGAGATAGTTAAATGGGTAAGACTATATTTATGCTATTTTAAAGAAGGAATGTATTTCAGTATATTTGATTTTCGATCTGATACATAATTAACAAATAGTGGAATAATAGGTAATTATTTGAAAGCATAGACTTTATTAGTAAATATGGTATAGATGTATGTCTAATTATTTGTTCTTCATATTTGTTAATCCAATTTATACATGGGAAAAATTATATATATGAAATGAACAAATATGTCCTCTGTTCATAGTTTGGTTCAAAAATATTCTCGCCGATAATATTTGGTATATCCTACTTTGTATTTAAGCATGTATATGAGTTGTACCAATGATGTATCTGGTGTATCTCTGAGAATGTATTTGTGTATATATGTTGTATCTAATATGTATTTGAATTCATGTATCTGCTGATTTTGATATGAATCTGTTATGTATTTGAGTATGTACTTTCTTATTTATGATGTACCTGTTTCGCATATATCTGAGATATATATTCAAAGTGTATCAATAAATAGGCTATCAAGTGTAATGAATTACGCAGCTATATAACAATCAAAATATGATGCCAAGTATAATTTCGAAAACTCAGGACAAGACTTGTAATTGTATTTTCTTTTTAAATGTTGAAAAAAAGATAAACTAAAAACATAAAATTCACATATTGCTACCTTCTCGCTCATTACCTTAAAGTTCACTCAGAAGTCATCTAGTGTGCACTTAGAAGAAAAGAAATTCTAGAATTTTTAAACACAAAAAGGATTCCATACCACCAAAAATGATATAAATTATGTCTTAGTCTAAAATAAATTGAATTATTTTGTTATTTATATTTAAGATAATTTCACAAAAGCACCTACTATATTAAATAAAATAAAAGTAAAAGAAAATAAAATTAATAATAATAGAGTAATAACAATAATATAGAAATCACAAAAGTGTACGGTGCAACGCATTAGACTGCTCCTCCCTTAACAAAAGATTTTAGGTTTGGGTTCTAAGATTGAAAAAAATAGGGAGTGTACTAATCCTTCCTTAACCAATGGTCTTGGGTTCGAGCTCTCACGATCCTACGCATCACAAATCTCAATATGGTAGGACTTCAATTTATTTACCAGACACCAGATGAAATTCTTTTTAAAAAAAATAATAGGAAAAAAAATAGTAAAGGAAAAATTCATAAACAAACAAATCCAACTTGTCATACCCATACTATTCTTCTCTTCTACTTCACTAATTCATTAGTCATCTCTCTCATGTTTCAGCCATTAATTTCACTTCATTGATTAGGCACAATCTTTAACTTTTTCTGTGTATTTCTTTCCCCCAAACTTAGAAAATAGTGTTAAATTTGTCTTCTCCTTCCACAAAAACCATTTTTTTCCACCTGAAAATGGACAGAAATCAAGAAATTGCATTAACTCAAATGAGAAAATCAGTTGAAAAGCTTGGATCTTCCATTGAAGTAAGAAAAAAATTACCCCCTTTTCCCTCTTTTAGTATAAAGTTCAAATCCTTGTACTGATAATATGTTCTTTTTTTGAAAACAATTAACCCCCTTCTCATATTTTAGTGTAAAGTTATCACCCCCTTTTCCTCTTTTAGTGCAAAGTTCAAATCTTTATACTGAAAAGAATGACCCCCTTTTGCCTCTTTTAGTGTAAAGTATAAAATATTTTAGTGATAAAGAGTTCTTTCTTTATATAAAAGTGCCCTTATTTCTTCCTATTTTAGTGGAAAGTTCAAATCTTTGTACTGATAATCAGTTTTTTTCCTTGTTGTTGTTATTGTTGCAGAGTTATGGAGAGAAGACATTAATGAGGTTCTTGATTGCAAGATCAATGGACCCTGAGAAAGCTGCAAAGATGTTTTGTCAGTGGAAAAAATGGAGGGCTGAGATGGTTCCACATGGATACATATCTGATTCTGAAGTTGCAGATGAATTAGCAGCTGAAAAAATTTATTTGCAGGGATTGTCCAAGAATGGGAACCCTGTTATGATAGTCAAAGTTAACAAGCATTTTCCTTCCAAAGATCAAGTTCAATTCAAGAGTAATTTCTTTTACCCTTAGAGTAAAGGTTCCTTTATTTTTGCTATATATCCTGTCTGGTTATGTTTGTTTTTCGAAAACAGTTTCTCTATTTCTATGAAGTAATGGTAAGTTCTGCGTATATTTTTCCCTTGTTGTTGTTGTTTAGCCTGTCTGATTAAGCTTTTTGGAGATGTAAGTGTTTATTTATTAATTGAGGTGTTTGGCCAAGTATCTTGGAGAAAGTATTAGTAGTGAGTAAAGGTGGCAAAATAAGTCCAAACATAAGCAATCTGCCCATCCCGCCCATAATTTTATGGGTTGGGTTTAGTATGATTTAGAATTAGGCTAATTTTCAGTCAATACAATTTAACCTACTATAAAATAATTCTGAGTTGAGCCCAATAAGATTTTCACTTTAGCCCAATGTATCATTTGTTTTGTATGTTTAATGTTAATGTTAGTCTTAAATAAGCGGGTTAAATTGGGCGGATCATGATCCAATCCGAATTTTAGCTCATTTGAACCCAAAGTACATTCGGACGGGTCAAGATCCAACCCGATATTTAATGCAGCCCATTTTAACTTCCCAATTTCAACCCAACCTGCCCATTTGACACCTCTAGTATGAGTAATAGAATTTTTTTTTAAAACTTCCCCACAAAATAGTTGTTAGAAGCACTTTTAGAAAGCTCGACCAAATACTAATCGCCGTTCTAAAGTAATTTTTAAATTTATTAGTCAAAATCAAACGATTCTCACCAAAAGTACTATTACAAAAACCATATTTTAGAATAAGTTATTTTAGAAGCTTGACCAAACAGGTACCACTCATTATATTGCATTGTGATGTTCTTGTTCTTGGTTACTCCATGACTGCTTATCTTGTTTTGTGTTTTTCTGATAAGAAATATTCTGGTTGGTTGCCTCAATGATACCTTTTTATATTTTATTGTCTTGCTAATGGGCCATTGGACAGCAAGTCTTTTATTTTAAACAATCTTGTAGTTAGTTGTTACTTTCTTGTACTTTGACTTCTTTTCGTTGGGCGATCACTTGATACGTGGATTTTTTTCATAATAGCTACTTTCACAAAGTTACTGCGAAATTTGAAACTCCATAACGATATTTATTTTTCAAAATTATGACCAAAAAGAAGTCAGTGGACGCCATTTCTAACTTGATACCTGATACCTCCTCTCAAACGGAATCTCCAGCAGGAAAATATTATTCTTTCAAGCACTTAAAAAATAATTAGTCCTTGTGAGCCATAATATATTATTAAAAGGGGATATTATGTGTGATTGTGATTGATTATGTTTATTTAATCATAAGTTGCTTTTGTGGAGCAGCTGTGAGGACACACTGCTAACTAATACTCTCTCCGTTCACTTTTACTTGTCACTGTTTCACTTATCGAGGTTAAACTATGTGAATTTTTTCCAATATTTTAAGATGTATTTTTTATCATATTAATATGAGAAGGATTGCAACTTATAGAATTTTTTGTATAGTTTTCAATCATGTAAATTTTAGATTTCAAATGTTAAATTTAGCTACATCAATTTAGCTTTGAAGTTAAGTCAAGTTGACCTCTAAAACGAAACAGTAACAAGGAAAAGTGAACAATATCTAAAAGAAAAGAACTGATTCATAATATTGGATATTTGCAAGTAGAGGTGGCAAATGGTCGGAATTAGTCAAACTTGAGTAGATGAATGCAAGTCAAATTAATAAACGGGTCATGATCCAATCAGAATAAGTTTGCTTGGATCATTTAGGTTGCTCAAGATTGTCAAATGACAGGTTCAAACCTTAACATGTGTTGCTTGTCACCTTCTCTACTTTCTTACATTTTCCTAAATTTGTGTCCTAATTTTTCCAATTTAGTAGGTTAGTTAAACACTACCTTATCAACACTGATAATGAAGTTTGAAAGGGCCAAAGCCCGAATGCTCCCGGAAACAACAAATCTATCTCCATGAGGTAGTGGTAAGGTCTGCATACATTTTACCCTCCCCAGATCCTACTTGTGGGATTCCACTGGGTATGTTGTTGTTCTTATTGAAAGCCCCGAATGCTCAATATAGTTGTCTAGCTGTGTGATTCTGTTGGCTTGTTCTGGCATGCAATAAAACAATATTTCTTGCTATTTACATAAAATGTTATGTAGCTGATTTTTATTTTATGTCAGTCCTTAAAACACCATATTCTCTGTGAACTTCCTACTTGGTGAAATAACAGTAAATAACGGATAAGAGAACCTCTTGAACTCCAAGAAATACTGTTTTGAATTATTAAGGATCACTCGTTAATGCATTTAAACGAAAAAACAGCAACAATCTACTGTTTTTATCAAGTTGTAGTCTGGTAAATGATTCATTTACCGTATCTCGTTCTCTCATATTCACCTTATCTCGGATATTGTAAGGGGATTTCTTGAATAAATCCTTCTCAATTTTTCCTTCTTTCTATAGGATGCTAATGATTACTCTTTGCGATAAAGTTAGTATTGACACATTCGCCTCTTATGCAGAATTCGTGGTTCATCTACTAGACAAAACAGTTGCAAGGTATCGTTTTTCATTCAAACATTTTGCTCTTTGACCATTTGGAAAAATGCGCATGAAGGACTACTTTTAACTTTGTATATTGACTTTG
Organism: Solanum ossicruentum; assembly: GCA_025774065.1. Lineage (NCBI taxonomy): Eukaryota > Viridiplantae > Streptophyta > Magnoliopsida > Solanales > Solanaceae > Solanum > Solanum ossicruentum. The sequence continues at coordinate 296,096 of JAOTQR010000001.1, read as the reverse complement.
CTTTGCATAGATCGAAAGGTCTGTTCTGAGAAAATTCTTATAGAAAGGAGATATAGCCACAGAGAGAGAGAGAGAGAGAAACGGTGGTGGGGGCGGGAGAGACATAGGACGTTCTGGATGAGAGTGGTGAAAAGGGAACTTACCTAGAAAGTGTGTGCACTCAACATATTTTACGTTTGTTTCCTCTTTTGTAATTGCTTGTGATTAGAGAGAAACGGATACGTATGTTTGACTAGAATATCGTACAAACAAACTTGTTATGATGGTGCTTTGTTTGGACATTATTTTCCTACTATGCTCAAAGCTGGTATACAGCTCAGGAGATTGTGATTTGTGTGTGCGCTTATTTGGGATTACTCGATTCTTTTACATGCTACTTTTCTATTTTGTTGTTGTCGCTCTGATACCTGTCTATTCAATGAGGATTGGAGTAATCATGAAAACCTTATTATGTTGTTTGTCCAAGAAATGATGATAATGATAAATTTCGTAGGGGTCATTTGGTAAGGTGAATAAGAATTGTGCCGAATAGAGTGTATTTAGTAATGCTGGTATTTGTTATGCGGAGTTTATTTCCTATGTACTATTTAGTTTGGTATATTAAAAATAACACACATTGTATAATTTCTAAAATAAATTATTTGCTTACAAAAATATCTTCTACAAATACGGTGGAGAGGATGTGGAAAAAGTTTTGAGCGGCAATTGTGTCTTTAAACGTTAATGTATGTATTAAAAACTCTTGCATGACTAATACCACGATTTGCCATGTATTAGTTGTACATAACATATTACAAAACATTAGTTATACGTAGGTTGAAAAAGTGTAGCGAACAAGGTATTCGTAAATATTAATACACTGCATCCTACCAAACGACCCCTTAGTGAGGTAAATGCTATCTAAACAAGAGGATTGCTCTAAGGTGCAGACCTTCTTTTGTATGGAGAGTGATATTTAAAAAGGGATCGAAACGTAAAGAAAGTGCAGAGGAATTATATTTCTACTGGTTATCTGATGCAATAGACACTTATTGTATAATGTAACCTGGAAAAAATTATCTTTTGGAGGTTTCTTGCAGCTATTCGTCTCTCAAAATATGTTTTTTGTTCCAAGAATCATGGTTTTGTTTCTAACTCGGACCTCTTTTGTGTTTGTTTCAGTTCGTTCAAAGGTAGAGAAATAGGAAATGAGAAACTTATTGGAATTCTTGATCTCAAGAATATTACTTATAGCAATGTCGATGCTCGTGGATTGATCACTGGTTTTCAGTTTTTACAGGTATCCCTTTTGCCTTTCTGTAGTCTGCAAACCATTACAATAGAGACGCTCGTCACCAGTGTTATCTAAAGATACATTATTCTTGTACCATGGCCAACGTTATACGTCTCTTGTCAGCTATAATACAGTTCAAAGAGTCAATAGTAATGGCTTAGTAGAACAACTCACTAGATTATGTGTGTAGTTGGTATTGAGCTCTCGCATTTGAGCTATAGTTACGTCTTCGGTTTGCTTGCACTTTGAGGCGATATTGCTTGGACTGATGGACTCTTCATACATACTGTTGTGTCGCATGTGTCTGATCCTCGAAGAGCTATGCTTTTTGGGAGAATCCGACGTGGTTGTGACAATATTTTTGGAGGATCTGAGCAATATAGATATGAGGTGCCATTGATGTAACGAAATAGTTTGAATATGCTCCACTACGATAAAATCTCCAAAAAATTTTGGCCAAAATTTTTTCTCCTCCTAAGCTCTTGAAACAGTCGCTCTATGTTTTAAACATAGGGGTCAGGCTGCGTACATCCGGCCCCCCCTTATCCCGCAATGGGCAGGAGCCTTTGAGGCAATGGGGTAATGTTGTTGTTGTAAGCTCTTGAATCTTGATTTAGACAAATTAGGATCAATCTATGTTGCTCAGACTTTCTAAAGATGATGTTGCACCCGTCTCAAAACCTCCAAAAATGCATTATTTTTTGATGTCCACTTGATGACATTTTTGAAGAGTCCGAGCACACCGGAATGCTAATATAGTTACTAATATTACCTGTGTATATTAATGCTGCTAGTTTCATCTCACTCATTTTCTTTCTACACAGGCGTATTACCCTGAGCGCTTAGCGACTTGTTACCTTTTACACATGCCACAATTCTTTGTCACCATATGGCGATTTGTTTGTCGCTTCCTAGAAAAAGCAACTCAAGAGAAGGTATGTCCGTGTGCATAATGGTCCATCTAACGACGTTACATTTAACAAAAATGCATGTTTCAACAGATAGTCTTCAACAGTAGATTAACTTCTGCAGACTCGTTCATTTTTCTGAAACTCTCCGAATGTTTCTAATATGAAAACACTGTACAGATTAGGATTGTTACAAGTGAAGAACATACGGAAGAGTTCATCCGAGAGGTTGGTGAAGATGTCTTACCGGAGGAGTATGGAGGGCGCGCTAAACTTGTACTTCTGCAGGATGTTGCTGTGAACTACTAACACAAAGCAAAGGAATAGTTGAAATGTGAAATAAGATGAAAATGAATAGATTCATAGACGTACTATTTATGTTATTAGGGGGTCGTTTCGTAGAGCGTATCGGAGAAAATAATTCATGCATTAGCTTTAGTTGATACACTTTTTCAATCTATGTATAACTAATTCTTGCATTCCTAATACAAACTTTGCGTTCCTCCATTCTCTCTATTTTGAATCTTGATTTTCTTCAAAATCAACAAAGAAGAAAGAACAAATCTAACTAAAATTCATAAAGAATTGAACTTTAATTTAATGGGGTTCGTAAGAAACTAAGATTTATTTAGAAAAAAATAAAAATTTAGTGCATTGTTTTTGGGTTTTTGATAATGATGGTGGAGATATTTGATGGTGGGTGGCGAAGAAGAAAAAGAATCGAAGGTGATATAATGATGTGAAGAACAAAGAATTGATATCGAAAATGATTGGACATGATTTTTAGAGTGATATGAGAGATGAAATGAGTGAGTTTATTAATTAGTATAAATATTGTTAACAAAAGAAAAGCTAATTAATAAAGAAAATAAAACAAAAAAATATATAAAAATATTATAATTTTCGACATGGCGCTAATGTGGCAGCACTGTAATACACCACATTCTTTGAGAGTGGTACATATCTCATAGGTAAATAAATTTACTTTTAAATAGTAATGGTGTGTAATAGATAGTCATAATATTTTATTCGTGCAACTAATTTTTTGGGACCGGGAATTTATGCTAAAAATAAGTAATCATTCTATTTTTTGCTAGAAAGATGCATACTATGTAGGAAAATATTATTTGTATTGTGTGAAATGATTATATTAAAGAATAATTAATTATAATATTATTGACTAGTGATTTTTTAAAAAATAAAATTATGTGTATTTGAAACTCTGTATTATTTATAAAAGAAATATAGAAATGTGCTATTTATCAATGTAGCGCTTTAAAATATTCTGACATGTTATTTATGTACTATATTTTTTTTTTGGTAAGATTGTATAAAAATTGAAAAAAATTTGAATACCTTTCCCAACTATGAGCCAAAAAATACAACTTATAATAAAGTAATATAAGGTTGTTTTAAAATATTTCAATCGATAAATTTAAATATTTATAGTTGATTTGCATTGAACATAATAATTTAGTCACTAACATAAAAAATAATATTAAACTCTATATCAAATTAAATTATGCTAATATTGTTGGGATCGCTTGTACCCTCACCCAAACCCCACATTAGTATGATATTGTCTACTTTGGATCAAACCCTCATAGATTTGTTTTTTGCATCTCCCAAAAGGTCTCATACTAATGAGATCGTTTGCTCGTTGGGGTCCACGCAGCGGAGTGAACAATAAAATTTAGGAGGAATAAATAAATAAAAATAGACACCAAAAAATTTAACGTGGTTCACCCAAAACTTTTGGACTACGTCCACACGAATCAACACTTTTACTATATTTCTTCTACTATTATAAATAGTAGGCACAAGTGTTCAATTTCTTCTAATATTATAAATAGTAAATTCTTAGACAAAAATACTAAAATAATAGTGAACACACTGCTCTTTTAGTCCTACTTAACAAAATATCCGAAATGGTACAATTTGAATGAAAGGCTCATATTCGATGTAATTAATACATAAGCGACGGTTTTATCGTATCTGTTAAAATCTTTTTGTTGTTATCGTTTGTATTTTTCTCTCTCGACAAGTAAATAGACTAAGGTTGTGTCAATTGATTTGTCAATATATACACTCTATTCCGTCTCGAATAGTGTCCTACCAAATTAATACACTCTATTTCTTCTCTTTTTAATTTATTAATCAATGGCATCTACCAAACTTAAAGTTCCCACCATAAATTTTTGCATTTTAGACCTAAAACCAAATACTCCCCATGGGGAATCCACAAAAAAAACGTGTTTTTGAAGCCTTAAAAGAATTTGGTTGTTTTAAAGCAATTTATGATAAATTTCCAAATGAAATTAGAGAGGCAATGATTGATACTTCAAAAGAAATATTGAAATTTCCATTGTCCAAATTAGAAGAATATAAAGATAAGCCTTATCATATTTATGATGGCAAAATTCCAAAACTACCAATCTATGATTGTTTGAGGTCCATCTAACGATGTTACATTTAACAAAAATGCATGTTTCAATGAATAAATTTCCATCAATCTTGGATGGAGCCAAAGATTCACTATTTTTTGGCTTTGGGGTATGATGGAATAAAGCAAAATGACTCTTTAAACTGTCTGTGCTTCTTTCAATTGTGAAGTAGCAGTTAGTCAATGCAACTTTTGACGCTCATCATGGCTGATCCGGAAACAGCCGCACTATGTTTTTAAACATAGGGATCAGGCTCCGTACATCCGACCCCCCTTTACCCCGTAATAGGCGGGAACCTTTGAGGCATTGGGGTAATGTTGTTGTTGTAGGACACGAACTATGGGTAAACTTGGCATGCATAAATGATAGTAGTAGTGCATGAAATTGAGGAGTTTGGTGATGCATGTGTTTTTAGGACAAGAAATAGTGAGCTATGAAAGTCCAAGGCCATCAATGGGAATCCATCGCTTTGTATTCGTATTGTTCAGACAATTGGGTCGACAGACAGTGTATGCTCCAGGATGGCGTCAGAATTTCAATACAAGAGATTTTGCGGAACTCTATAATCTTGGTTTACCAGTTGCTGCTGTCTATTTTAATTGTCAAAGAGAGACTGGCAGCGGTGGACGTAGAAGGTCTGCCGATTGACCACCTTCTTCCTTTTCATATTTTATCATATGCTGGCAAAAATGTACTCTACTAGTTATTACAAAGCATGTGTGCAACTTAATATTAGGTAATAACCAGCAATGTCATCAATCTCTACTTTTTATGACAAGTTTATCTTTTCCTCTTTATGCACACTCTTGCTATTAACTACTTAGTACTAGTATATTATGTTTATTTTTAATCTCCCGACAAATTGCATCTATGAAACTGTTGTCATTCGTCTAAAAGAAAAAAGAGTATGTCTTGTTCTTAGTTTTAAGGATCTCTAAAATATGACATTTCATCATTTAGCATAAAATCAGGTCCCAACAAAGCGTTTTGAGGGGAAGTACCTGCAGGCCAGCAAAAAGGCCGACTCTTGTCAGCCAACAAGTTGAGTTTGCTTTGAAAACATAACAGTCATCATCCAATTTTTCTTTTGTTGAAATTCAAATACATATGCTCAGAGCCATCACAGCAGATATTAATGTAGATACTTCCTTCAATCGCTGTTGTTCAAGTGTCATGGTGAACAGTCTTCGATTTTCACAAACAAGTTGTTGAGATATACACTATTAACCATAGCATATATACTATTAGCCATGAGTTTAAATATACTATTTATTATAGAACAATTATCCATCCAATCTTAATAAAAGTTTTAATAGATCATATAATTATTTATGTGTCCATTTACTTATATAGTAGATAATTTCGTGTATAGAGTTTTAGCTTATACGCAGAAAATTAAATCATCGATTCTTATAAGTACAAAGTTTTTTGTTCACAATCTAAGATGGAAAATTGGACAAGTCATCGATATGATTGTAACACAAAATTATATATAATGTATCTTGATTATGGAAACGATGTAGTTCCAACTTCTTGTGCTAATGCATATTGTATGTATTGAACGGGACCGAGATAGTTGTCTTAGACTGACTAATAAAAATATATTCTCTAAACTGTTAAATGTACTTATATTCTTAATCTTGATATAACTATTATGATTTGTATATATTATTTACCGTTTTGATTTATTAAAAGGTGAGATTCTGAGATGAGCCAATATGTCTGGTAGATTGGATGATAATAATATATATTGGTGAAATAATAAGTTAGTTGACGAAATTCATGTCTCGATATAGAGATTGATGATATGCCTTTTGAGAAGCTCATAAGTTTTCATCGTATCAAACCTTGCAAGTGGATTTATGAATCCGACACATGAAATAAGTTAAGCAGTGCTCTAAAGGATATTAATCTTTAAATTAAATTTGTCAGTAATTTAATTTATTGATTAG
>JAOTQR010000001.1:263083-279989 GCA_025774065.1 Solanum ossicruentum | reverse complement strand
TAATCATGTTTACACCTATTGGGCTTGTATGTGAACATATTATTTGAATATATTATTAATTATATATATTCAACAAACCTTACTATTAGCTCGTAAAAATAAAGAGTCAGTTTTCAAAGATCCTCATCATAAAAATACCAAAAGCAGAAAAAACTAAGACATGAAACAAAGAAAAAAGGGAAAGGAGAAACAAATCAACTAAATTAACCATTCAAAATATATGAAAAAATTTCGATCAATATTTGAATCTTGAAATCTAAAAGGTATCACGTATATTAAAACACAAAGAGTATTAAAAAGGGGGAAAGGGGTTCATTTTTTTTCAAAATAAGAACTCATTATCAGCATAAAGATTTGACCTTTACAGTAACAGAAAAAAAAAGGTGTCATTTTTTTCTTACTTCAGTGGAAGATCCAAGCTTTTCAATTGATTTCTTCATTTGGGTCAATGCAGTTTCTTGATTTCTGTCCATTTTTAGTTATCTTTTTTTTCTTGCCAACTTTAAATGAATGGTTTGTGGGAGGAAGGGGAAGACAAAATGGTACAAAAGCTGATGATGGAGTTGACAAAAGGAAAATGATCAAAGAAACAAGGAGCCAATTTACTTAACATTTTTTTTTAATTCATTTACAAAAAACAGAGTACTATCTTTTTATAATTAATTTAATTTTAATATTCTCTTTTATTATTATAAATATTTCAACTCATAATAAATAATTTGTTTTTATATATAAAATCAAATAATATTATATAAATTGAAAGAGTGGAGAAGGAAGTAATGGAGTAGTGGAGAAGATGTGGTGTGTCTGACAATTGGATAGGTTTGTTTATGAATTTCTCTATACAATTTCTTTTTATATTATTATTTTAAAAAATAGTTATAAACATTTAATTTTAAAATTAAAATATATTAGAAATTATAATGGGGTAGAGACAGATCGAAGAAGTATTGAGGGAGGTTGATCAGACAAGATATGATGAAACTTCATCTCATCGAGGATATGACTTTAGATATAAAAAAGTGGATGTCGCATATTAGAGACTTAGAGTAGCAGCTAATGGATTAGTGAGGGTAGAGTAATGTCTGACTTACTGATATAGTATGTTAGCAGGAGTAGTAGATTTTATCTTATATTGTCATTATCCATTTTATACTTGTTATTTTTTTTACTATTGCTTTTTCATATTTATATACTATCATTTGCTTTCATTATTAATCATTCGTCCTTTTTCTGTTCTTTCTCTGTTTTTATATCTAATATTTTCTGGTTATGAGACTTGATTCTTGAGGCGAGAGTTTTTCGAAAACAATCTTACTATTTCTATGAGGTAGTGGAAAGGTCTACGTACATCTCACCCTCCGCAGACTCTACTTGTGGAATCACACTGATATATTATTGTTGTTGTTATTTAAATACTAAAAAATTGCTTTAAAATATGAAAAGATTATCCAAATAGACATCTTATTTTACTTATGATCTCTACAGTTTTCTACCATTTAAAAAAATATTGAAAATCTCTTCTCGAATGCGTTACTCCCTTCTTGCAAATATATTCCTATTCCTCTTGAATACATCTCATCCTTTTCGGATACATTCTTCATCTATATATCTAGATGTCCTATTTACTCTTTGATTCATCTCACCTATGTATCTAGATATTTATTAATATATCCATAAGTTCAGTGATATATCTCGAAATTCATAAATTTTAAAAGATTTTTATAATTTTAAAAAAGTAAGAAATTAATATAATTAACTCTTAACATTATGAAATATAAATTTCATACTTAAAATATGTCAATTATAAATAATTCAATTTTCGATGTATTTTTATATTTTTAACAAGTTATTTATTTGACGGACAAAAATTAAATACCACAACAAAATATGGGAAAAAAAAGACCCTTTGCTAATTTAATTGGCCCAATTTTTAAACCTTTAGCGGGTCAATAAAAACCTACCTAATTAATTTATATTTGCTTTCTTTAACTTCCCTCATTTTCCGCCGCCGTCTCTTGACCGGGAAAATGAACTCTCCGGCGATCTCTCTCCGTCACAATCCGTTCCTCAATGGCGGCGCCGCTCTGGCGTCCGGCATTGGTTTACCACGTTATATCTGTGCCTCCACCTCCTCCCCTTTCAGGGTCCGAATGTCTCTTCAGGAAAACGGTCCATCCGTCGCCGTCGTCGGCGTTACTGGCGCCGTAGGTCAAGAGTTTCTCTCCGTTCTATCTGACCGTAACTTTCCTTACCGTTCTCTTAAACTCTTTGCAAGCAAAAGATCAGCTGGAAAATCGATGAAATTTGAAGAGAGAGATTATACTGTTGAGGAACTCACTGAGGATAGTTTTGATGGAATAGATATTGCATTGTTTAGCGCTGGTGGTTCGATTAGTAAGAAATTTGGACCTTTGGCTGCTCAAAAGGGGACTATTGTTGTAGATAATAGCTCGGCTTTTCGAATGGATGAGAATGTGCCTCTTGTGATTCCGGAAGTGAATCCTGAAGCTATGGCACATGTGAAGCTTGGTTCTGGGAAGGGAGCACTTATTGCTAATCCAAATTGTTCTACTATTATTTGCTTAATGGCTGTTACTCCTCTCCATCGTCGTGCTAAGGTAAGAGTGAGATTATTCGTATTTTTTTTCGTAATGATGAGTCTTTTTCAGAACTGCATTGAACTGTTTTTCCTTGAGCTGAGGGTCGGAATTGGGATCACATTGGGCATTCTTGTTATTGCTGTAGTTTGAATAACAATGTGCTTCTAGTCTAAAGTATTGTATTTCATTTATGTGTTTGAAGATTTGTAGTTTATCAGTATAAAATTTGGAGAATTTTTGGTTTAAAGAGAGGATACTTAATTTGATAATTTGATCATTTTTGTGCTTTTAGTTTGTTTTAAAGATTTGTTTTTGGCATAGCGGCTTAGAGAATGTGTATTTGGAATTAAGTCTGAGGTTTAGATTTTTGATATCCTTTTAGTTTGATAATATAAATGATCATTAGGGTAATTCGATAGTTAGATCTTTCATGTCTTTCGGAGTATGATACAACATGCAATGTGAGTGGTCTAGTGGTCAATAACGTGGGAAGAGAACGTTGACGTGTAAGGTTCAATTCCCATCGAAGGTGAAAAATGAAAAAAAGAACTTGGTGGTTTTTCCCATCTACTTGAACCTTGGTGGGTATAATTATGTTGTGCCTGTATTGGTAGGAGATAGTAGATACTTGGTAGAGTAGTTGAGACGCGCACTAGCTGGTTCATCATAAAAGAAAGTGTGAAGAATGTACAACTTGTGGTAATTGTTACTCTAAATTAGTTGGGGTTGGTATATGAAGTTCTCTATATTCATCTAAAATAAGTTATATTATTGCAATCCTAAGCTTCTAACAATAGCCAGAGCTTAAACCTTGTGATCATCTGTATGCAACTATTTGATTTCTTTCTAAAGCTTTTTACTTTTTTGATAAGAAAGGAAAGAAAACTGTGTCTATCTCAGTTTGCAAAGTATAGCTGCAAATCCCATGTTCATTAGTTGAAAAGAGTCATGGACGGAAATCAGAAAGAAAAAGTTTAACATGTGGTGAACAGTGCAAATGAGTATTTTGGATAAGAAGGAAATCACAAAATAAAGCACTAGAATTCTTACATGGAAAAAGCAGTTACTGTGGAGATAATCAGAACAATAACTAAGTTGGTTAGTCATTAAACTGCCAGAAATGTAGACTAATTATGGTTATATTCTTCTCACCCATGAAAGAATCCTCTAGCGAATAATAGTTTTCAAAATAACTAACACGGCACCGCTAGATAGTAATGGATGAGAATATTAAGAAGGAACTTACCACACAATAATACACTTCTCTCTTCTTCTTCTTCTTTTTTTTTCATTTCTGCTGTAGCATGAGAATTGAGTGAGAAAATCTTTTGGTAAGTGTATGCTTATTGAACACTGAAATTTTTTCCCTTTTCATTGACATGTATCTGTCTTACACATCTGTCTCCGTGGTATTTGTGAAGACCTTCAGATTTTGGATCAACCAATTATTGTTTTGACTTTTTGAACCAAGTCGGTTCACGTTTACTCATCCTTTGTAGATATGCATATTTTCAGGTCAAACGCATGGTTGTTAGTACATATCAGGCAGCTAGTGGTGCCGGTGCTGCTGCAATGGAAGAGCTAGTGCAGCAGACTCGTGAGGTCTTTACTAAGTTTCCTATATTTTCCATGGCTTAATATATCTAGTGATCTTAGCTCTGCTAATTAATTCTCCCAATAATTTGATTTTTGTATGTTGCCTACTAGGTCCTGGAGGGCAAAGAACCAACCTGCAATATCTTTAACCAGCAGGTCTCGTCTAGTGATTTATCTTCTCAATGCTCACTTGGTTTCTTCAATAACAAATGAATGCAGTGCCATCTGACTGCTTCTTTTACAAAATTATGCAGTATGCTTTTAATCTTTTCTCACATAATGCACCTATTCAATCCAATGGATATAATGAGGAGGAAATGAAGCTGGTCAAAGAAACAAGAAAAATATGGGTAAGGGAAACTGTTAAAACCTTGGTACTTAATGCTCATACCTGATCGTAGAGACAACAATAAAAATAATTGGCCATCTATTGTAATAACTACTAACCCGCCCATTCTGCTTGTTATCAGAGTGACAACGATGTCAAGGTTACTGCTACATGTATACGTGTTCCTGTTATGCGTGCACATGCTGAGAGCGTGAATCTTCAATTTGAGAATCCCCTCGATGAGGTAGCCTTTGCTAAACTTACAGCAAATCCTTTCTTATTTATCTTCCCATACTAACAAATGATTTCACTTTTATATTATTAAACAAACTGTTCCTTTCTAACAGTATTACAAAATTTAGCACCGACATTGACAAATTTCTACAATACAATACACTTAGCTTCTAGCAAAAGCTTCTCAAGATTTCAATCAAATATGTTGTGTCTTTCTCGAAAAAAATTCATATATTATCAAATATCAAAAGATGTTGTAAGCATTCTCTTACTTTCCTTGTAAATTGCTTTGCAGAATACTGCAAGGGAAATTCTTAAAAATGCACCAGGTATAGTTGTAGTCGATGACCGTGCAAGTAATAGATTCCCAACCCCACTTGAAGTTTCCAATAAAGACGATGTTGCAGTTGGGAGAGTACGTCGTGATGTTTCCCAAGATGGAGATTATGGGTAAGAATTTGGTTTATAGGCAAATATTATTTCTAAACGCTTTCCAGGACCTCCCAGAGCTAATGACTTCTTTTCATATAGTCTGGACATCTTTGTTTGTGGTGATCAAATACGCAAGGGAGCCGCCCTTAATGCTGTCCAGATTGCAGAAATGCTGTTGTAGATTCGCGATATAGCACCCCCTAAGGTTCTAATTTTGGCTCAAATATGAGAGACAGAGAACCTGAAAGGTAGTCGCGTACCTCCAGCATTTACATTTTGCTTGGTGGGATTTGGGAATCCTCATTTACATTTGTTGAGTTTGTTCTAGTTTGAGGAGAGATTTTGCTTTGAACTTTTGTGAATTATAATAATTTTGTTGGTTAAGCTGGTGAGTTCCATATTTTGATTTTACCATTCTCTTCTTGGTTTTCCAGTATTTTCTCTTTTCACAATGGTCCCTAGTCGATCCTTTAATGTCTTTTTACATGATAGTAAAACAAGTTCATGATAGGCAAACCCTTCGGTGGCTCGGTGGTTTGGGCTTGAGAAACCTGTTGTCAGAGAAAGCAAGGGGCTTGCCTTTTGGGTCGAACTCGTCACACCGGGCTTGTGTGGATTACCTCTCCTATATGATTTGTGAGCTATTGCATAGGATAGGTGATTTACCTTGTCCGCACCCAAAAGATAGCAGCTGCGGATTTCCCTTTTTATAAAGAAAGGTTTCATAGACAGACAAGATAAGATCGAAAACAATATATCCAGTGTGTCTTACTCCTATCTTCATATTTAACAACTACTAGATTAAAAGATGTCAAATCCTAAAATAGTTTCATCACAAGATAAACTGAAATATGTAAAATCCTAAGTATTAAATTATTTTGAGCTCAAGTATGAATAGTCACTATTATAAGAGGATCAACACACTTTATAACTTCTATTCGTCATGTATGCATAATAATTTGGCTCAACACATATGACGCACATATTGATAAATTAGTACTTCCTCCGTTTTGACAATACACACACATTACGAAAAACATTCAACTTAATTTGTGACAAAGGGAGTATCAACTTAACACTAGCGCCAAAATGTAATTATTATATGTATATTTTTTTTATTATATGTACAAATTCTTAAAAAGTTAAAAGGCATGGGGAAATTATTGAGTTTCCTTAATAAAGATAAATAATATTACTAAAGTTTAATAGCAGAACTTGTGTACATTCTCCTTGCATTATAGAATAACTTTGGCTCATAAAATGTGGCCACTTGCTACACACGATAGATGTTACAACAACGAAACTGCACCCACCCCCAAAAAATACTACCAAAATTTCGTCAAATTCCTCGAAAAAGAGCAACCATACGAAGGAGAAACCGGAGGAAAATCAATTGGACAATGAAGACAAGGGAGTCGTAGTAATGTAGCCATTTCCAGATCGATTTTCCCAGACTAGTTCAGAAAGATCACTCTCAAAGAAGGATTTGTGGAGAGCCCTTACACATTGTTCCGCTTCACTGTCATTTACTATCAACGAGATATTAACCTGTGCATCGGATACAGAAGTTAAATAGTGTTACTGGTAAAGCACTAGCAAACTTTCTCCGAATGTATAGTAGCATTACCTTGGATGCACCTTGAGAGATCATTTGAACGTTGACCCCATTGGTACGCATGACATGGAAAGCCTGTTGTTCAAGGCATGAATAAAAATTACAGTTAGTAAAGCGGACACACTAAGAAGATGATACTGATGTCAACGCAAAAGAGACTTGCATGCTAATGTCGTGTAGCATCATTCCGAACACTGAGTGCATAGAAGAATGGACAATTGGTAGAACGAGACACCGAGTTTCCAGTTAATAAATCATACAAGGAGACATCTCAGGAGTCAGAATGAACTACAGTATAACTAGGTCGAGTGAGCTAAAGACAGCATACCAGACCATGCAGTACATTGAGCTAAAGTTCTAGAGAACTAAACAAATGGGAATCCTGTTGGTCACTAAATGAATGTCTGACGACGATTGAAAAAGATTGGTAATAAGCACTTTCAAGTCACCTTTTCCAATATCAACGAGGACCTCTGGACATTCCCAATCAGAGAGATGATTGATCTGTTTTGAAGTAGCTTCACAACTGCAATTTTCTCAAGTTCTTCTACAACGTTATCAAGCTCCTGCATGATTCAGTAATTAAAATGTTACAATACAGCACTGAAAAGCGCTATAAATGTCATTAGGAGTATGGAACGTGTGAGCATATATGAGAGTTGAGCTGATTCAGAAAAGGCCACGATCACTTGAAAATAGATTGAATGGAAAATTGATATTTATTGAAGTCGTGAGGAAATACGAAGATAATCGTACGCTTGCCTGTTGAATTAGTTCTCTGCTCCAAAGTTTTGATGGGTCCAATGTCAAGGAAATACTAACTTCACTTGTCGCAACGACATCAACTGATATCCCTAAATCTTCAAAGATGGAGAAAACCTGAACATGAACTACATTAGATTCTTGACTTTCAGGGCAAAGTACTACTCCCTCCATTTCAAGTTATTTGTATGGTTTTGATTAGGCACAGATTCTAAAAATGTAAAAGAACTTTTGAATCTTGTGATCTTAAACTAACGATATATAAAATTTACTAAAATGTCCTTTAATCTTATGGTCTTAAATGTGTTATGTGTAAAGTTGAAAGATTGAAATGGACAAAAAAGGAAAGTAAGAAAAACAAATGGAAACCGAGGGAGTAAAAGGTTATTCGGCAACTAGTACCTTCGCAAGGAAGCCAAATTGACCAAGCATACGAGTACTCGTGATATCCAACATGGTTACATTTCGTTTAAGAACAATACTTGTAAGTACCGCCTGCAAAGCATGGAGGGAACAAAATCAAGTTAGCTTCTCATTATTTCTGCAGATAAATGATTTAGTGAAAGAGAAGCAGCTCTAACCTTACTCATATCTCTTGTTTTAACGATGAGAGTACCAGGAGCTTTAGGATTATACGAGTTTTTAACCCTAACAGGAATATCACCCTCTCTAGCAGGCCTCATGGACTGTGGATGAAGGACCTGTAGAAACATTTCGGAAAGCAAAAGTATAAAGGTATCAGCATAACTATCCTAAATACACTTAAAACTGTCGATTTCATGTCATCAAATCTCCATTTTAGGTTGTCCAAAATAGCTCGACTTTCCATAAAGTCACCTCTAAAAAGAGAACTCTGAAAAACATCGTGACTAACTCGTCTGAAGGAGTAAATAGTACTGTTCTGTTGGTCTAGGCAATTAGGAAACTAAATCAATAATTCAAGCTACAAGTAGCATGTCCAGGATCAAATAATTTCTGAAACAGCTAACAATACCTGTGCGCCAAAGTATGCAAGTTCAGCTGCCTCGTCAAAAGTTAGATATGGCACAGTCTCAGCACGTGGATATATATTGGGATCACAAGTCAAAACACCATCAACATCCTTCCAGACCTGTCAGTAATACAACAAAGAGATTCAGATTCTAGGAAGCAATATCCACTTGCTTGTTTGCACCTCATGTGCTCATACAAGGACAACTGCAAATTAAAGACATATTCTATCACATTGACAGCAACCCGGTACACTAAACTCCCGCTATGGACAGGGTCCGGGAAAGGGCCGGAGCACAAGGGTCTATTGTACATAGCCATACCTCGCATTTCTGCAAGAGGCGGTTTTCAAAGCTCAAACCCGTGGACCTTGGAGGTCACATGACAGCAACTTTACTTGTTACGCCAAGGCTCCTCGTTTTCTATTGCATTGATAACAATTAATAAAGTAGTATATTCAAGATTCAATGACCAAGTAGTAACCTGAATTTCACGTAATCCTAATGCTTTGCCAATTGTTGTAGCAGTCAAGTCACTACCACCCCTACCTAGTGTAGTCACAGCACAAGTCCTCCAACCCTTCAATCAGATACACAGAACACTGTTATTCAGGAATGGCAAATTCTAGGGAAAAGCAACCAAAAAACTGCATGAAGAAGTTCAAATGAGAAGCACCTTCCCCAGAAACCCAGTGACAATAGGAATTGCAGGATCACTCATCCAATCACCAGTTAATCTCTTTGCAACAGCAGGATAGGTTGCTTCCAATATATCCGCATTAGTGAAATCATCCGTAGTTATAATACCCATCTCGAATGCATCGTACTGCAGAGGAACCCAAAAGAAAATAATCCGTATTTTAATACAAGCAGTTTCAAAATAAAAACAAGTGCAAAGAACAAGACAGTCAGTGCTCCTGAAAAGGCAGAACGGAATGATAATATTTTCACAACCTTGACCACTTATCTCACACACACACATATAAAGCCAACCCTAACTTGTTTGGGACTGAGGCATAGTTGTTGTACTAATAAAAAAATGACGAGAGAAAAAATAATGTCGTTATCTAAAAATAGCAAAAGAAAAAAAATACATACTTGGCGGGCTTTGACACCAAGTGTATTCAGATATGCGGCAAATATTCTTGTAGACATACACTCTCCAAAAGAGACCAAGTAGTCCCTTGCTCGTGGAGTCAACTCTTTCATCAATGCAATTCCATTCAGAAGTTGTTCCAGTTCGAGTAGATGCTCTGCAAATTTTACAATCAAAAAGACAGATTTGAGAATTACTTCGGAGATAATTTGGTATCACAGAACCCATGGATGCAAACAATAAAGTACTCATAAAACATTAAAAGGTCATTAAATATGCTGCTAAAAGCATTCATTCATCAATAGTAATATTTACTTCTCTATAAAGGGTACATCATTACAATTCTGAACTGAGGGGCATACGGAAGTTTGGATTTTAATATATTCCAAAAAAGATTAGAAACACTATGCATGCTTTAAACAATTTCTCTTATACACGAAACTCTCACATTTAGACACACTTTTACTAAATATAGCATAGTAGCATTAGGAGGGTAATTTTAGAGTTCTTTGGATAACGAACGCAAGGTAGGCTTATAAACAATAAAGTTTAGAAGAATTTAGCATTCTAACATTTACAAACAACTACCTCAATCCCGTGTAAGTTGGGATAGTGATATAGATTCTCACCGTCTATATCACTCCTAACACTAACAAGGGCAAAAGAATGCAAGAACCTTGGAAATCAGGTGTTACACTACACTTCTTTTACAAGGAGGAACAAAACAAACATGAGAATGGAGCTTCAACAAATCACTCACTCGAAATGGTAGAAGTCTCTACTCCAAGTTCGTCTACAGTCCTGCGTGAGGGACATAAAAATGAGGAATAAGAATAGATCAAACTGATGAATAATGATCAAAATAACATTCATAACAAAGGTTCTCATCTTTACCTAAGATGGAGCTCCTTTACAAAAGTCAACTCTTGTATATCAGAAACATTGGAAACACCACAACTCTGAGCTTTTTCACCAGCCTGAAATACATATATGCATATAAATAAAGCGCATCATAAATGTTGAAAGATCCTTTAAAATGGTTTTGAAACGGTACCAGCAAAAGGTTGTTTGTTGTTTTTCCCATTGCAGAGAGAACAATAACAGGTCTCTCTTCTGGAAAGCTAAGAATAAGATCAGCTACTTCTCTCATTCTTTCGGCTGAGGCTACTGATGAACCGCCAAACTTCATAACGCAGCTCAATTCACCAGGAACCTCACCAAAAGATTCATTTTTCGTCTCTTTAGGATTAACTAAATCAGCTGCTTGTGCTTTACATATCAGTCTCTGCACTCTTTCACAACAAGAAGCCTTCACCGATTTACTTCGCGCAGAAGCAAAGGGAACAGTAGCCACAAAATCAAGCTGTGGGAAACGCAAACTTCTTTTGGATAGAGAAGGGTAGGGACTTTTAACCCCACAAAAATGTGACAAGGTTGCCATAATAAATCAGCTAAAGAAGTTCTTTCGACGAATAAAGTGACTCGAGTTTTGCAAAAAGCAGAGAGAGCCAATTAACTTAGCTAATTAGCTCCCCCTGCTGAAAAACTGCTCCAAAGATCAAGTAATCCTGCATAATCCAACAAAAAGACGAGCCTTCTTCAAACACGAGCATAAAAAACAATAGACTAGACCTCCCATATATAGAAACAATACACCGACATCCCATTAAACAAAAAAAGATTTTTATGCATTAAAGTTAAAAACTTTACAAAAAGATCAATAGTTCAATTAATACGAAAATCTCAAAATCTTAGAAATTGATATAAAAATCTTTCAAATACATATATATGTAAGATCACAAAAGCTTCATTCACACATTGTTCTGTCACATTATTTCAAGAACCCCAAACCCCATTAGATGAATATAAGGACATATTAGGATCCCAAAAGCTCATAAAAACTTCATTCGCTCTTGTAAAAAGAACCCCAAATCAAAAATAAAATACATAAAACGCAGCATTTCTTATAAATATCATGATATAAAGCTCAAATCAAAACCCCAATTGGCTTACCTTATTCAAAATCTGATTTTTAAGGTTCAAAACTGACCTCTGAAACCCAAATTTTTCTGGGTAATTCGTAGTATTTCTTGAAATTCCGTAAATGGTGTCGGAAACCCAATTGGGAAAACAGAAAAAGATCGTTAAAATGACAAAATTGTTGAAGCAGCTGACAGCCACCAGAGAGAAGGAGAGAAGAAACTAGTTTCTGGCGGCTTAGGTTTTTATTGTTTTTCTTTTATAATAAGATGGTCATATTTTTCTACTTTTAAAATAATTTTGGGGTTATGCAAAAATTTACTTAGCTAGATAAAGCAAAAATTACAAGAAATATATAATTTATGTTTATATAATTTATATAATTTTGATTCTTTTTAAAAGTAATAAAAATATATTTTAAATGATATAAAACTGCAATATCTATTATTTAAATTACAAATCATATTTTTCCATATATCATAGTTAAAATTTCTTAATACTCTTCGACATGTATCAATAATTTCGTTTCTTAATTAAAAAAAGAATTTTTGATAATTTTAAGAAAAATTAATATTAATTAAAATTAACTTCAAAAAGTATGGAATTTGGATAAGTTATACATAAAAATAATTACTCGTACCTTCTTTATTATGTAAAAGATCATTTATTTGAACTTAATGTAAAAGAAACCATTTTAAATGGATATCTTCACGTTTTTCAAATGGACATTTCCAAAGAAACCATTTTTCTCTCTCTCTCTCTCTCTTTAAGAAATTGATTTTTTTTTTTTGATGTCCAAATAATTTTTTTAATTTAAAATAAAAAATTATTTGGCTATATATTCAACTCTTTTTTCTTTTTAAGATGAATGTCAAATTAGAAAAAAATATAAATTTTTTTAATCGTAAAATAGTTTTCTCAAATTAAGTATACATCTAGTTACAATTTGATTTTCAAAAATTATTTTTAAATATCATAACTTTTATGTTCACGAGTATATTATTTTACCTTATCGTCTGATTTCATCATTATTATAAGTGATTTTGGATCGTAATTTTAAAATATAACATATTTGTTTAAAGAAATAGCCTCTATACATTAAATTACATAGATGTTTTTTTTTTTTAATTTAAAATTTAGAGAACTGAAATTGAAGATAGAAAAATATGCACAATAAAAGCATTTCAAAATTATATTGCTTGCCTCAATTTCACGTTTATTTTTAGTCATTAATTGATATGGTAAGTAGCAAATGAGTTGGGAATTATTTTTTGGTATATTATTTTAATACTGATGTTATTTTTTTTTTCAAAATATATGTAATTACATGATGATTAAAACAATCTACTCATCATCAATATCTAAATCTCATGTTAGCATATTGGAAAAATCACGCTTATAAGCAAATATATATTAGGCAATTAACTAATATAATTATAGTTTAAATTAATTATGGCTTGTGACAAACGTCTAGTTGTAATTACTGTTTGAGTTTTAAATAATATAATATGCGCGATTTATACAAATGTTATGTGAAATTATACAAAAGTTGTGCGAAAATTAAATTGTATAGCGAAATATACAAACAATGGAAATTGCATAGCGAATTATATAAATGTTGTGTACGAATTGTATAGTGAAATATATAAACTCTATATAAAAGTTGCAAATCATATAGCGAATTATACAAATGTTGCTCGAGTTATACAAATACTACTAATCTATAACTATAATTACAAAATATAATTACTCAAACTATAGTTATGGAGCATAATTAAGGTATTTTTGAGTGATTATATACGAATATTTTTCTAAGAACATATACGCTATGAGCATCATAAACTGGGTCCATCCATCATGGTCTAAAAATAATTAGCTCATGAAAATATGACTTTGTCTAATTCATTCAAGTGTAAACTGATTATTCATCTGTTGATCTATTAGTTCGTCTCTTTCTGTCAAAACTCAAAGAAAATATAAAGAAAACACACACAAATTAATGATTTATGTTTCAAAACAACAAACAATTGGCTTGCTTTCTTGTACTCAACTTTCATCCATGATGAAATCTCTTCACATTTGTCCATAATCCTTGCAAACCTTTCATTAGTAATTTTAACCCCAGAATGTTTTGGTGAAAATTCCTTCTAATGTAGCCCTCAAGTGAATTATTAAACTCTTTTATTTTTGGTTGGGATTCAATTATCTCCATTTCATTAATGATTTTATTTTGATTCGGACAATATTAAAATTTGTAGAAAGAAATATAAAGTATAAAAGACATTGAAGAAAAAATAGAAAAAGAAAAAGTTTGTCTACTTTTTGATAGTAAAATATTTTAGAACTTCAAATTAAACTAATTAAATCCTTACATTAGTAAATAGAGTTTTCGTAAGTATATCCAATGTAATATATTATTAATACATGTCTCACATTTTAATTATTTGAATTATTTTTTGTTAATATGATAATTATAATAATATGTGAAAAAAAGTTGATACGGGGTGCAGCTATGTATGGTGAATTGTTAATTTCTAGCAAAATTTGAAACATGTTTTTACTCGTCTGCCAAGATAAAATTCAACGGAGTAGTAGAGAAGATGACGAGTAAGATTAACAGTTTAAGTGTTTCTGACGAGGTAGGTATACTGAGCTTAGATTAAATTCCAATTAGGAAGAGTTAATAAATATTTGAAACATTTTGTAATATGAGATTTTATTTTATTAAAATGTGCTTGTGAAAATGAATGAATTCTGTTCTAATATTACATATCTACAGTGCCTATTTCCTGTTGATATACTAATATGTACGTATTAAAAGTGCAAAAAACCTTAATAACTCCCTACAAATACAGAAAATTTGTTCAAAGCAAATATTTTGTTGTTGCTTCAACGTGAGATTTTTTCAACATTCTGATCCATCATTATTCAATTTAAAAAATTATCTATACAACAACTAAAGGTTCAAATTCGATCAAGCGTTAGATCAACTGAAGAACCATTGGTCAATCTAATGCAGATTTGTTTTAAATGATTGGAAAGTTGGAGCAAACCAATCTGTATTTGCTAGTTGAAATTGTTCGTCCAGAGTTGTATATATTTGATTCTCCTTATTCAGGCTTTTTTGATAGTCTTCCACAAGAACATCATGTGCCTGATGGTCAGCTGGTGATATAGATTCCATCAGCGATTCTGGTGGGAGTTAGTCAGTAGGTGATACAGATTTCACTAATGGCCGAAGTGGGTGATAGTGAGAAAGTGGAACTGATTCCACAAGTAACTCATAGTCAGCAAATAAAACTAATTTCACAAACAAAGATGATGTTGCACACTTTATTTTTGTGAAGCTGACTTATTTCTGTATTACAAAAACGTTTATTTTGTTCGTACGCTTATTTTGTTCTTCCGCAAAAATAAGACAGTGTCACACTTCAAATGTTAATACATTTCACTTTCAAAATAATAATAATAATATGTAAAGCTAAAAACTTGTCATTTAAGAATAATATAATATAAACAACAAATATGAAAAATGGAAATTATTTTTAATTTTTATTTTGCATACATGTATATTAGTTTAATACAAAAACTATATAAAGCCTTTAAGAAATAAGAAAGTCGGTAGAAAGTATATCTCTTTTTAGGATTTCCTTTTTTAATATATATTTTTCCTTACATATTATTAATTTTTCTAACACTATTTATCATATGTTTTCTTATTATCAAAACATATTAGGGCTCCTGAATATTAAATATTACAATAAAGATTAAAAAAATAGTGAAAAGATAATTTTATTTAAAACAGAATCTTTTAAAGAATGATGAAAAGTTCAGAATAACATTATTAAGGGCTTATATTCTTTTAACATATAGTAGGGATTATAAAATTAATTTTTTTCCTTATTATTTCTTTTTCTTTCTTCTTTTTTTTTCCTTCAAAAAATGTGGTGGAAAAATATTTACAAGTCATTTTCTTTCCTCATTTTTTTAATGTATATATCCAAAAATGGCCATTTTTTTTCTATTATCTCTTTGGAAATTAATTGATTGATTTTTGGATCCTATCAAAGAGATTTTCCTGTCCTCTTTGTCCAAATAAATTTTTATAAAATAAATATTGTCTGGTTATACATTCCACATTATAATAATTAAATATACTACCGTCAATATCAACAATTTGTGCATGATTAATTATTATTAAAAGTAATTATTGCAACGCCAAAACTTCTAACATTATTTGAAATAACTTATTTCTATTAATTAATTTAAAATATATTTATTGACAATGTACTTACACACCAATAATACATCATTAGATGTTAGCAAAATAAATTGACTCCTAAGTTATTCACAATAATAAATAAATATCTTAATTTCATTAATGAATAAACATGTATTTTTATCTGATATAAAATTTTTTTGTGAATCTCACATGATAAAATATCGATCTGTTCACTTAAATTTGATATATAATCCAAATTATATTTTTAATTCTCTTTTCCTAATATTTTTTTAAAGAAAATTATATGCTCCCCACGTTTTTCCTAATCATCCTCATACTTATTATTCAATTTTTGTTCACCAATAAAGGATTTTGAAAGTTTCAAACCCCAAAAAATTTTGGTAAGACCTAAACAAAAATTTAATCAAATTTTGATTCATGTACTTTTCCAACACTAAATTTTAATTATAACTAGATAACATCAAAACATAAATAATAAAAAATGTTATGCCACCCATGATATTGTAAATAGTAACATGAGTTGGGGCATTATTTCTTGGTATATTATTTTAATATGATGTTATTTTTTCAAAATATATGTAATTACATGATGATTAAAACAATCTACTCATAATCAATACTTAAATCTCATGTTAACATAATTCAACTACTTAATCAATATTTAAATGTCATAATTAACATTCTACAACTATCCAATAATTTTCAAATCTCATACTAACATAATAAAATTATCCAATAACATATATGCCATATGAGCATCATAAACTAGGGACCTACGTCATGGTCTCGTAAAATAATTAGTTCATAAAAACATGACTCGCCTAATTCATTCAAGTTTGAACTGATCATTGATCTGTTCATCTGTTGGTTCGTATTTTTATTTCAAAAGACGACGAAAATTGAAAGAAAACACAGACAAATCAATTATTTATGTTTCAAAACAACAAACAGTTGGCTTGCTTTCTTGTACTCAACTTTCATCCATGATGAAATCTCTTCACATTTGTCCATCATCCTTGCAAACATTT
>JAOTQR010000001.1:242435-262983 GCA_025774065.1 Solanum ossicruentum | reverse complement strand
CAGGTGGTCGGCGGGCGTTGGCTTGGCCCTGGCAGGATTTTATGGCCCAAGGAAGGCGAAATAGGCGATTTCGGCCATTTTTCGTGGGTGTTACCCCACGGATTCTGGCGCTGCCTGGGGTTCCAGGCAAAGATTCCCAAAAAACCATAGAAAAATATATGTTGGGCTCGTGCAAGCACAAGACTCGTAACTAGCGTTTGTGTGTATATATACAGGGAAACAACATTATCTTTATTTCAAAGAGAGAAAATCCGAAGTTTGCATTTCTCTACCAACATATATATAAAAAAATAAAAATGAAAAAATCACTTTACTATATGCCTATAATAATTAAACAAATAAATGAACAAAAAACTCTCCTATCAAACTCAAACTCAAGCTCTATATTTTACCCAATATAACTTTTCTACACATAGCACAAGTCAATTTCTCAAAATAATTAATTACAACTCACGTTTCTCGAAACTTCTGAGGAAGTAAATAACCTTATCATCAATACCTCTTCGTCCTTAACGAGAGAGTTCGACCTTCAGCTCTGTGAATGAAGTCGTCTTTGATGAAAAATGCTTAATCTTCCAAAATAACGACTTTTTTACACGAATCCAAGTTAATTGAAATCTTACCGGGGATACTGGATGAAAAGATTAAGAAGTTATATTCAGCAAGGAAAATTTAACACGTAAGCAAATTTTTCCTCTTTCCAAGTCCAATTTTGCCCCGGTAACCAACCAATGACCCGGACTATCCAATGGGCCTCTACACAATTGTGTTGTATCTACAAATTTTAGTAGCTTTTGTGTTTGCACCGGTACCGGTGGGCCCGTCGGGTACACGGCCGAATCCACCACCACCGGCTTCTCCGATAAACAATCGGGCATCGAGGATGCACCACCACTGATGGCCGATAAAAAACCCGATGACGATTTCGTACAGTTCTCGGAGGCACATTGCATCCACTGCGACTGCACAATGCATGAGTTTGACACTTTAGAGTATAATAATCTTAGATGTAAGACACTTTTCGTATCGTGTTTTTTAACGTGGAGTTGAGCCCCCGTAACGATGAAGCTAAATCCATTCTCGTAAGGTGCCCAATTCGGGTCGTACTTTACGGGAGCTGTGCATACGTGAGAGAATTTTTTCCATTGGATAGCTTCAAAATATCGATGATCTGGTGTCTCTTCGGACCCACGCCACGTCAGCGGGTCATCTATTTTGTCTTGCAGGAGTACTGGAGTGTTTAGCAAGTGTTGTAGATGTATGGCCAACCTGAAAAAACAATGATTATTTTTAAAAAATAATAATTATTTCACCACATAAAATAAAATGAAGGAAATAATATAAAGAATTACCTATCACACTTTACTCCTTCAAGATAAAGTCGTATTCCAGTTACTGGTGTTTTCCCAACAATTACCTAATAATATAGTAAATTATATCATAATAAATTTTGATTATATTTCTGGAGTTAAAGAAAAAAAAAATATATATATATATATATATATAGATATTATACATAGACGTGTCATTTATTTGATCTCGGGTGATATTTATGTCTTTAGTTTTGGATATTCAGAAGTATATATTTAAATTTAAAGTTAAATAAGTAGACACAGTCATCCTACATGTCATAATATAATTTAGGATGTGTTTGGTACGGAAAAAAATCATGAAAATTGTTTTCTAGGAGAATAAGTGAGCTTCTCACTTACTTTCATGTACTTATACATAAATGAAAAAACTTATTCAAAAATTATATGTATATATATAATCCAAATAAATATTATGGAAGGTGAAAGTGACTGAGAGTCGGGAGAGAGCTATGTGGGGTGGTGGGGTTATAGGCTACTGGGGTAGGAATGAAGATGAAATATGTTGGAGGCTAGAGATTAGGAAAGAAAAAATGTTCACTATTTTCTAGAAAAATATTTTTGAAAGAAAAAAGAATTTCTCATTTATGTCTCTCGCAGTTTTCAAGATCTTCTCATGCATGTCAGATCCTCCAAAACTAAATCACTTTTGATAAATCCGACACACGCCCGATGACATGATTGAAGAGTTCGAGCAAATGTAACTTTGTTTATACTTGTCTTATAGGACTTAATAAGTTTTCTTAAATTCTTTAAACTTCGTATCTAATCAAATACCATCAAATAAAAAGAAATTTTTACCTGAGTTGGGTTAACATATAGCTTTGGGCCCATTAAATTGAAATGAAGGGCTGGAGGTCTAATGGACCTATTTGTTGTTGGGCCTAAAGGAAGGTCATTATGAATTGGGGCCCAAATCTTGTGGGTTTGGAAATCCAGAAAATACTGCAAATCTGATATAGGTGGCTTATCTGCAAATCAATGAATTACTTTAATTTAATATAATAATTTACATTAAATAAAATATAAAAATATATAAGCTGTATGAAAAATACAGTTCAACTAACACATTTTCCCCACAATTTAATGTTTGAATTATCATAATGTCATCATTATACAGATAAGGACCTTAAGTCAATTTGGCATTTATTCAGGAAATTTCTTTTAAAATGGAAAGAAAGTGATATTTTTTAAAAAGATTTAAACAATCCTCTCTAATATTAAAATATTTTTTATGGAATCCATATAAATACTCATTTTTGTTTATTATATCCAGATAAAAGTTTCTTAAATTTTTATATAAAAAAAGACATTTCAGCGGACAAAACACCCTTCAACGCCAAATTTGAAAAAAGATTATACCCTAAGGAATGTAAAGTATATGACCTATCCTCACGTAACATGATAATACAGTTGATTCCACAACTCAAATTCATACGTAATCTATAGGTTGCATAGATATGTCCATATTGTTAATATAATTTTGAGACTACATTTTTTAAAAAATAAGAAAAAATAATAATCTAATGCACAAATATTCTGCCATTGTGCGCAAGGTCCGGAGGAGGACAATATCCAAGGGTGTGTGATGTAGGCAATATATATATATATATATATATATATATATATATCCTGAGACAAGCTTCTTTTATATTTTACTTATATGACCTACCCTGGCGTAAATATCAATACGAATGATTCCACAACTCAAATTCATATGTAACCCTAGCGTAATATAAAAGGTTTATGCCCTAGGGAAAATAATTTGGTGCACAAACGTTCTACACTAGTGTGCAAGGTCGGAGGACAATATCCAAGTGTGTGATATGCAGGTAATTTATATGCCCTAATATAAGCTTCAATAACTAATGTTATGACTCGAATCTGTAACTTATAGACTGGACGAAGATAACTATATCGTTGCTATAACTTTGAACTATATTAAAAGAGGAAATTAAAATATATTTTTCACTTACATCTATGATAAAGGTTGATAGCATGTGATAAAAAGCCCTTGCCAGGAACACCTTTGAGAAGTGAAGTAATTGGAATAAAGCTAAAGCCAATTGCATCTGGCATTGAAGGCACTGTTAGAAGCCATTCACTATGTGTATTTGCTCTTAAATCTCCACCTCTTTTTGAACATATCACAGTTACACCCTGCAATAGAAAAAAATAAAATATTGAAGGTTTTTTTTTTGTGAAAAATTAATCTAAATAACCGATAGATGTATAATATGCATATGATTGTATATAATTTATGTATATCGGCTAAAAAAAAATAAACAGTATACCTGTTTGACTTGGCTTTAAAATAGAATCTAAGAAATGATCATTAGTAAACAACTATGAATCTCATGAAGAGTTAGATTCTGGCTCAGGACAAACGTTGGTAGCATGCTTAACACATGCAAGTCGGACGGGGAATATAGGAAACGGTGTTTCCAATGGCGGACACTCAAGACTCAAAATCTCGTGCTAAAGAGCGTGGAGGTTCGAGTCATATTCAAAGCATAATATTCAGATAAAGATCCAAATACAAAATTTCTTTATTTTGTTGCAACGTGTTTAGTAAAATGGAAATAGTATTTCTTCCACCAACAGGAAGAGAACCTAGAGCAATAATAAATTAAAGTTATTTTTGTTCTAACTCATAGATCACGAATTCAAATCGAGAAATTAGTTATTAATACTTGTTGTATTATGATAGATTGCCTACTGATTACACTTTTTTAGAGGGTGTCCCTTTCAGAAATTATGTGTAAATGCAAGATACTTCGTACACGTGGTGGCTTTTTGTATGTGTATATTGATTGAGAACCAAAAGTTCAAATTTGCTTCTTGATTCTTCCAGCTACTAGAATGTATTTAAAATTATTTTACCTAGAATTATTTTTAGTATTTTTAGAAATCTAGTTGTTAATATTGACTTAAAATTCTTTAGACTTTTTATATTTTGCTTATTTTTGGTAGGTTAAATTCAAAGAATCTCCCATGTGTAATGGATTATGTTAATTAGAATTTAGAAGCTTTTGTCAAAAATTCACACCTATGACTAAAGTATGATACAAATCAAAGCAAGAATATTGACCTAACATTTCATGAAAACTCAATTGATTTTTAAAGGAAAAAAAATCATCAAGTCTTATATTGGTATTTTTAAGGTCAAATTATTTAATTATTTTTTAATTTGATTTCTAATTTGGTATCTGATATTTATATTAGAGATCGACTAAATGCAGATTGTACATTGCATGGTCTATTTCTAAGGACAGTGCTTCAAAAATCTTGCATGGTCTATTTCTAAGTACAGTGCTTTGAACAAAATTTTCGTATCCTCAGATATTCATAGCCAAGACTTCTAGCTAAGACATTTGACTTTTGAGGGACAATGAAAACTTAGGTGCATTTTTTATTTTTATTTTTTCAATATAAAATGGAAAAAACAAATTGAAAATTTACATAAACGATTATCAACTTACATTTTTGGTTGTTGCAGAAGGGAAATTGCTGAAGATTTTGGGTTGTGGATCAAAAACATTGAATGCCTCAATAGACTGCAATTCAGAAAAAAAAAATCATTTCAATTGAAGTTAAATAATTAATTAATTATATTACTTCAAAAAGAATTTTTATTCAATGAGGAGCTTTAGGTATTCAATTTTAATTGAGGGTGTTTAAAATTTAAAAAAGCAAACACATAAATTAATGAAACAGGGTTCGACATCTACTATATATATTAAAAATATATGTATAATTTTAATCATGTATTAATAGTATAATTTTTCGTGAAAGGGGATTTAGATGAACCCCCTAGACATAAAGTGGCTCCGCTTCTAGAAATTACAATAGTAATCTTAAACCTTCGACTATGCTTCAAGATCTCGAAATAATCTTTCAGTTCAAAGGAAAATTTGCAAAATTCAGTTTGTATTAAGAACTGAATTGACATTTCTATACGAAAGCTTCTGACAGAGCATATTTGACCCTTTAACAAGCCTTTCATACATGAATTCAAATTAGTCATGCTTTCATTATCAATATCGAGTGTAAAACCAAATAAAAAAGTACTATGAAAAGGAAAAAAGGGAAAAAACCTTATGCATTTGTTCTCTTGATTTGCATTGTTGTGGACAAAAGTTACAAATGCCACTAAATAATTGATCACCAAGTTCATCCAAGTGGTTCTTGAGTTGTGATGGTTCCATGTTTGATAATTTGTCTTGCCTTACTAGGACCACATCTTGTCCTCCTATACTTAACCCCACAATTATGTGGGTACCATATTTTTCAATAAACCTGTCAAAATTAACAAATAATTAATTTCATTATATTAAAAAATATATTTATTCAATTAGACATACATCAAATAATATTAATTGATATCGATACCTCAGAATTTGATAACTTTTAACTCCACTAACAACTAACTAGAAGGAAGTCTTGGCACAAATCATAAAATTGTTTTTATCTAATAAGGAGATCAGGAGTTTAAGTTGAAGAAACAGACTTTTATAAAAATACAATAGATCTTTATGATCTGGTACTTTCTTGAAACCTACGCATAACATAAGGTTAGTATATTAAGATGTCCCTATTTAACTTAAATAACAACTACTGATAAGTATATAGGTATTCATTTTGATTGTGTTGGTGTTGTAACTCTCTTTCATCTATAACCGATGATATTAAATATAAATCTTGACATAAAATGATTTTTTGTAGAGTATATTTTAATTTTTAAAGTGAAATTCTTGACATGAATTTAAATTAGTCGAACTTCATATCATAACCCCAGGTGTGGAAAAAAGGTGTCATGGTCATTTTTCTAAATCGTACACCTTATCTTTTTAAGACATAAATTATTTTTTTGAAAAAATTCAATTTGACTACATGAATTCTAGGTAGACTTATTCTTCCCATTGCCAAATTTTTCTTCCAAGGTTTTACATTTATGATATGATAATTATAACATATAAAATAATTCCTTTTTTTTTGGTGCATAAAGAGTACAGTGTAGATCAAGAATCAAAGTTGGGTTTAGTAGACTTGGTCAAAATAGAGGAATTGAATAATTATGAAATATATAAGTTTCAAAAAATAAATAAGGGATAAAAGGTAACTAATTCTAAAGTCAATTACCTATAATATACCTGTACCAATAAAATACTCCTGTAATATTATTTATTTATTTTCCTTTTTAAATGAATCTTATATGACTTGACTCTAATTAGTTGAGTTTTAAAGCAAATATCAAATATCCTATAATTAAAAGAGATAATATTAGTTACCTGCATCATCATTCTAATCTTACGAAATAGTTATCTTACATCATAACTAGTCAAACCTTAAAACAAATACAAAAGTATTTTCCTTTTAAATGAATTTTTTACGTCGACTCGTCTTAAAGTAGATATCCAACACTAATTAGAAGAGATAATATTAGTTACCTTGTATCATCATTCGAATCTTACTCATTAGTTACCTTGCATCATAACTAGTCGAGTCTTAAAACAAATACAAGAGTACTTTCCTTTTAAATGAATCTTACGTGGCTCGACTCCTCTTAAACTAGATACCGAACACTAACTAAAAGAAATAATATTAGTTACCTTGCATCATCATTCGAATCTTACGAATTAATTACCTTGTACCATAACTAGTCGAGTCTTAAAACAAATACAAAAGTATTCTACCCTCTAAATGAATCTTACGTGACTCGACCCGATTCGACTCGTCTGAAAGCAGATATCAAACACTAATTAAAAGACATAATATTAGTTACTTTGTACCATAACTAGTCGAGTCTTAAAACAAATACAAAAGTATTCTACCCTCTAAATGAATCTTACGTGACTCGACTTGACTCGACTCGTCTGAAAGCATATATCAAACACTAATTCAAAGACATAATATTAGTTATCTTGCATCATAACTAGTCGAGTCTTAAAACAAATACAAAAGTATTCTCCCTTTAAGTGAATCTTACGCTGCTCGACTCGTTTTAAATCAGATATCCAACATTAATTAAGAAACATAATATTAGTTACCTTGCATCATAATTAGTCGAGTCTTAAAACAAATACAAAAGCATTCTCCCTTAAGATTCTCTCCCTTTAAATGAATCTTACGTGGCTCGACTCGTCTTAAATCAGATATGAAATACTAATTAAGAGAGATAATGTTAGTTACCTTGCAAGTGCTGCAGGATCCCAAGTGGAAGGAACATCATTAATAACTTGATCATCCAAAATAAGTGAATATCTATCAATATGAACATCAAATAATATGATGAAATAACCATCAAGCCCCAAATATTTTGTATTTGATGCATCAATTGCCCATGAACCACTATCAAATCCAAACATGGAATTAAACATCCCAGATGGGATTTTTCCAGTCACTGAACTTCTCCTATTTATATATTCAGACATCTGTTATCAAAAAATAGATAAATTGATAAGTAATTAGGGTATGTTTGATACGAAGAAAAATATTTTTTTCGTATTTGATTAGTTCATAAAAAAATAAGTGCCTTAAAAGTCACGAAAAAAAACTATGACATGTGGCATTTTATACAAATTGTTTCTTACTTATCTGTCCTAATATTTTATCAGCACGTTAAAACGTAATCTTTTTTATTTTACACAGTATGACTTTATATATGTAATATAATTTTCTAAAAAACGATATTCACTTGATGATCTTTTGGTCTATGTTTCTTAGTCTGTCCCCACTCCCATAACTTCTAGCTAAATTTTATATACATAAAAAAAAATAAGATAACTTTTTCTGGTTTTTGGACAAAAATACACACAAAAAAAGGAAAGAAAATTAAGATCACTTTAAAAAAGATAATCCATACCTACCTATCGCACCCTTCAAGTATTGGTCGAGGAAAACGAAGATGATGAAATTTAATTTGAACCTTATATTTATTTTTTTAAAATTTTATTATATATATAAAAATAAGTATTAACCCAACAAATTAAAAATAAATTATAATTCAAAATTCATAAACTCAAATCCCCCGCCCTTAACTTCCATTGTATTTGACAATAATAAGTTTTATACAGATACTTTTTAGATACACTTTATGCTTACTTATCAAATACTTCAAAAATAAGTTTAAAATTATTTATTTTTTGTTCTACTTAACAGAAACAATCTTTCTGCCTTATCAAAAAAAAAAAGAAGGTTTGCATACTATTTTCTTTATATTTCACTTATAAAGTTATATTATAATACTGAAAATCGTTATTTTTGTATTTCAACCAAACACCCCTCCAAAGAAACTTGTTAAGAAACACCCCCACCCCCTTTGTAAAAAAAAAAAAAGAAGAAGAAGAAGAAGAGAAGGAAATTGATATAATAAATGATAAATAATTTACCTGATTAAAATTAAGAATATCAGATTGAAATCTAACTCTATCACCTTTATCACACTTAATATCCATTGGTACATTTTGATAAGCTCCAAAACCAGGCACCATCAATTCTTTTCTCAATTTTTCATTTAACAACACAAGCCTTTCATCTCCTTTACAATACTTTAGTCTAAAATCACATGTTAAATCAAAGCCTTTCCCTAAGCTCTTGATTGCCTTCTCCACAATATTATTATTATTGCTCATATTTTTGTCTCTTTTTTCGAGAAGAGTGCTCGATCTTGATCGAAATAACTATATATAGGTGTTAACAGATCAATCTTGAGTGCCTAGGTATCCACCATAAGTCTGTATTAGTAGTAGAGCACTTTCTTCGATGTGCACAAACAGAGATGCAACTTTTAATGATGGACACTTTGTGAAAGAGTTCTCGACCTTGATTGAAATAGTTATAGACCGATTTTACTAGTAGAGCACTTTCTTCGATGTGCGCAAATAGAGAATATGCAACTTCTAATAATATGGACACTTTATGTTTGAAGGAAATGAAGGGACTTAAAAGAGGGAAAATTAGAGAGAAGAAGAATGTGTGAATGTAAATTGAGACTTTAGTGTTATTTTATTTTATTTGTTTTTGTTTATATATAAACAAGAATATATATAAGTTTGAAGAGAAGAAATTAATTAAATGAGAAAATGACTTGATAGGAAGGTCTATGGGAAACTTCTTTATTTCTTTTCTTGTTTGTTAGATGGAAAATACCATGTTTTAATTGGCCTATCTTTTAAGCTAATGAGTGAGATTTATGATTTATTGACTAAGAGACGTTCTAAAATTTAAAGTTTATGAATTTTTAAGAAGAATTATAAAAACACCATAAAAAATTATGACATGGTGGATAAAAACCCTTCATCATTAACTAGAAGATCTTTAATTCTACCGTGGTTGAAATTATTAATGACAAAGGCAGAATTTCAATTAAGGCGTTTAAAATTTGAAATAACAATCACATGAACTAATCGAAGGAGGTTCGGCATCTACTATATATATGTATATAAAAAAATAATTTTAACTATTTACTAATAGTATAATTTTTCGTCGAAAAGGGTTGAGATGAACCCTCTAGACATAAGGTGGCTCCACTGTTGGAAATTACAGTAATAATATTAAACCTTTGACTATGTTTCAAGATCTCGAAATAATCTTTCTGTTCGGAGGAAAATTTGCAAAATTTTATTTCGGTCAAGAATTGAATTGACCTATTTGTACGAAAATTTCTGTAATAATCTATCTTGAGATAAGAAGTTCAATATGAGTAAAACGCAGGAGAAATGTTGGGTATATAAGTAAATGGATCTTACCTACTAGTGACGCGTTTTAAAGCCGTAAGGGCCAGAGCCCAAAGCCCGGGAAAAAAGTCTTAATAATTCACTTATTTTGTACTATAAAAAAATTCAAAAACATAATAAAATTATTTTAATTTTATAAATTCAATAAATATTAATTAACAATTTTTAATATGGGAGTTAAAGTGATTTGAAAGAGGAGTAGAATTTTTTATTTTTATTTTTTAATTATAGTGTGTTGATTTCTTTCAAAAGAAAAGTACAAATAAAGACTAGATATGAAGGTTTTACCCATTCTTTTAACTTATGAAAAGGATCTTTTTAATAATTGAATCTAATTGATTGTGTTCACATTTGGACACTCTTTATGAGTTTTGACTTTACCCACATTTAATGAATTTATTATTAGTACCCAAGTTTTTGAAGGTAATTTAGTTTATGTGATATAATTTAATTAAGTATAATTAAAAAATATGAGAATATTTTGTAATGTTATAAAATTATTTTTAAAATAAACAAATGGAAAATGAAAGTATATTTTTACAGAATTTGTTGCCTAATAAATGGGATCAAATATGAGTAAAATATATAGTGGCAGTAGAAGTTTAAGGAAATAGGATTACAATAAAGAAGAGATATTTAGTGGCAATAATTTTTTTTTAGCAACAACAAATATTACAGCAAATTTTTTAGCTATAACTAAGTTAACGTCATTATATCCAAAATTACTAATATAGCGACAATTATATTATCGCTATAAAATTGTTCATTTGTTGTAATATGTGTTTTTCTTTTTAGTCATTGAAATCGCCTAAAAGAATTGCTTTTGCTTCGTTGATTTGATTCTCTCAATAGATATCGAGATTCATATTGAAAATAAAAAATATAATAATTCGCTTTAGTGATCCGATATGTCAGCTAAAGAATCGTCGCTCGATGGAGATAATAGATTAATCCTCCCCAAGAGCTCACATCAAAGTTTGTCATCTCGATATCGGCTCTTCACCACCTGGGGCTATAGTATGTTTCAAGGATTGAGTTGCCTGCTATTAAAGAGGTATATATTTTATCACATAAAAGAGAGTAACAAAAAGGCCCAAATTAATTTCAAGATAATGAGTTATTTTATGTATACCAAGTGTGAGAATTCTAACACAATCAAGTTATCTTTGATTTTTTTGTATTAATAAGTGTCAAAATCAAACAATAAAATATGTATATTCATGATTATAATGGAAAAAATGTATGAATTTTAGTTTAATAGGTAGCTCACATTCTATGACCTAATAATGTTGTATCTTTACAATAAATAATAACAAAATAGAAAGTAAAATTTAAGCAAGAAAAACTATATTGTGTAACCGTCTATAAAAATAATAATAAAAAAAAAATTTCTCTCTCTCTCTCTCTCTATATATATGAAATATATATTGCAGAGGAAAAAGAAAATTGTCTTGTGAAAAAAGATATATGTAGGAACTTGAACTTTTACATTTTGTGTCATTGATAGTCAAATTTTTTATTTTTTTTAAAGATTTTACTTTAAAAATTAAAGAAAATAGTCAAAGATTATCCTTGTAGGAAACCTCTTTTTACAAGTTATATCCTGCGAAATTTGTTAGACTTTTGAAGAGGATATTAATTTAATTAAATACCTTCATATTTTGATTTTTTTTCTTTTATTCAAATAAAACTATGCAATTAAATATATAATTATTGTCATTGACTTCACTATTTATATATATATATATATATGCGCGCGCGCACGCGTATGTGTGTATGTGTATCCTTATAATTTTTGAGCTCGTCTTAAAAACAGATCTTGCAAGGAGTGAATCTGAATTTAGTTAAATTCAAATTTATATTTCAAACCTTAATTAGAAAATAAAAAAAAATAGATTTCACAATGTATGAATTTGAATTTAGTCAAATTCAACTTTGATTAAAAAATAAAAGAAAAAAAGGAAATAGTATTATTTCTATTTAAGTCAAGGGGAATGACTTTGACCTAGGAAGTTCACTAAGACAAAACAAACAAAAGAAAGAATAAAAAGCTTGAAATTTATATTCATAATGACTAATTCACCTTTGGTTATTCTTTGGAGCAAATTAATATTTATTAGTCGATGAGAATATTCTTTTCTTCATTTAATTTTTTTTAAAAAAATTTTATATCAAATTAAATTAAGATAAATAAATTAAAATCGATGACGTAAAACATTATAAGTGGCAACGTAGAGTTTTCGTCTTTTACACTTCCATTGTAGATAGTCTTTTACACATTATGGAAAGAGACATTTTAGACGTGTTACTTTTGAGAAAAGGACATTTAGTAAGTGTTGATGATTAAAAAAAGTGTCATTTAAAAAAATTAAAACATATTTAAAAATCAAACTTTATTTTGACAACTTAATTTGAAAAAAAAAAAAGTTAAAATTTCATAAGCATAAACAAAATAACAGGAAACTTTAGATCGATATACTACAATAATACCATCAAAGGATGTGGTGCAGTGAATGAGACTGTTCTTCCCTTTAATCAGAGGTCTCGAGTTTGAGTCCTGAAAATAAAAAAATCCTTTGTATGGAGTGATTCTCCCAAAGACCGTACGTGACATAAATCTGGATATAGTCGAGCTCCAATGTAAACATCGAACACCAGGTGAGAAACAAAAAAAAAAGACATACTATATCAAGAAAATATTACCATCTATAACAAATAATAGTTTATTTCGCTGAACACTTATAATATATTTACGATATAGTTTTGATACATATTATCAATATTTTTAAACACTTATAATATATTTATATTTTTGCATATACAAGTGTAGATTTATCATAGTATTACTATGTATTGTTATAATTGTAATAAATAAAAAATATTGTTAAGATTAATAATTATTTATCAAAAAATACTTGCCTAAGTAATTTTTCCAAAAAAAAACACTTGAAAAGTTGGTCAAAACCTTTTTGTTTTTTTAAAACCTCAATCTCATCATCGAAAAAGATTTATTCAAATGTATAATCAAACACGCTTTTATAAAATTTCTTTAAAAAGAACGAAAATTATGTATGAACAAAGGAAAATTTAGACATGAATAAGACTAGGAGTGTACATCGTCCGATTTGATTGATTTACTCAATAATAATATGTATCAAAATTTAATTAAACCTCAATAATAATATCGAACAGAGTGCAAAAACCAAAATATGGAAGATGGAACATGCTTTCTCTACTCCGTCAACACAAGTCATTATTTATTTTTCTAAAGAAAATATTTTTTTCGAACCAACAAAATATTAAAAAATAGAAAAATATTTTTCCTTCGTACTAAACAAATACACCCTTAAGAGAATCAAGTACTTCTAATACAACTTCTTTATACAACAACATATCATACCAATGTACTCCAACAGGTGGAGTCTATGGATAACATGTACGATCTCATAGAGGTAGAAAGGCTAAATTTAACCGATGTGGTGAGCGCGAATCGAACAAAATGCAGTTTCTCTATAGTCTCCAATAATTTACAACTCACCAAAAAAACCAGAAAACAGAGACATTTTAAGTACTAGTAATGGAGTTTCTCTATAGTTCCATCAATTTACAACTTACCAAGAAACAAGAAAACTGAGAAAGACCTCATTTGGCCTTTACATCTGAGGTAACATTTGTTCAGCAACAGAGGCCAAACCTTGCATCAACCTAACTATCTCGGTCGTGTCATCGAGATAGTATTTTGCCTTGCTGGGCTTCCGACCAACAGTACAAGCAAAGACTTCGGCTGCTGGAGCCATGGACGGGCCAGAAACCGAGCTCATGATCACCTCAAACATGTCTTCATCCGATCGGTCATCTCCTATGCAGAGGACAAAATCTGGTGACATTCCTTTCTCATGCATTTCATTAAGGAGGCGCTTCGCAACGAGCCCTTTGCTTACACCCTGCAGGAACACATTTTTGAAGACAGACATTCACAATACCATATACCATATCTCAAGGATTAAATGTTTAGAGGGCACATTTGACTTTTGAGATTACAATTGTGATAGAACTATGCCACAATATAGAGTTGCTATACAAAATTGCTATGTTGCTCACTCTCTTCAAAAATGTTGACAGGCATGTGTCGAATCCTCCAAAATTAGTGCATTTTTAAGGATCCGACACGGGTGTAGCAACATTTTTGGAGAGTCTAAGCAACTTAGCAAAATTGCATCTGATCAATGCAGTCAACCCTACTCCCCCAGTGTATAAATCATACCGAAAAGGAAACAAAAAAGAGAGTACAAACAACGACAATAACAACACACCCAGTGTAATCCCCATAAGTGGAGTCCGGAGAGGGTGGCATGTATGCAGCCTTACCCTAACCTTGTGAAGGCGGAGAGGAGGTTTCTGATAAAGAGAGCACAAAAAAAGATAACAAATGTCTCAAACATGAGGTCCCATGGTTTTTCCTTGAGAAGGTAGAAAATAACACGAATCCGAACTAATTACTTACTGTTTTCCCTAAAGCAGGTTTTTATCAACTTTAATGAATCTAATATAAGCAAGGCGACAATATGACCTGGCTTCTGTCAACAAAATTACAACTCAATGATGTAGATTTAGTTTTAGACAAGTCACATAGCTACAAGGCTACAAGTAGAGATTCACTTTGACGATTTAGCATGTTAAAATAGTTATATTACTAATCATATAGAACCAATTCGAGTTATAAACAGGGAAACTTCCTAAGGTTTTTCATTGAGAATCCATTAAAAGATTGAAAACTAGGGTGTGTTCGGAACGTAAGTGAATTTCTTGGTTATTTTCTGCATTCAGTACATATAGTGTTGGTAGTGGTAAAGTCTGCGTACACTCTACCCTCCCCAGACTCCACTTGTGGAATTCCGTTGGTCTGTTGTTATTGTTGTTGTTAGTACGTAAGCAAATATATAATCCTAAACACACTTTGTATATAATCTAGACAATAATACTATGAAAGTGGGATGGCGGTGAAGATGAATTTTGTTGGAGGGTGGGTAGGACACAATCAACATGAAATGTCACTTGCGAAACTTGTTTATCTTCTATTAGGTAAACTCATTTTCTCATTTTTAAAGAACTTGTTTTCCTAGAGAAAATTTTTTTCAAAAATTTTCAACCAACCAAAAGTAGGATAACTGGAGAATGTTTTACACCATACTCAATATGCGCCATAGTCTTTCACGGTTTCACCTCATAAGTGCACTGCCAGGCCTCTAACGAGAAAACCAAGAAAAAAAGAAAAACTGATGAACCAAAATACATCTTCCAAACAAAGATATATCCAAAATCATCTATCTTCCAAACAACTGATAAGTTTCAATTCATGCAGACATGTTTTGATTACGGAAATGTCCTTCATTGCTACAGCTAAGCTAATATCAGTATAAGCCAAACTCCTCATCAAGAAAGAAAAACACATACCTGGGGCTTAACTTCCACTATATTCTGTCCACTCTTGACAGTGACCGGTTCATTAGCCAGCACACTTTCTAGGTGATCAAGAAGCTCTTTAGCCTGACATGATCCGAAATCAGGATCCGCATCCTCGTAAGACCATACCATTGATGTTTCCTTGTCTTCAATAACTGATCCATCAGTAGTCTCAGTGTAAAGTTGCATAACAGGCTCAGCAATTTCTTTCCAACAACATTCGACTTCAGGGATACACGTTTCCCATTCTTTATCTTGACTCATCCTGTAAATTCAAAGAACCATTTAAACTTTTGAGTCTTCAAGTAAATTGTGAAATATATAGCAAGGAAACAAGTTAGAACAGTAAGTAATACCTCAAGAAATAGCCATGCTCAGCTGCAATACCAAGTTCCTCACAAGTTGGAAACCAGTCAGCCAGCGTCTTTCGGCTTCTAGCACTGACGATGAACACCATATTGTTCTTGTCTCTGCACAATGTTTTGATGATTTCAATTGTTTTAGCAGTTGGCTTCTTATCAATTGCATTTTGAGGCATCAAGGTTCCGTCGTAGTCCAGAAGGATTGCCCTGATTGTTGTCCTTTTATATGCAGAAACTATATGCTCCATTGAAAGCTTCCTAAAATTCGGATCAAGTGCAACAACCCTGAAACTCAAGCCGAATCCAATACCCCAGCATCTTCGTCTCACGTGATCCTTGCATGTCCTCTCCAAATCCTGCAAGAAACTGCGAGCCCAGT
This sequence comes from Solanum ossicruentum, assembly GCA_025774065.1. Lineage (NCBI taxonomy): Eukaryota > Viridiplantae > Streptophyta > Magnoliopsida > Solanales > Solanaceae > Solanum > Solanum ossicruentum. Next base: position 246,671 of record JAOTQR010000001.1, on the reverse strand, counting down.
ATCCAACATCATGGGTGCTAACATATCTGTAATGTTTCTCGTGCCGAAGTTGCTTCTCTGGCTCAGGCATTACTAAAGCAGAGTCCATTGCATCAGCAACTACATCAATGTTCCATGGATTTACTCGAATCGCTCCACTCAAAGATGGCGAACATCCGATAAACTCGGAGACTACTAACATGCTCTTCTTTGGTGTAGAAGAGTCCAGTTTCAGAACCTTATCGAGCCTCTCATTTCCTTGACGACTAATTATATACTCATACGGTATAAGGTTCATGCCATCCCTGACAGCAGTGACCAGGCAACATTCTGCGACAACATAATAAGCAATCCTTTCATAAAACTTTAGTGGCTTATCAATCAATATAACTGGTTGATACCCAGGCCTTCCAAATACTTCATTAATTCGCTTCACCGTCGAATTTGTTTCATCCTGTACTTCTTGGACATCTTTTCCTTTGCCTCTAGCAGGATTGGCTATCTGCACCAAAACAACCTTCCCCTGCTTCTCTGGGTGCTGCAATAGAAGTTGTTCCATTGCCAATAACTTCAAACTAATGCCTTTAAATATGTCCATGTCATCAACTCCAAGCAATAATGTCCTTCCCTGATGATTATACTGCTGCACGAGCTCAGAAACTTTCGCCTCCGTCTCCGGGAGACTCAAGACTTGCTGAAGCTGTCCCATATGAATACCCACTGGCAGAATTTTAATACTTACAGTCCTGCCATAGTATTCGAGGCCAATGTAACCCCTTTTTGACTCATACGAAATGCCTAACATCCGACTGCAACAAGAGAGGAAGTGTCTGGCATAATCAAAAGTGTGGAACCCAATCAAATCCGAATTCAAGAGAGCTCGTAAGATTTCTTCACGAATAGGCAATGTTTTATATATCTCGGAAGAAGGAAACGGGCTATGCAGGAAAAATCCAAGCTTTACTCTATTGAATCTCTTCCTCAAGAAGGTAGGCAGTACCATGAGATGATAGTCATGAACCCACACAAAGTCATCTTCCGGGTTGATCACTTCCATGATCCTATCAGCAAAAATTTTGTTCACAGAAACATAAGCTTGCCACAGTAATCGGTTGAATCGACCACCTAGATCAGGCGAAAGGGGCAACATATAGTGGAACAAAGGCCAAAGTTGTTGTTTACAAAATCCATGGTAGTACTTGGTAAACAGATCAGGTGGTACAAAAGTGGGAACACACTTAAATGTCTCAAGTAGAATTTGTGAAACCTCGTCTTGCTCATTCGGGTGGATTTCTTCCTTAAGACAACCAACATATATAACCTCAATTTCATCATCTCCTAAACCATCTTTCAGCTGGAGAAGAAGTGAATTCTCATCCCAGCTGAATAACCATCCTTTACTGCCATCAGTTTTCCTTTGTACTCTTATAGGCAGCTGATTAGCTACAACAATTATCCTATCCTTTTGAGCCGAAGACGATGATGGATCGGAACAAACGCTCTCTGATCCATCATCATCCAAATCAGACATTATCCCGGCAACGGTCATAATACGCGGAATCCTCCGGCTCATTCGCCCGAAAGACGGCGAAGGAGCTTCACCTGAGGCCAGCTCCAAGAGATTGGAATAGGATCTTGACACCATTTTTTCAGAAAAGGGAAAACCTTTTCACGAAGTAATAACACCAAGTCCACCAAACAGAAACACACACTCTCTATAGTAAGCTCCCAACATAGAAAGAATAATCACAACCCCACTTCAGAAAACTTCCCCCAAATCAATATCTATGAGATACAACTGCTGTCTTTTGCTTTTTCCTCTTCCCTGTAAAATCCAAGAACAAACTTTTTAGATTGTGTGAACCAAGAAACCCCCCCCCCCCAAAAAAAAGCAAAAGGGTACAACAAAATATCCTCAAGATTTCATTTTTACAAGTAAATCACAACTATGGGTAGAACAAATCTTTCAGATTGTCTCAACCAACAAAAAACTCAAAAGGGTACAAGAAAACAACCTCAACATTTCAATTTGACAAGTGAATCACAAACCATGGGTGTGTAACAAACTTTTTTAGACTCTGTAAACTAAGAAAAACCTCAGAAACTCAAAAAGGTACAAGAAAAGAACATCAAGACCTCATTTTTGACAAGTGAATCACAACTATGAGTGTAACAAACTTCTTAGATTGTGTGAACCAATATAACCCCAAAAAGACTCAAAAGGGTACAACAAAACAACATCAAGATTTCATTTTGACAAGTGAATCACACCTATGAGTGTAACAAAACATCTTAGATTGTGTGAACCAATACAATCCCAAAAAAACTCAAAAGGCTACAACAAAACAACATCAAAATTTCATTTTGACAAGTGAATCACACCTATGAGTGTAACAAAACTTCTTAGATTGTGTGAACCAATACAACCCCAAAAAGATTCAAAAGGGTACAACAAAACAACACCAAGATTTCATTTTGACAAGTGAATCATACCTATGAGTGTAACAAAAACTTCTTAGATTGTGTGAATCAATACAAGCCCAAAAGCCTAAATGAGTACAAGAAAATAACATCAAGATTTCATTTTGACAAGTGAATCACAACTATGGGTGTCACAAAATTAAGACTGTATGAACTAAGAGAACCCCCCCAAAGAAAAACTCAAAAGGGTAAAAGAAAATAACATCAAGATTTCATTTTGACAAGTGAATCACAAGCTAAGGGTGAGCAATACATGAGGTATATATCATTTCAAACAGATAAAACTTTATGGAAAGAGAATAAGAATATATTCAAAATCATAAATACAGCTAAGAGATTGAAAACATTTTCTTGGAATCAAATTAGACAGTAAGCACATAACATCACACCCAAACAATTACAACCACTACAACCCCAACCCCAAATACTAAAAAGTTGTGAAAATGCAAAGAAGCTAAACAGTAAACTGAGAAAATTTACCAGTAAATTGAACACTTTGAACTCCTAAAAGTGAAAACCCTAAAGTGAAAAAACAAAATCAGTAAGGACTGAAGAGAAAAGCCAGCTAATCTACTACAACAATGGTGTTTTTGTTATCTTTATTGTGGGTGGCAGCTGCTTAAAAAGCTTATTATATGCACTGCACACTGTTATAGATGGACTATATAGTATAATATTAATATATGTTTCTGTGGTTCTTTGGATGATATATAATTTGTAAATGACTTTTTAAATTGAATTATTTTATATTATACTCCTATATAGATAATATTGAATATTGTTGTGACATTGCCAATAATTTTGCCAAACGTGGCCTCATGAGAGCGTGAGTGCACCACTAATAGGGGCGGAGCCATTTTATTGCTAGAGTACGAACCCCCTTCAAAGAGAAATATATCATTTATTCATATTATAATTATTTTTTATAGATACGTAGTAAATGTTGAATTCGTTAGGTTAGTTTGTGTTTTTGTTTTTTCTAATTTTGAACTTTCTAAATTGAAATTCTGACTCCATCACTAATCACTAAGACCAATTAGAGTCACTCTGATGAATATGATTCTCCCGTTCTTAACTGAAAATCTCAAATTTGAATGTAAGTTTTATTGAAATCATGTTAAAAATATATTTTTTATTAAAAGAAATTCTATTATTTAAATTTAGTTCAGTCGAAGGCTTAAAAAAATAAGTGCTATTATAAATATGAGTTGTATGTGCACCATTAAGACTAACAAAAATTGGTGTGCAATATGATATGTTTTTCATTAGAAATTTTGAATTTAAATATGAGTTTGATATTTACACTAAATTCAAACATGTCATTAAATTGATTAGGTGTTTGCTTTAAAGATATTTACAAAATTAAATTTCAGTTTAAATAAATATTTGTAAACGTGCATAATTGAGAGTTTTTAGTCTATATTTCATCATCACAAAAAGAAATAGAAGATGAAAAAGTAGTAGCTATACAATTTTAAATGACATTACTATAGATACTTTTCTCGAGGGAAAATTTCAGTTTATCTGTGAGATTATATTAAATATATTTTTATTATTATTATTATTGTAATTTTAATATAATTTCTTATAATTATATTAATATTTAAAAATTATTTGAAATCATAAATTTTAAAAATATGATTCATCAAAACAGCAACAACAATAATATTACTGACTGAAATTTTATAAATGATATCTATAGACAATAAATATATGCAAATATTATCACTATCTTATAGAGATAGAAAATTTGTTTCAAAAAATTTCTCATGGATA
>JAOTQR010000001.1:220081-242335 GCA_025774065.1 Solanum ossicruentum | reverse complement strand
AAAAAAAAAAATCAGTATTTAATAATATATTTTGTACTTTTTTTAAAAAATATTTTACAAAAAATCCAAGACCCCCCCCCCCCCCCCCCAAAAAAAAAACACCAAACTTTGGGTCATATTCTAAAAGTTGAAAATTTTTAAAAATTTATAAATTACCTCAAATTCTTATATTTTTATAAAAACACCCATCATTTATAATATTACACTAAATTTCAATTATGATTTGTTGTACAAAATCATACCATTTTATACATATTTTACATAATTTTTTCCCGACCATACTTTCCAATGTCACTTCCAATTACAAACAACGATGGCAGTGTTTTGTATATAAATCAATGGTAATTTTTTTAAAAAATTTTCTTCCTTTGTTTTTAGATTCATATTAATTTGTATTCATTGTAATGATTTTTCATGGAATATGTTCACTATAAAATAGTAATGCAAATTAATGAGTATTTTTATTAATTTTTACAACTCATGGATATGAATCATATTTTTTTAAAAATCAAATATTTCTTTCAAAATCTATGACCAAATGCATGATGAAACTTTAACTCAAACTTTACTTAAAAAATAATTTATTAGAAATATTTAAAATTTGTGAGCAAACACTAGCTTGGTTATCGATAATTTCGTTACACTTCTTTTTAAATGCTTTGTTTAGCGCTTTAGATATCAATAACAACAACAACAATATTACCCCATTGCCTCAAAGGCTCCCGCCCATTGCAGGGTAAGAGGGGGTCGGATGTATGCAACCTGACCCCTATGTTTAAAACATAGATCGACTGTTTTCGGATGACCCATGATGAGCGTCGAAAGTTGCATTGACTAACTGCTACTTCACAATAGAAAGAAGCGCAGACAGTTTAAAGAGCCATTTTGCTTTATTCTATCATATCCAAAGCCAAAAAATAATAAATCTTTGACTCCATTTTGCTTTAGATATCAATACTATATTTTAAAATTTAAATAGTTTCAATTATAGCAACTCTATAATGATAATTAAGATAGTGTAATTAATACTTTGAGGTGATATGATTAATTAGTATTAATTAATCTTGATATAGAAGCTATGCATCTAGATCTAGCCAGTATCATCAACAATAAATGAATAAAATCCAAAATAAAATATTATTTGAACTTCAAATTAAATATTAAATAATATTTTTTTAACAACATAGTACTTAAAACTAAATTATTTCCACTAACAAATATTTAATTTTCACATATTAATGACGACTACATTTGTGTCATTTTTTGTGATGTATTTATTTTAGTATGTCATAATTGTTCTAATAGATTTTTATATTTTGATGAATTATATAATTTTTTTTTTTGAAATTTGACCTGACTTGTTGATAAACACAAAGTCAAAATTTTAATTATTACTATCAAAGAGAAACATGAGAATACATTTGAAAATTCTCATCATATATTTATTGGTACTAAAGTCAAGTTTGTCATAGTATTTTGTATATAAAACTTTTTTGATTTTTCAAACTTTATGTCAAGATGAGAGAAATGAGATTATGATGATTTAGATATATATATATATAAAAAAAATGTTGATGCTCCTGTTAGAAGGTATGAGATGTTGGAGTTAAGGGTTACGCGGAGGGGTAGAGGTAAATTGAAAAAGTATTGGGGGAGGGGGTGATTAGACAGGATATAACGTAACTGTGAATTATCAAGGATATGACCTTAGATAAAAAGGAATGAGTGTCGCATATTATGATATAAGGTTAGTAGGCAAGTAGGGATAAGATGATATCTTGCCTTGTGTTATAGTAAGATTAGTTATGTCATTATATATTGTGTTGTTATTGATCGTCCTTCATTTTGTTATTTTTATTGCATTTATGAGTTTCCAAATCTGCTTTTGAGGCTTAATATTTTTCTGACAAAGGACTTTCGGAAACAACTTCTCTATCTGTATGAGGTAGTATTAAGGTCTGCGTACATTTTGCCCTCTCCAAACCCCACTTGTGGAATTCCACCGGGTATGTTGATGTTGTTGTTGTTATTGTTATGAGTTTTCAATTACTTTTCACTATAATCATTTTTATATTTAGTATTTTCTACTTTTAGACAAGATATATTTACGTTGAGGATCTTTTAGAAATAATTTTTCTATCTCTATGAGATAGTAATAAAATCTACGTACATTTTACCCTCCTCCAACAAAAGTGGGATTTCAAGTTGTAAACTTTATGGCAATTGAAAATGTGTAATGTAAAATAAGAATCCCAAAACATTATTCCCCAGACAGAGTAATTAAGTACTTTTTCTACATTAATTCTTGTGATTATACTTTTTTAAAAAAAAATTATATACTATTAATAAAATATTTTATAATCACACAAATATATATTAATAAGTAAATTAACTTTCAAGAACTAAAACATAATAAACGGCATTACTCATTGTCGCCAATTCCAAAATCTCAAACAGCAAATCTAAAAAGTCTCAACCACGTAAATATCTAAAAATTATTTTAGATTATAAATTTTAAAATTTTTTTTTAAATATAGTATCAAATTAAAAGATATCACATAAAATAAAATGAAAGAATATTAATTATCTAAAAATATTAAATTATTTTAATTTAAAAAATTTACAATTTCCAAAACCTCAAACAGCAAAAGAACATGGTAATATCTATTTCCAAAGATATACAGCCGTCTCTCTTATATTGACCTTATCCTAATTGGGACCCACATAATGTATTAGGTTGTGGGTCCCACAATGATGATATTTCCTCTCTTTTAAGAATAAAATATTAGCCTAACAAGCCAAAATGCATAAATATAAATTTTTGTGTATCAAGTTTCGCATCTGTTCAGATTATCGAGGATATGACTTTAAATAGGAGAATTGTAGATATTTCTCTTTGAGATCGTCAATTTCATACCAAGTATCTTCAATTTTTAAAGAAGGATGCACATAATGGTAAAAAGTTGATAAGTAATAAGGTATTATTTTATTTCGAGAATTTAATGTGTTGATGTTTGTCATTATACTATTCTCGTTTACTTGTCATTATTTCACTTATTGAGGTCAAATTATTAAAAATTTTAACTAACATTTTAAGATGTATTTTTTATCACATTAATATGAGAAAGATTACAATTTATAACATTTTTCGTATAGTTTTCATTCGTCTAAATTTTATATTTCAAATATTAAATTTAACTACTTGAATTTAGCTTTGAACTTTAATCAAATTAATCTTGAAAAGAAAAACAGTGATAATTAAAAATGAACAGAAGAAGTACTAACTATGTCATTACAGTTCTTACTTCTGATATTTACATCGTCTATTATTTATTGTGTTTTGATAATTACTCTATTTTGTTGTTTTTGTTCTTTTTTAATAGGATTTGCACTGCTTCTAGTTATGTTGTAATATTTTCTTATTTCTCAGACTTGAATTTGCTATATTTGAATCGATGATTTTTTAGAAACACAACTCCTCGAGATAGTGATAAAATCTGCATATACCTTACTTTTCCCATATTATAATTATGAATTTCATTGAGCATATTATCTTTTTATTGATATTTCATATGATTAAACTCCATTACATGTGATTGAAGTTTAGTTATTTTATTCATCTCAATTGATGTGATAACATTTAATTTGACACAGAATTCAAGATAAAACGAATCACTTTTTAAAAAATATGATCTAAAGCACTTGTTGATTATTTGTGCAGCTATGATTCGTTTCATTAAGAGATAAATTAACCAATTAAGATGCATTTTAGATTATGAATTACTTGTTCATAAAGTATAATGAGAGATCAACTACATAAGAATTATTAATACATATATTGTTGATATGTGTACAATTTCTTGCTTTTGACATTGAATATAATATAAATTATATTTGAAAATTACATATTAACCAAGCTTTAAAAGAAATAAACTATCTTTTTTTTGTTCCCATTTACTTGTCCTGATTATTTTAAGAAATTCAAGTACTTGTCATTTTTTTTTAAAAAAAATAAGTACTGATTTTAATGTATTTTATGCACAATCATTGATCAGATTAAATGCTTAAAATTGACCGGAACTAAGTTGCTTGGAGTCTCCAAAAATATTGTCGCACCTACGTCAGACTCTTCAAAAATACATTATTTTTAGAGGATCTGACACGCACCCACTGATTTTTTTAAAGAATTCGAACAAGATAGACTATCAATATACAAATTCTTTTGTATAATTCGCTGTCAATATACAAATAGGATGAATATATACAAATTATACATTTATACATTCTAGGAATTTTTTAGAACTTATACAAATCAATGTATCAATATGATAATTACATACAAACTACGATAAACATATAAAAATTCTGTATTTAAAAGCAAATTCTAAATTTATACAATTGAGAGCTTAATTATACATATTCTGGGCGTATTCCTAACAATCCAAATTAAACCATAGTGGTGTGTGGTAATTAGTCTAAATGATAGCTATAATTAATATATATTTACTTAGTCAAGTTCTTAATTTAATGATAATTTTTACTTTTGCCCATCTACTTGTAGTGTGGGAAAGGAGTGATACTAATCAATATTAATCCCTCCCCAAAATATAAGAAAATTAAATTTAAACACCAAAATTTTGGAATGGTCCTTTGTATGAGAAATGAATTTGATGTAAAATCAATTACACATCTTTTTAAACCAAAAAAGAAAAAAAAAGTTTCCCTAATGTCAACTCTTTCATGATAGGGCAATTTATATTCCCCCATTTCCCCCTTGCCTTTTACTAAAAGGATTTGACTTTGTAAAACCAATGAAACATCTTTATAGTCAACTCCCCCCACCCCCCACCCCCACCACTTACTATCTTGTTTAAGTACTCTTACTAATATAGATTTCGTAAAATTTAACATCAACAACAACAACAACATACCAGTGATATCTCACAAGTGAGGTCTGGGGAGGGTAGATCGTACGCAGACCTTATCGTTACCTCATTGAAGTAGAGAGGATATTTCCTAAAACCCTCAGCTCAAAACTCAAAAGCAGAGAGATGTAAAATTTAACATTATTGTTTAATTTTTTTAAAGTTTTTAAAAAATAATGAACTCTAATTAAAGCGAAAGAATTCTATTCACGTTATCATATGATTTGTTCATAGTCAACTCTTTTCCATGATACATTAAACTAATCACTAAATTAACACTTTAAACATTATTAAATCCAAGGACATTTTAAAATTTGCAAGTTGTAGATATTCTCATCTCTCAATAGCACTAAACATGGCTTTTTTGGCACTTAGATTTATGGTACTTATTCTCATCTCTCTCTTTAAAAAAAACATGTCAAAATATGATTTTTCAACTTGTCCTCGTTTTTGGTCAAAGTGTTTTCTTTCCCACTAACACATTTTCTCTATCCCTTACTTTTTTATTTATTAAATTCATCGTTAACCTCATTTATAAAATTACACTAATAAATTGATCCATCACTTATGATCAAACAAGCTACTTTTAGCATATTTGTCAAGCTACTTTTAGCATATTTGCCTTGTTGGATTTTTGCCTGTAGGAAAAGGAAAATAAAACTTTTTAATATTTGATGAATTTTTTTTCTTGTGGAAAAAATTTATGACTTTATAAATATAAGTTTATTCCTTCTAGTTTGGGAGCATTCACAATATAATCCTAGGAACTTTGTGAGTTTTGTGTAGGTAAAGAAATTATAAGACACACATGTATGTGAACTTCTTTGTATTCCGTATGAATTGCAACAACATTATCCCAGTGCCTCAAAGGCTCCCGTCCATTGCGGGATAAGGAGAGATCGAATGTATGCAACCTAACCCCTATGTTTCCGGATGTATTCCGTATGAATTATGCGAGATTATTTCTCTCGATATTTTATACTCTCTTTTATATAGTGGATTACTCATATCCTCTTATGAATATAAGTCGATTGATTAAATCATATTAAATGTTTATGTCTCTTTTAATATATTTCTCGTTTATTTTTATACTTATGATCTTTTGACATTACTTTACTAATTTTCGCATGAAACCTAATTATTTTTTATCCTAACAAGTGTTGAAGTTCTATATACTATAAGAAAAGATAGTGACAACTATTTGGGGAATCCCAAAGCAATTCTTTCAATTTTATATAAGAGAAAAACCATTACCTATAAACAGATAAGAGGAAGTTATTTCCACATGAAGACATAAAAAAGCATCTTAGTCAATTTCCACTCAAAGGAGTGATGGTCCATAAATGAAACCATACTATTTAATTCACTTTGGATAACAATAATTTTTAGTTTTATAATCCCCTACAAAGGCCTTTTCATTTCATGGACCCACAGTTTTTCTTATTCTTTTCATCTCGCAATTTATGTGATATTTTTTTAATTAGTTAAAAAAAAACGACACTGATTGAAATGTGATTTACAGTCATATAAATATATAAAATTTATTTTAAATTATAATTTTTTAATTTGATATGTAATTAAGTATTTTCACATAAATTGAAACATGATAGCAACTTTATGTGTGTGTCACAACCATATCTAGGGCCATGACAGCTGGTAGGTATAGGTTTTGACCCATCAGGCAAATGTACTCCATTTTCTTTTTTAAATTTTTCATATTAAAATTCGACTAAATTTAAATTTATATCAAAAAAATTTTAAATTGAAGAGTAAAACATTTCCTAACAAAAGCAACTCCATACTGAAGGAGACTCAAATCCAAGACTTTTGATTAAAACTGAAAGAGTATTTACCACTTCACCACGTTGGTAAGTGCACTCAACTATTTCATCGTAACATAATAAGTATGTGAGATAATTTTTAACATGCTCCCTTAATTTCTAATTATTATTTTTCAAAAAAATAAAATTAAAATCAAGAAAAAAAGATGCTTTTATGAAATATAACTCAAAAATTAACCCTATAATAATTTGTGTTACTCGCAAGCAGAATAAGTGAAAATAAATAAATTAATAATAATAATAATAATAATATGACAAAAATGAATATTACTTTCAAAGGAAAAAAAAAATTGAATCAAAGGACAATTCTTAGTTTCTTACACATAATGACTCCATCCTTTTTTCATATAAGCCAATGTTTGTATTGTGGGGGTCGTTTGACTGGTGAGATAAAATATTGAGATATTCTGTGAAAGTATTTTTGTCCATTAACACTTAATTGACATCAAAATAGTCCTTTATAAGAATATACAGTTTATACACTAAGGATATTCATAAATTTATAGATTTACACTTATTGTTGGGAGATCTCAAATATACGCCTGGTGAAAGAATTTCTATGGGGAAGAATACTAGAGGAGTCAATTTTTTTTTGTTTTTTGGAAATTCAGAATATAAAAAAGTAAATACGAAAAGAAGCCAAAAGAATTAATCAATATCTACTATACATACGTATGAAATTGTTTTAATCTTGTGTGTATACGTATGAACATCTAGCTTGATAAGATTGTAATGAAGTGAGAATTAGCTAATAGTCCAAATAGCTAATTGGTGTATAATGTTTATACTGATCGAATAAAAGTTCAATTTCGATCAAAAAAAACAAAAACTATATCTCAATCCCAAGTCATCATAAATATAGGCTGGAGTGAGAATAGCACAAGTGTGTTATTAGCATTTTCAAGAACAAGGTTTGGCAAGTAAACAAGGAATTTCTTGCAGAGTCATTAATGCAACTTAACACAATTAAACTTGAAAGCTGCGTAATGAATTCCGGTGATGAATCCGCTTTGAGTGAGTGATGCCCGGGTGGGTATCACGAACGGAGGAAAGCACCCTCTTCATTCACCTACCTATGCGCCTTGTAGCTTTCTCTTCCCCAACCACCCTTCTTTCCTTTTCTTTCAACGTCTTATTACGATAACTGATTAGTTGAAAGCAAGCTAATGAAACTGAACGCAATGAAAGGAATTGCTTTAAAGTTGAATTCAAAACTGCTATCCTCCGTTGTCTCAACCAAGCAAGTGGCTTTCGGCTTGGTCGTCGTCACACCACTCGCTGATGCGGATCTAGTAGTCGACAATCACCGAATGTTTTCTTTCTAGCTCCAACCTGGAATTGAATTACGCAGCTTGAAAGTCTAATTGCGTGAAGTTGTAAGTCACCCTTCTTTTTTGTTTATCACGAACGAAGTTGAATCATTCCACCTCGGTATCGGCAACCAAGACACCCTTCTCTATCAAGCACGATCCAGTCAACGAGGGGTCGGTGATGCCCGGGTGGATATCACGAACGGAGGAAATCCTTTGATAACATAGGCGAGATAGGACTTTCATTGCCCATTGGTGGAAACTCACTATTCTATGCAAATCTTATAAGATCTTTTATTCCTTAATCGGAAAGATATGTGACCATGAAAAGAAATTAAGTGAACAATATTGACTAGGTGGTAGAGTCGTGAAAACGCTAATGGTAAAAAAAAAAGGGTTGAACGTGAGGGCTTTTCTTTTCAAATTATTTCTATGAATGTTTTTAATAGTCATAAATTTAAATTCTGAAGATTCTTATCTTAACACAAATAGAAATTACTACTTCATCTTATAAAAGTGATACATCTTTTTGGCCTAAACATGAAATTTCAAATTTTCAAAATAATAATAAGAAAAAAAAGTTCAAAAGATAAAAGAGAATATTTAAAGGATTCAAATCGAATTACAAGAACATGAAAATTATGATACTACACATTTAAATATAAACAACAACATATCCAATGGAATTCCATAAGTGGGATCTGAGGAGGGTAGAATGTACACAAACCTTACCATTACCTCCTAGAAGTAGAGAGACTCTTTCCTGAAAACCCTCATTTCAAAAACCCATAAGCAGAATAAACTAGATATGACAAAAAGAAAAAGAAAGGGAATAGCAAGAGCTACTAATAACGAAAAACACATAACAATATGTAAGTACGATAAATTTAACATCCATACAACTAATAATGACATACACACTTAAATATAAGCAAATAAAAATTAAACCTCTATAAAATAGCAAAACAAATTAAATTAAAGCCTTAAATTCAAATCAAGCTTTGATTCTTCTTCTTCTTCATTATTCTTTTTTGCTTCCTCCTTTTCCACTCCAATCTTTGTATGATTATTTCCATCAAGACTATCTTCAACATTGATTGGTGAATTCATTAAATTGAAACCCTTTGCATTATTTCTTTTCTCAAGATGGGAATTCTCCAAAGAAGCACCAAGAATATTATTTCCTTGAACATTTTCAGTCCTCAAAAATGATGAGCTTGATGATGATGACCACTTCTCAGGGTTCAATCGAAAATTGTAGCCTGAAAAGAATGGCCATGTTTGATAGGAAGTAGGCTTATGAATCGCGGAAGAATCTCCTTGAACACCAAGAGATGAGCGAGTAGCAAAAGAACTGTGAAATGGTATGTGTGAGTTGAAATTCGAATAGGGATTGTAGTAGGGGTGATAATTGGGAGGACCAAAAGATGGAACAACATCAACAAGTCCGTTTCGCCTTTTAGCCAAAGCCCGCTCTTGTTTGTGAGCATTTTGGTGTCCCCCTAGGGCTTGAGAGGTGGAGAATTCTCTCTTGCAGAAGCTGCAAGAGAAAGTCCTAGCATCCGAGGAACGCCTCTGCTTAGGTGTTGCCTCGTTGGAAGACTCACTAGCACGAGCCGGAGTTGAATTGAAAAGTTTGAGTTCAAGATCCGAAGAATTAGCATTCTTTTTATTGTTGTTGTAACTATTATGTACTTTGAGATCAAGAAGTACACCATGTTGTGAGCCTTCCACAACTTTTTCTTTCATCTTCTTCGTGTTTCTAACGATTTCATGAGATTCTTCTGAGGTTGCTGATATGCTAGAAGCCTCAGAAGAACACGATTTTTTCATTTCCCTCTCTATACTAATGTTTATGTTTGTGAAAATTAACTTGATGAAAGAATGAGGATAATAAATCTTTTAAATAGACAAGATTATAAATACAAAATCATCCAAATATGGAAAATTAATTATTGCATGGCGTTACAAATATACAAATTCACACAATCAACTAATACTTAATGTGGTGTTCTACTAGAGGATCAAATCAACTTGCTAGAAATACTAATTCCATCAATGTATATCAAGCTATCAGATCTTGCTTTAATTAAATGTCACTATTATAACATAAATGGTAATATTGAGATTAAGTGTCTTATTCTCACACATTTATTAAGTTCTATTTTGAGTTTAAAATGATTCATTTTATATGGATATAAATTATTTGATTAACAAAAATAAGTTTAGTGCATAATCACTAGATGCATGTAGTGATGCGTTACTCTTTTTCTATTAAGATTTGATACTTTATATCTTGCATGTTAATTAAATCTAGCTGTATATTAATTTTTTTTTACAAGTTTAAGCTATTGAAATTGATTTATTACATTTCCTTTTAAAGATGATCATAATAATACAATGATTCAAAAATGCCCTTTTTAAGTTTAAGGAAAAATATTTTGGACTAAAATATCCTCTTATATTGAGTGGTACCATATAGATGGTAAATCGACTGAAGCAACTATGGGATAACTTAATTTTTAAGTTTCCCTTGTGGTATTTTATGATAATTTTATTTCATTTACTTTTTTTTAAAGTAAATTTTTTGACTGTAACATCATTTTATTTATAATAAAGTTTACATGAGATACTAGAAACATATAGAAAGACCCAGTCCGCCTAAGCTGAACTTTATCCGTTGCTAGACTTTATTTTTGTTTGTTAATTTACTGCCTATTTTCGGAGGACATTTATTTTGGACTAAAATATCCTTATATTAAGTGGTACCATATAAATGGTAAATCAACTTGAGCAACTGTGGTATGTAAGTCATGATAAATCGGTAGAGATTCAATTCAGCTACGTTGTTTTATTGGATAACTTAATTTTTGGTTTTCCCTTGTGGGTACTTCATGATACATTTATTTCATTTACTCTTTTTCGTAAGTAAATTTTTGATGACTGTTGCACCATTTTATTTATAATAAAAACAGAAAATATGTCCACCGAAAATAGGCCGCAAATTAAAACAAACAAAAATAAGGCTTAGCAATGGATAAAGTCCGGCCCAGATGGACTGGACCTTTCTATATGTTTCTAATTTTTAGTACTTATGTAAACTCATTTAATAAATACAGGAAATAATTATGCATACAAGCAAACATATATTAATTAGCTAATACGACTATAGTTTTGAAATAACCCTTTCCAACGAGTCAATACTCAAGTAGAGGCGTTCCTCAAATGCTAGGACTTTCCCTTGTACCTTCTGTGAGAGAGAGTTCTTCACTTCCCAAACCTTACCGGGACACCAAAATTCTCACAAACATGAAAGGGCATTGGCTAAAAAGAAAATGGGCTTGTTGTTTCGCTTATGTCCCTCTCAATTATCATCCCTATGCGAATTTCAACTCACGCATGTCATTTCACGTTTTTTTTGCTTCTCGATCATCACTTGATGTTCAAGAAGATGCTGCTGCAATTCTTAAGCCTACATCCTATCAGTCATGACCATTTTTTCCCGGCTACAATTTTTCATTTGACCCTGGGAAGTGGTCATCATCAATATCAAACTCATCATTTTCTAGGTCATAAAATCTCCAAGAAAATCACATGGGTAAGATCAGAATAGGAGGTGCTTCTTTGAAGAAATTTTTCTAATTTTGAGAACAAAAATAGTGAAAAGAATTTCAATTTAATGGATTCACCAATCGATCTTGCTAATCTTGATGGAAATAATTATATGAAAATGAAATTGGGAAAGGAAGAAGCAGAAAAGAATAATAAAGAAGAAGAGCTTGATTTGGATCTAAAGCTTTGTTTATTTGACTTATGTTTAGTCATTTCATGAATGTTTAATTTTATTTGTGCACTAATTTTAGTAGAATTTGTGATATATTTTGTTCCCGTTTTCTTAATAGTTTGATTTGAATACATTGATTCACTCTGGTTTCTTTTCCTAAAATAGTTGAAATTGGCTTCATATATTTTGAAACTAAGAGATATATATATATATATAACATTTATATTTGTTGTTTTTTTATAACTAGATGTTTATAAACCTAACAGTCATTTTCACTCTTGTCGGGACAAAAATATTTAAATTAAAACTTATGATTTTCTAGTGTTAAAAACATTAATAGTATAATTCAAAAAGAAAACTCAGTATTTTAAACTGTACAAGTGAGTAATGATGATTTGGACTTAGACATAGTTATATTGAGTGTGGAAAACCTCGTTTCGGCATATGGATTTAATTCACGCTTTAGGATTCAAAAGTTGAAATTATTACTTGAGTTAATGGTAAAAAACATGCCTAAAGTATTTTAATTTTTGAGTTTCATACTTGACCTATTAGATGCATGAATTTCCCTGAATTGACTGGCAAGTTTGTCAAAATACAAAATTGAGGTGTATTTTGACAAAATTGTGAATCAGTTAAGGTTGGAAACGCGCACATATGATAATTCAAGCATGAAATTAAAAAAATTGAGATGTATTTCCAACCTTGCAGATCAAGTTGAAAACCCGCATATATTACGTAAATATGAATCCACAAATAAATAAAATTTAAAAATTTGGCATGACAGAACTTATTACTCTCTCCGTCCCATTTTATGTAACACCGTTTGACTTGACACGGTGTTTAAGAAAAAAAGGAAGACTTTTAAAACTTATATCTAAAATCATTCTTAAATATTTGTGTGGTTGAGATTAATTTCATGAAGGGTAAAAAGAAATTTTAAAGGTAAATTGTTTCCAAGTAGAGTAAGGTAACATTCTTTTTGGGAAGGACAAAAAAGGAAAGAGTGCCACATAAAATGAGACAGAGGGAGTATTATTTTTAATATTATGCAAATATAAACTCATAAATAAAATTTGTGCGCTAATTTATTTAAATATATTTACTAGTACAAAAATACAAATCTATAACATAAAATAAAGAAAATGTAAAAGAATTTGAAAAATATTTTTATCTTTAAATATTTAATCTCATGGTATTAAATAACAACATTACCCCATTGCCTCAAAGGCTCCCGCCCATTGCGGGGTAAGGGGGATCGAATGTACGCAGCCTGACCTCTATGTTTAAGACATAGATCGACTGTTTCCGGATTTAATCTCATGGTATTAAATCCTATATATTACTAATACCATCAAATGAAGAGTATTAGTTATACATCCTATAATACCATGTGAGGCGTATATCTAATACATGAATTAGTTACATTAGGTCCATAATTCCTACCAAACAAAATACTACATAAATTATTTCTCCTAATACATCCTGCCAAACGCCCTAGGAGTCTTGTTTTAAAGATATAGTGCATTTACTTTTTAGCAAAAGGAGTTTGGATGAACTTCTTGTGTTTCCTAGCTCCACTAATGGAGAACAATCCCGAGTCTTTAGTGAAATGACACTCTTAAAAGGAAGAAAAATAAAGTGGAGGGTCAAAAACACACTTAACATAATTTAACTTAGTGAGTTATGCACCCGAATGATCAAATGTATGGATTTTCAACCTGAACTGACCAATAATTTTGTCAAAATACACTTCAAACATCAATTGTTCCCATAAAGTATCTGAACAATGTTGATATTTCAAGTAGAAAAAGGGAACTCGCACACCTAATAGCTCAAGTATGAAATTCAAAAAGCAGAACACTGCAAGCATGTTTTTGACCATTAATCCAAGTAAATAATCTCAACTTTAAACCCTAACGCTTTAAATCCATATTCCGAAAAGAGGTTTTGCATACTCAATATAACAATAACTATGTTTCAATCAAAATCATCACCACTCATTTTACAGTTTGAAATCTTAATTTTCCTTTTTGAACTGTACTATTATATTTTTAACACCAGACAATCATGGATCTTAATTTAAAGATTTTTGTCCTGATAAAAATGGAAACGACTGTTTAGGCTTATAAACATCTAGTTATAAAACACAATAAAATAAATATCTCTTGTTTCAAAATATATTAAATCAGTTCAACTATTTAAACAAAAAAGGGCGATTGACATTCAAATCAAACTACAAGAACATGGGAATTAAAATATATTACAAAGATCTACAAAAACATTGCACAAATTACATTAAACATTCATGAAATAACTAAAAATAACTAGAGCTTTAGATCTAAATCAAGCTCATCTTCATTATTCTTTTCTACTTCCTCCCCTCTCAATTTCATTTTCATATAATTATTTGCACCAAGATTATCAACATTGATTGGTGAATCCATTAAATTGAAATCATTTCCACTATTTTTGTTCTCAAAAATAGGGAAATTCTTCAAAGAAACACCCCCTATTCCATTCTTACCCATGTAATTTTCTTGGAGATTTTCTGACCAAGAAAATGATAAACTTGATGCGGACGATGACCATTTCTCAGGATTAGATGGAAAATTGTAGCTAGGAAAAAATGGCCATGTTTGATAGGAAGCAGGCTTAAGAACCACAAGAGGATCTCCTTGAACACCAACTGATGATCGAGAAGCAAAAGAACCGTGAAATGGCATGCGATAGTTGAAATTCGCATAGGGATGATAATTGGGAGGGACAGAAGGCGAAACAACATCAACAAGCCCATTTTTCTTTTTAGCCAATGCCCTTTCATGTTTGTGAGCATTTTGGTGTCCCCCTAAGGCTTGGGAAGTGGAGAACTCTTTCTCACAGAAGGTACAAGAGAAAGTCCTACCAGTTAAGGAACGCCTCTGCTTGGGCGTTGCCTCCTTGGAAGGCTCACCAACATGAGTCGGAGTTGAACTGAGAAGATTCAGTTCAAGATTTGAACAATTGGAACTTTTGTTGTTGTTGTTACCATTTTGATCTTTGAGATCAAGTAGATCAACAGATGGTAAGTCATGTGGCTTTGATTGCGAGCCTTCAACAACTTTTTCTTTCGTGTTCTTCATGTTTGGGACGATTTTATGAGATTTTTCTGAAGTTGCAGCTAGACTAGAAGCCTCAGAAGAACTTAGCTTTTCCAGAGCAAAAGCATCCATTTTGTCTCTATATACTACTGTTTATGTTCTTGAGATGAAGTTAACTTGGATGAAAGAATGAAGAGGATAATAAATCTTTTATATGGACAATGTTATAAAAACAAAATCCCCCAAATATGGAAAATTAATGCCGCTTGGCATTACAAATTTACAAATACAGACAACCAACTCATAATTCTACTAGAGGATCATATAAACTTGCTAGAAATAGTAATTTCATCAATATATTTCAAGCTATCATATCTTTGCTTTAATTAAATGCCACTATTAATAATTATTATGCAAAATGGTAAGATGTAGATTAACTGTCTTATTATCACACGTTTATTGAGTTCTATTTGAGTTTAAAATGACTAATTCTATATGGATATAAATAAATTCGAAGATAAGTTTTGGTGATGTGCTACTGTTTTTCTATAAACGGTATCTCTATACAGAATTGATACTCTATATCTTGCATATTATGACATATTAAATTTATTACAAGTTTAAACTATTGAAATTGTTCTGCCTTGTATATAGTTACTACATTGATTAATTACATTTCCTTTGTTAAGGTGATCATTATGATTCTGAAATATTAATACAGAAATATTAATACATCTGATTTTAAAATTTGAATCAAACTTTTGACTATATGCCATCTCACAGCATTTAAGCCAATATCATTTTATCATCATACAATAAACATTAGTTACATATTTAAGCACATAAATAACTAAAGCTATACGCAAGTTGCTCAGACTCTCCAAAAATGTTGCCGCACCCATGTCGGATCCTTGACACATACACTATTTTTGGAGAATCCGACACGCACCTGTCGACAATTTTGAAGAGTCCAAGCAACATAGACTATCAAATTCTTTCTACAAAGATATTTCCACATTTGAATGCATTATATTACTAATACAATATTGTGCTACTTCTGAGGGCATAAAGTCTTGACAATTTTTATTTTAACCTATCCACTATTGCTAAAATGAATGGAAACCAATAAGAGAAACTATCAATATACTTATGGGAGTGAAGAGAATATGATAGTTATAAGTAGCAAAATCTATAGCAATTAGGATATGCTATGAACTTGTCTAATTTTCATTGTCTAGTTATTGGGGAATATAATACTATGGCGCTTTTGACATCAAATACAAGATTGATCGTAGTAAATAAGCTTCAATCCTTTTTCTATGAAAGCAAATAAAACTACTTTGGACTAGTTAACAACTTGAGTGATATTCATTGACGAAGTCCTATCTAAGGGCCTTAGTTTCCCTTGAATTCCGTCTCTATAACGAGTAAACCAACACCACAAAGGAGATATCTTCTAGCCATAGATGAAGTCCTATCTAAGGGTCTTTGTTTCCCTTGAATTCCGTTCTCTATAACGAGTAAAACATGAGTAAAACGACAATAGAAAGAAAACTTCTTCTAGTCATAGATGAACTCTTTTTTTTTTGATTTGCACCGGATGTCCGAGTCTTTTAGAGCCCCGACTAATCCCGAGGGTGCACAGGCCCTCAGCAAGGAGTTTCCCGCAAGTGCACCATGGTTAATTCAGGTTTTACCCGGTCCGATGGCCCTCAGAAATTGTTTGCACCCAGTCATAGATGAACTCTTCCCCAACGGCTTTTGTCTGTCCTTGGATTCCGTTCTCTTTTACGAGTAAAACAACAATAGAAAAAAGATTCCCCCTAGCCATAGATAAAGTCCTACCTAAGGGCCTTTATTTCCCTTGAATTGCGCTCCTTATTACGAGTAAAACAAAAGTAGAAAGAAAATCTCTTCTAGCCAAAGCTAAAGTCTTATCTAAGGGCCTTTGTGTCCCTTGAATTTCGTTCTTTAATAGAGTAAAACAACAATAGAAAGAAAGTATCTTCTAGCCATAGATTAAATTCTATCTAAGGGCCTTTGTTGCCCCTAAATTCTGGCTCCTATAATGAGTAAAAAACAATATCAAACGAGAACTACTTATATGAGTCAATACATAGTTAACAATAATTACATTGATGAAATTGCCTTTTATAATGTGAATATTACACATATTTTCTCAACTTCTCCACTTTCATGTTTGTATTGAAGGAATCAATTGTCACAAGTAATGAAAACTTCCCTTAACGAGAGGTTTCGAGCTCGAACTCTAAGAATGAAGAACATTTTAACAGAGAGCACTTTACCCCCATTAATTAGCTTACCCAACACAAATAAAATCAATCAGACAAACAATTTTCAAATACTGGATGATTAAACCAAACAAAAACTTGAAAGTTTAGACATTTTTGTACTCACAATAAGATAAATCTAAAGGACAACCTGGTGCACTAAAACCCCCGATATGCATGAGGGACGAACCATAGGGTTATTATATGCAACCTTACCCCAATAGGTTGTTTCCACGGTTTGAATCTGTGATTACTATAAGATTAATCTTATAGTAATCTATAACTTAAAATTCTCAAAACATCCTGGTTCCTACATTGTTTTTCAAATACTATCCACAATAAAAACTATCCAAAGTAATACATAATGAATTCAATAACTCTAAAAGAGCGCAAGCTCGGTGCACTAAAGCTCCCGCTATGGACAGGGTCCAGGGAAAGGCCCGACCTAAAGGGTCTATTGTCCCGCAGCCTTACCTTGCATTTTCGTCAGAGGCTGTTTCCAAGACTTGAACCCGTGACCTCCTGGTCACATGGTAGCAACTTTACCAATTACTCCAAGGCTCCCCTTCAAGAGCTCTTCATAACAAAACAAAACAACAAATTAAAGAAAAATAACAAAACTTGGATCCATACTTACTAACTACTCAAGATTTTTTTCTCTGTCTTTAATTTTTATTCACTTTCAATAGAGTTTACCATATACCATAGATGTCAACCACTTTATTATTTTCTTTAATAGGTGTAATGAATTAACCGGTGATGTTCCAAAAAAGGTGGGATTCTGTTGTAATCCTAAAACAACATAGCCTAGCCATATTAACAGTAACAAAATTCTACTCCTTATAATTATTGTGATCTACTCATGGCTTAGGCGAATCACTTTAAAAAGCATGAGTTGATTCGGCAAAGTTCACTGAATGCTTATTATTTTGCTAGTCACATTCAGGTTCCTCTCATGAATATCAAAATCTCGCAAAATTCAACCCCCACCCCAATCCACCCTTTCTCACTCCCCCTCCCCCACCCCCCTTAATTCTCGCTGTCTCCCATGCCATTTCTCCCTTTGCTCAAGCATTAGCTTCTTCAGGAATATCATCTTTTATGTGGCTTTCTAACTAATTTTACATAACTAAACAAGCAAAATTCACATGCAAAACCGCTTTGAGCAACAATATTCTTTCCTTCTAACCGAATCATCGATGAAGCGTCTTCTTGACTAAAAATGTGGAGTGTTTTTTTGTGAGAAAAAGGAGGAATAAAGGGGGCTTGCTAATTGGTTTAGGGAGCCTTTCTTGAACGACTAGTGCCATTCTCGTGAGCTGCTTCTAGTATTTATTTGTCCAACCACAAAAGTAATAAAATAGTAGTATAAATAAGCACAAATATCAAAGAGAATCTAACCAAAACCTGTTTCCCTCTAATAGCTTTTGAGTCTAAAGGTTCGGAGCCTGTTCTCTATTGTAAATAGTTTTCCTTACACAAAGAATTCAAGTGTTCCTGCAAAACTAGTTTTCTTCATTCCATTGGTCTCAAAATTGCTTCCCTTCTTTGAAGCTGGTTACTTCCTAAATGTACCAAGAGTACCCTCTAAAATGTTCCGTGGATTCTTGCCTTCTATGACTCAAATTTCATGAGACAAAGCAGGGCTAGATTCAATCCACTCTAATTGTTTTACATTTATTATTCCATCTTATTTTTCTCATAAAAATAAATCACTACGGATTTTCTTCTCAATTTTCTGCAATATTTTGGTCAATATATTGTGTATAAACTTATGTCATGCATATGTAGAAAAGAAAAGTTTACTATGGCATCATCTACTCTTTTTGCACAATCTGTTAGGCTATGTTTTCAAAAATATATCTTGCAGAACTGTTCATAATTCTTGATGGTTTCTCCAGTTTCAGGACAATTCAAGCAAGTTATGGAGAAACAGAATATAGACTTGTACTGGCGGAACATTCAGATTATGCAGGAGAATGACAGACTAAGGAAGACTGCTCAACGGCTCAGACAGGAGAACGAAGCTTTGTATTCTGAGCTGAAACAGAGACTAGCAGCAGCAAGAATTAAACAAGTACCTGAACTTGAACTCACACTTGGCCCCAGTTCTGCTGCAGATCAAAAGAAATCCAAGAATCCTCAGCCACCTCCATGCAGCTAAAGTGACTCCCAAGTGCTTCTGCCTGGTCTCCATGATCCAAGCTCAAGGTTATGGGAAGTTTTTACTATGAATGCTGATTGTATTGCTGCAATTATATCTGTTGTTTGAGACAATATGGTTTATCGGAATAAGCAGTTGTTAAATAAAGTATTAAACATATCTATATTACTTAAAGATGTATCGTTGTGTAGTCCTGTTTGTGATATTTAACGGACAGTTTCTTTATCAATTCGAACTTTACTAAGTGCTTCTACAAGCATTTACTAGAAAGTCATAGTTTAGCTGTTTGTAATCTAAAATCAATCTTTTCATCCTCTAATATGCACTTTTTTCATGGTTTGAAAACAATAACAAGAAGTAATTACCAACAGAAGCTGTCGTGAATTTTCTGATCCCTTAACATTACTTAGTTTTAAATGGTCAATTTGCCCCTCCCTATTAAGATTTCTCTAAGAAAAGAAGAAATTATGTACTTCAACATAAGAACAGAGATAAGGTATACGAGTTCTTTCTAAATCCTCTTGGCAACACCATTTAAAATCAACAGCAAACTAACCAACATAAGGTACATCCTTTTCAACAGAACATGAAACTATACTAATAGGCCAGATTAATTTTAAAATTAGAGTTGTCCCTCTAATTAATAGAGTCTAGTGAGGGACATTCTTTAGCATGTTTCAATACTAGTCACTGAAATTGACATATACAACAAGAAGTTTTTGGGATAGATGGATAGCTTATCTATCATAATCTTTTAAAGAGCGGACATACTTTCAAACATAACAAAGAGAGATGTTTATGAAACAAGAAATAAATCTTTGTTCATGTCTCTAAAACAAGAGATGAAGAACGCCTTACTCAACACACAAACTTAAATAATTAGAAAAAAAAGTTACTACCAAGAAAAAGAGCAACAGACAAATTGAATGCTAAATTAGCAGTGTTGAATATTTTATGTACACTCCAAGGCAGACAGGTGATATATTGGAAACCATTGATTGAGAACTATCTATTTCGTTGATTAGAAAAAGCACAGCATACCAGAGAATATGTGAAGATTATCCATCTTTGGTTCAAAATACAATTTCGAATGGAATTAGTCGCAAACATTCACTTGTAGCATACCATATTTCAACAGATAAACGTTAAGTTTTCTACCGCATGTACATTCCCATAATGATGGTATCTTTCCAAAGTCAAACTTTGTTGTTCAACATCTTGACCTAGTCCCTTAGAAGGTATTGTTAAAAGATTATCAATTCCTAATGAAATGGAGGCAGCAGTAGCTTGTTGGAACCTAGAGTTTTTACTTGATCCAGGATATGTCATGTATATGTCATTCTGAAGTGCTCTATTAATCTACTAATAAGTAGTTTAATGGCAGTTCCATCTAGTAAGGTTCAGCACATACACTAGATTACAGACATTCCACCAATAAAGCCATACAACAACAATATCACATACCCAGTGGAATCCCACAAGTGGGGTTTGAGGAGGGTAGAATGTATGCAGACCTTACCACTACCTCATAGAGGTAGAGAGACTATTTCCTGAGGACCCTCGTCTCAAAAACCCATAAGTAGAATAAACTAGATATAAAAGAAAGGGAAAAAAAAGAAAAGGAAACAGAAAGAGCGACTGATAACGAAAAACACATGATGGTATGCAAATATGATAAAATTAACATATATAAGACGGATAATGGCAACACAAGATATAAAGGCACGACTAAATCTTGAAAAGAATAATACTGGACAAACAATGTAATATCAATCTTGAAAAGAATGCTAGACAAATGACATTTGCCCTCTTTGTTGTTGTCTATGGTCAATGAAGTATCAGTGACATTTTTTCAATTAGCAGCATTCTACTTAAGAAGATTTCCTCCTGAGTCAAATATCAGCAACAAGAATGTGTCTAAACTCTAAAGATCTTACCTTTGGAAGAAGTAATGCGTCTAAACTTGAATTTGCCAAATTTTACTTCGTGCAAATTCATGTTCTTCGATTTAACTCAGATTCAAAAGGATAAAAATGAGATACCTATTATACTCTAGAATTCAGTTATATTGACATAGAGAATCTGCACAATTAACCAGGACATAAGGAATAAGATAGTTGAAAGAATTCAGAAAATTCGAGAGATGTGAAAAATGGTAATAGCAGAGAGACTTTTGAGATGACATCTACCGCAAAGCTATGGGGCAAAACACGTTATTTTGTAACTTTGCATGCAACGCATGTGGAGACATAGGCTACTGACCGAGTTTCTCATAAATTAGTATGATAAGATTAAGGATAGTTGCATTAAAGAACTTCTCAGAAATAATTTGCGGAACACGGTGATATGTGCAGCAAATAAACTACTAATAATTTGCTGAGTCTCTTGGAGGAGGTATTCTGCCGGCAAGGTCTGAGTATTGGTAGCCCCTGACAGCAGTTGAAGGAAATATCCATCGACAAGACTTTTGTGCTGCTAAAGAACGATTCCCAGACCTAATATTAAGCAGGACTAAGAGTTAGTTTAAATTACTGATTTCGCACCAGGTAGCAGTTCAAGTAATTAACTCTTACTATTACTGCCACTTATAGTTGTGACGTCTCTTGTGAACAGCTCATAACGGGTAAAGTATATCAGAATCCAAGAGTGTTCCTTGTCTGTATTCTCGTCTGTATTCTCGTGAATGTGAAAGGCGGAACAGAAAGTGATTCCAATGGGCCATCTGTTGGGAAAAATAAAACCCTTTTTCCCTTAACCCCAAGATCTCCGCCCTTTTGCAAAAAAAGAAAAATTGAGAAATAAAACAACACAAGAATTTAACGTGGAAACCCAAAACCAGGAAAAACCACAACCGTTGTC
>JAOTQR010000001.1:201227-214713 GCA_025774065.1 Solanum ossicruentum | reverse complement strand
AAATCAATTTAAAAACTTTAATTTTATAAAAACTTTAAATATTCAAAACTCTAATTTTTCAAAAAATTCAAATTTTAAAAATTTTAATTTTTTAAAAAATATTTGAATTCATTATTTATCAAAAAAGGTAAAAAAAAATGTGTAAAAAAATAGAGAGGAAAATGCTAAAAAGAAGGAGAAGAAAGTGTATGTTAATTTGAAAATAAATAGTATATATATTTTAAAAATGTAGTAGGGATAAAAGGGTCAAATTACGTTTTTTTTACTATTGCAATGTTCAAAAATGCCCCCCCCCCCCCCCCCCCCCCACGCCTAATTTTTGTGTTAAACGTTATGTCAGCAAGTAGTGTCTAATTGTTCAGGAATTGACAAGTTGGAGTGTCTATTTGTGCAAATTGAAAGTTTGAGTTTCAACTTATAATTTCGTGCCAAATTTAGGGTCAAATTTGTATATTGTGCCTATAAATAATGTAGAATAAATTTCATGGAGTGGTCATTCAATTTATTTTTATTACATAGTCTATACAAATAATTATTGACTTGACGTTTTCCTTCTTTCGATAGTTAACTTGAACTTAAAGCTTAAATTAGCGGGGACTACGGTGCAATATAGACTTACATGCACTGGTACTTGTTCTGCCTCCAATTACCAACAGATAAAAGACCTATAACAAGACTAAGTAAGAGGTATTGCTTACGACTTCTTAGTATCAAATCATATGTAGAAAAATATTATTTGAAAATTGTATTCAAATTTTCTTATATTTAATTGGTTAAAATTTTTGAAAAAAATATTCTTTTTAAGAAAACAAGTTTCTTAAAAGGAAGAAAATTATTTCTCTAGCAAGCAGGGAAAACAAGTTCCTTAGGTAAGGAAAAATGACTTCTAACAATAGAAAAAACAAGTTCAACAAGTGACATTTCATATCAATTATATTCTCTGTATCCTTCAACAGACATCATCTTCATCACCCCTCCTCGTAACAACGATATATCCCTGTCAACTTTCACCCACCTTTCAAAATTTGTCTTGATTTTATGCAAATATTTTTAGATAATAATTTTTTGAGCTGAGGGTTTTAGGAAACAACCTCTCGACTTCTATGAGGTAACGGTAAGGACTACGTACAATTTACCCTCCCCAGAGCCCACTTGTGGGATTTCACTGGGTACGTTGTTGTTGTTAATTTTTTGTGTACGTATCAAACACAAAATATAAGTACAGAGTTCATTTATTTTCCTAGAAAACATTTTCCTTCATACCAAACACATCCTACAATCAGGTGCGGCGCTTACCCTTATTTAGGGGGTTCATCCAACCCCCGCCCTCAGTGAAAATTTATACTATTTATATATGATTAAAATAATTTTTTATGTATATATAGTAGATGTCGAACCCTAATACTAGTTTATATGTCTAATTTTTCAAATTTAGAATCACCTTAGTAAAAATTTTGGCTCCGCCACTGCGTACAAGTTCCAAAAAAAGTTATTTATTTCTTAAGTTTCATGCTCAATTAAATAAATTTAACCAATTAAAATGAGAGGAATGAAGTAGTTTATTCTTGGACAAGTAAAAGAGAAGTAATTTGAATGGTCAATCACCACCATTTTTTTAAATTTCTTTGATTTGGTGCCTTTTAGGGAACAGAGAATTCTTGTTGAAATTTTATTAATTGTTGATCAAACCTTAATTACTTAGACTAAAGTTTTGCTAGTTCAATTCCTTTTAGGCTTGTTGTAGGTAGAGAAAATTGACTCAAGACTTTTCTTTCAAAGTCATCTTTATCATACTATTTTTCTTTTTCTTTTAATTTTTTTTTTGAGGATGACCTCATTTAATTTTTTATGTGTAGTCCTAATCTTTATCAAACTCATAATGTCATGTATTTATGTACTATAGAAAAATTGTAAAAGAAAATATTTTGGATAAATAATTACACGTGTCATTAAGTGACAATTCATTTATTTGACATGTTACTTGCGATTGAAGCTCATGAGTGAGATATGCAAGATCAAGGTGTCCATGAAACACACATATGTCAAGTTGAGATATTTTAATGATCACCAGATAAATTTAATTTAAATGTTAAAATGTAAATTAAGATTAAATTTGAGTGTCTATCGATGTATTTTGCGTTAAAGTATTAGCATAAGACAAAATGTTATACATTTTTATTGAGAACCAATGTAAGCTTGAAAGAAAAGAATTTGATGAAAATGACAAAAATAGTCCCTTATGTTTGAGAGTTGGTTCAAAATCATCTTTTTAATTTTTATTTCAAAGTAATTTTGGTCCTTTAAATTTGTCAAAATTAGCAGTTTTGGTCTATATTTAGAGTCTGGCGCAATTTTTGAGGTGTTATACTTGTCATATATCTTTGAATTTTCATGTAATTTTTTATGTTACATTTTGAGATTTGATAGACTTTCCTGGTATTTCTAGGAATCTCATAAAATTTAACAGAGAGAGCATAAATATAGCGACGGAACTAAGTGGGGTTTGTAAGTTTGGACAAATTCAATAGCTTTTTTGTAAACCCTGCATTTATATTAGAAAAATATGCTTTGTAATATTTTTTTTTCTTTAGAATCCTAAAACTCCTAATTCTGACTAGGCTTTTGATTATTTATTAATTAAAAATATATGATTGAGATAAAATCTTCTCATTTTTTGCAAACATAAATGATCAAAGTTGCTCAATAATATATTTAAAGGAATCATTTTGAACCCACCCCAAAATGTAAGACTTATTCCTCTATACTCTTAATAGTTTCAAAAATACAAACTATCATATCAATTCTATGGCAATTACACACAACACTTGGAGGTCAAGATCTCTCCACACCAATATTCAATACATAAATTTATATTGCTTCTTAATTTATCTTCATATGTATCTATGTAGAAAGAATGGATATAAAGAAGTATACTCTGAACTACTTATATATTTTTCTTTATTCTTGGTTTTACTTGAATACAATGTAAAATGAATCATGTATGGTAATAATAGTCTTAATAAACCGAGTCGAAAAGGGGTTCATCTGAATCCCCTTCGTCAAAAAATAACACTTATATGTATTATTGAACCTTCTCTGGGTTAATTTTTGTCTCTAACGCTGGTTCAGAATGTCCTTTTGAGACTCTTGAAGTCCAAAGAATCAACACACTCTCCTCTATCCCTATGCACATTCAACAACTTCAACAACTCACTAGCCTTATCTTTTGTTGTTTCACTACAACCAACTTGTAGCATCAACAAAAGCTTTTGAAAAGCACCAACTTGAAGTGCTTCAACAAGAACATCACAATCTTCATTATGTTCCCTTTCTTCATACTTGCAAATCTTCCACAAAATTGAGACTGAAAATTCAGTAGCCAAATTTGAAACTCTCAACAATTTCTTGACCAAAACAGGCACACTAAGTGCATAACCATAAGCCCTTTTCACCCCTTCTTCATAGCTCAATATCCCATCCAAAACACCTAATGCCTTTTCACATATGCTTTTGTCACAATCCACAAGAAGTTCTATCAACAATTCAACTAACCCCACATCAACAAATCTTGATTTTGTTGATGAATTAGTTACCATATTATAAAGTGTTAATAAAGAAGCTTTAGTAGTGCTAGGACAAATTGGCTCTTTTACTAACTTCACTAGACCTTCTAAAGCACCTTCAATACTCAACAAGATTTCAACTTTTTCATGTTCATCCATTTTCAAGATTTCTCTAAGGACAAGAACTGCATTCCTCCTACTTGATAAACTCCCATTCTTCAAGAACCATGCTATGCAACGTAACGATGAAATCGACCCAAGAATTGTCTTGGACTTAGCATCCAAAGGGGAAAAAATTGTCAGAGTTGACAATATCACTTCCATTGTTGCACCATTTTTCGCGCTTTCCCCCTCTGAGAGCTCAAGAAATGCTGACGACAACACCTTTCCTGTGCCATTTGTAACGAAACAACACTTGTTTCGATCACTTTCACTAGCCAAATCCTTCACTCTAGTGACTAACTCTTTGCATAAACTAGAGTCTTGCATCTCTGACTTGCTCGCGTTTGCTATTTTCGCGAGCAATTCAGAGACATCAGACGATGAAACTGGGATTCTTGGTGTTGGAATCCTATCGATCCCATGTTCCTTATTCTCGACACACCATTGCTGGATCATTTTTCGAATGTTGTGATTTGGAATCATGACAGGATCAAGAATGCCACCCCCACACTTC
This sequence comes from Solanum ossicruentum, assembly GCA_025774065.1. Lineage (NCBI taxonomy): Eukaryota > Viridiplantae > Streptophyta > Magnoliopsida > Solanales > Solanaceae > Solanum > Solanum ossicruentum. Next base: position 210,474 of record JAOTQR010000001.1, on the reverse strand, counting down.
AATTCTTGATTTGTGATAGGACATGTTTGATTCCCACCTTCATATATCCATTTCTCAATGTTTTTTCGATCATACGTTATCCCCGTTGATAAAGTCACTGGATCTTTCATCAATTCTAATGAAATTGGACATGTAAATTGGCTTGGTATCACTAACTCCATATTTGTTTTCTTCATAACTCCTCTCTTTGCCACCCTTTTCTCTGCTCTCTTTTTTCTCCATGTTGCAATCATCATTGGGAAGTAAAAAAAACGTCACTCGCTATCTGAATGACTAAACAAAAACCAGCTAACGAACCGAACCCCCCAAAAAACTCAAACTTTACTAGAATCTTGAAAATGGTTTTTGTTTTGTTAGGACTCAATTCAAGTAGAGTTGTGTGTGTTATATAACATAGATATAAGTGGTGATTTAATATGTATGTATGTGTTTGATGTCACGTTGTTCAATTCAAACTTTGAAGTTTATTTAATTTGGTTAGTCCAATAATTTAAAGAAAAACGTTCAAGAACGTGTGGGTGGTGGGGGGAGGACTTGAATATTGACTTTAGTATGAAAGATTTGACTTGGTAAAAGTGAACCCAAAATATGGTGACCAAGAAGGTGGGCTTAGACCATGGAGTTTGGAATAGGATTTTTTTTTTCCTTCAAAAACGAAATAATAAAGTAAAGTATTATGGTCAGATGAATAAGATTTCTGTATCTAATGATAAAGATAATTTTATCCCAAAAAGTAATTCATCATCATATATTATAAATATGGAGAAAAATATTAAGTAGATATGTATAATGTTATTCTTGGACGGAGGGAGTCCGAATGAACTCCTTTCTCCTAAGGTGAGTTTACATATAAATAATGAGTTCGATCATGTATATCGTAACTCATATATATTACTCCCTTTATACTAGCTGGCGTAGAATATAATTGTAAAAGGAAGATGTTTAAACTTGTGATTTAATTTCAATCAAATTAAAGATTTTATGTGGCATAAATTTTCTCGTTAAGGGCAAAACGTGAAAGTTAAATTGTTATATATATATATATAGAGAGAGAGAGTGTGTGTCATTTCTTTAATTTTAGACTTATTATAATTAAAAAAAAGTCATATAAATTAAAAAATAATAAGAAAATCATTAAATATCTGATTGTTAACTTAGTTAAGATAATTACACGTTAGCTTGAGGTCATTATAAAAATTTATAAACTTTGGATCTTAATATTTCTTTATCTTTGTCTGTCACCGTCTTCATCTTTAACTAGATATTTTGAGTTCAAGTCGTGTGAACGAAAAAAATTTATCAAAAAATAATTTCTCATTTCTACTGTATCTTACATGGTATAAATTTGAATTAATCGAGATCTTAAACGTGTATTGAAAATTAGATGAAAAGGACAAAAATAAAAAGAATCAATGGATTTGATTTTGACTAGAGAATGAGGGAAAACGAGTCGGTGTGACCCGACTAAGTTTTTTGAGGAGACAAAGTAATACTAACGTTTATTATTTGATCAATTTTTATTTATTTAGGATAACTACACTTTCCTCCCTATAAGTTTTATTTATTACATATTGGTCTATTCTCATTTCCAAAGTGTTTTAGTATGACTTTCCAACTTTGGAGCTGATAATTGCGATAAATATCAAATTTCTACATATAAGGTTTGTTTAATTTATGATTTTATGATTCTTATTTACTTCTAATTATAAGTATTTCGTGAATCAATCTTTATTTTGAAATATAAGTCGTTTATATTTGAAATGTATTAATTTTGTACTTGTTTGCTTGTACTATTTAGAGGTTTAAACAATGGTAAAGTCAAATTTTTTATAAAGAATGTGTAATTATGTTAATGGCATATCAATAAAAAAGGCACTCATAAATATTTAACCATTGTATACTATATAATTTTTCAATAAAGGATGTGCACTAGATCACCCTTCGCCTATAGGTTTGGAGGAAAACTTTTTTTTTTTTTTTTGATTTTCAAGATTGAAATACTTCTTATGAAAGAGGGAATATTTGATGTTATCTTTATTATTTGTTGTAATGTAATATTCCTAACTCAATCCACAATTTGAAGGGCTATAACATAAGTTTACAAAATGTAGAGGGTTTATTTGTCAAATGCAAAACTAAAAGGACTAAACTGAACTAATTTTCTTTCTTTTTTCCTTTTTAGGCTTTAGTTTATACGCGGACTCGTTTTTCAGGTAGAAATATTGTTACGCTGCTTATACGCGAACTTACACGCACGCGTAATCTCTCTGTTTTAATTTGTTTATTTTTTTTAATTAATATAAAATTTATAAAAATAAAAAAATATTTTTAAAATTATATAATCTTAAATATGTCATATAATAAGTTAAAAATACAAAGTTATCAAAAAACAAAAATCACTCTTTTTTAAATAGATTAAAAAAATACAACAATAATATACCAAGTAGAGTCTAGGGAGAGTAAAATGTACGCAAACCTTACCACTATCTCATATAGACAGAAAGACTGTTTTTAAAAAACCTCTCCTAAAATTCGAGCATCATAATAAAAAGATACTAGATATTAAAAAAGAACAGAAAAAGATGAACTAGTAATAAAAAACTAGTAATAAAAAATAAATGATGATATGTAAATATAATAAAAGTAAACAAATATAAAATGAAAATAGATATAAAACATAAAATAAACAAATAAAGACAAAAAAGAATAACATTTTATAAATTTAGAATAACTTACAAAAATTCAACCATGCTCTAATTTTTTCTCATAATTTTCCATCGTAATGACTTACTTTTGTTTTAAAGAAAAAATTACGTGAACAAGTAAATATATATATACTAATAGCTAACATAGTTATAATTTAAAATTTTAAATTAATTATTTTATTCTAATTATTTCTCTTATTTACTATATCAAAAATTAAATCACGAGCTTCGTAAAATTCTAGTAAGATTTGGATCAAACAAAAAAGAAAATCTCATTTATCATATAATGTGACAGCTAACATTTTCTTCTTTGCATTTGCTTTTCTTAATATTTTAATTATAAAAGTTTAAGCCAGATTCTTCACAAACAGTGATGGATTTCCCTTGCCTCAAACAATGTAACAAAGTAAATAAATAAATAAGTAAATATATCGTGGTAAATGCACAAGAATTCATATATCCATTTAAAAAATATATATGATACTTGTTGTTTAGAACAAATTTTAATTTGATAAAAAATAAATTATAATTATAAATAAAATATGAAAGAAATATAATTTAATTGATAAATAGTGACGGAGTCAGAATTTTCTATAAGAGGGTTTAAAATTTTAAGAAGTAGACACATGAACTAACTGAATGAGGTTCAACATATTATATATATATAAACAAATTATTTTTATAATATAAAAATAGTATAATCTTTCGTCGAAGGGGGTATGAACCCCCTAATACCTATGTGGCTCCGCTATTGTTGATAAACAATGTGGGTACAAATCTATTCCTCCCTTGATTCTTCTCTCCTAAGATTTTGCCGTGATTCAAGAATTATAAATGATGTATTTCTCGAACTATGAATTTTCTCTCTTAAGATTTCTCCGTGATTCAAGTTCTATTCAGGGCCGACTCTATAGTATAAAAAAAGAGGCTATTGCTGTAGGCATCCACATTTGAGAGGCCTCATTTTTTTAATTAATAATAAATTACTATAAACATTTTAAAAATTAAATAAAAATTATGTCATTTAAAAAAAAATTGCATTCCAAAATACTACTCTTATGAAATATACTAATCAACTTTGTATCTTAAAAGAAAAATAGAGGAGTAAACTTTAAATAAAAAGTATATCATTTATTATTGTTTAAAAATTTTAGGCCTCCAATTTATTTTTGGCCTTAGGCCACGAAAATGGTTGAGCCATCCCTAGTTCTATTAGTGGTGTATTTCTCGAACTAGAATGATTTGATATTGATCTTCATAAAAGGATTTTATGTGGATCTTCTTGAAGTATTTGATTATCAAGAAGAGTCTGGTATATTTTGATCTCTTTATCAAGAAGAGTTTGATATATTTGATAATCAGGGGGTTCATCAGAACCCCCTTCAGTGAAAAATTATACTATTTTTATATAATAAAAATAATTTTTTATGTATATATATTAGATGTCGAACCCCTCTTAAATTACTTTATGTGTCTACTTATTAACATTGTGAACCCCTAAAGAAAAATTCCGATCCGCCGCTGAGGAGAGCACGAGACAATAGTGAAAAATTATATAAATTGAAACAAGAAAAAAAATGAAAACATTAAAAAAAAGTGTATATATAAAAGGCAAAATAATTTTTTTTTTTGGGTCCACCCCCTAAAATATTAAAGTTATTTATAAATAAAAAAAAAAAAGAAGAAGAAGAAGAAAAGAAAATAGGCCTACAAGTGGTACTTTTATTCTCTTGTGCCTTGCTAATACACAAAGTTTCAAAAGAAATAAATACCAAACTTTCATAAGAAGCAAATTAAAACCCTTTAAACAAAGTATATGTCCTCTCTTTAATTTTTACTTATTTATATGCTAGCTAGATATATAGTAGATCAAATCATACACCAAAAATATCCAACTAAAAAAAAATTAACTAAACTTTTTTCTTCCTTTCTTCTTCATCCACATTATTTTTTTATTTTTTTCCCTCCATGGATACCAGTGTAACGTATCAGTATTATCGACCTGCTTCAAGGATAACAATTTTTGCTCACATTTTTGGTGTTATAGCTTTGATTCTTATGCTAGTTTGGTTGTTGCATTATCGTGAAGGCGTTGATCTCGATTCATATGATCCTAGTAAAATTTTTAATGTATGTATATACTATATATATACATTGATTTTCATTGTAAAACTTAAATTCAAAGTTGTAAAATTAATTAAATGTTACTATCTTCTGCAGGTTCATCCACTTTTGATGTTCTTGGGGGTTATTTTCTTGTCTGGTGAAGGTATATATGTACTATATATCGATGATTTTTATCTATTATAACAAGTTATTATCATAATTTATATATTAACAAATTGTAAGGTACCCATTATTATTATAAAAAAATTTAAGTACTTTAGTGTCCACAAATTAATTTTTTTTGTTTTTTGGTCAGAATATAGGTATATGTCTAAAATAGTCTATGAACATATATGTTGCAACTACCACATCCATTTCAATTTTATATTGCAAAGTTTAAACACACTCAAAAAAAAAAATTAATAAAAAGAAAAACTTCTTAAATTTGATTGTGGTAAACATGCAATAACATTATTATGATATAAGGTTTTTGAAATTTATAGTCTGAATTATTATATAACATTTATTTTGTCTATAAAAATTAAAAATTTCTCCTTAATTAGGATAAAATTAAAATTTATGATAAATTATTTTCAAATTTTAGAAAATTATCATTTTTCTAAATTTATTAGATAGAAATTTTGTCAAATAAAGGACCACTCACCAAAACACTCATGTCTTGCTTAAGCTAGTATATTATATTGATTCAATAGAATTTAATAGTTTAGTTCTATATGCGTTGAGAAATTCACTAAATATGTATATATATAATTAAGATCCAAATCCCGTTGAGTTGCGGGTTTATTGACAAATGAGGGATCACTAAAATCAATAAATTTTAAAATTTTGAATCTGTTTGTCTCTAAATACGACCTAAGTTGCACACTCTTCATTTTCAATGTCTCATTCGTATCAAATTCTTTGAAAATACACTAATTTTAGCAAATTTGACACGTACCCGCTGACACTTTTGTAGAATCCGATAATATAATAACTTTTTTCCACCTTTTTCTTTTTTTAATGGGCAGCATTGATGGCATACAAGACAGTGAGGGGAGATAGACAAGCAAAGAAATCTGTACATTTTTTCCTTCATTTATGTGCAATTATTCTGGGAATTGTTGGATTACATGCTGCATTCAAGTACCATGATAGAAGGGGTTTGAGAAATTTGTATAGCTTTCACTCTTGGATAGGCATTGGCACCTTTTGCCTTTACATTTTACAGGTATTTATTCCCTTCGTCATCTCAAATTATCTGTCGTATTTCTCTTTTATACGCTCAAGATGGTATCCAAGTGGGAATTTTGACTATTCTATCCTCATATTATATGTTAAAATGTTAAGATAATAAATAAAAATACATCTGAACTATCATCTATTCGCAAATTGTACACGCTGATTATCAGTTGTTTTTTTTTCTATCAGAACTATCATCATCTACCTAGTCCTCAACTAGACCGTTAAAAGAATTCCATCCACCTTGCCATCATTGTAGTCGTTGACAATGTATACTCTGTATATAATTTTTATTGATTATATAGTCAAAAACGTTTTCATAACATTATCGCTCGTTCTCATATTTTTGAATTGCTATAACGAAATATTTGTACAGAGAACAAAATACTTTTATATCACTTGTTCTCATTTTATGTGTTGAAATGTTGAGATAATATATAAAAATACATCTGAACTATCATTTATATGCAAGTTGCACACACCAACTAGCAGCTGTTCTTTTTTCTACTAGAACTATCATCATCTAAACACACCTCAACTAGATGGTTCAAAAAAAAATATCCCTCCACCTTGTTATAGTTGTAGTTGTCGACAATGTGTGCTCAGTATATAATAAATATATAATCAGTATATAATGTATATCGATTATACAGTTAAAAGTCTCCATAACAACGTCGCTAATTGTCAAAATTTTTTATTACTATAACAAAATACGGTTATAGAGAACATATAATATAACATAATTCGAAATATCAGTTTCACCAAAAATATGATTGTTACAGTAAAATGTTGGGTATAAAAAACGACTATTTTAAAGAGGTATAACTGTATACAAATTATATATTGATTATACAACATACTCACAGAAAAACTGCAAATAGCAAAAGATTATGACTTTTTTGTGTGTGTGGAGGTAATTTTCCCTTTCAAACTGCTTTGAAATATTTTATAACTTGAATCGGGGATCTATCAGAAACAACCCTTTACCTTCAGAAGGTACAAATAAGATATACGTATACTCTATGCTCCGCAAATCCCACTTATACAATTACACTGAGATATTGTAATTAAATCCCCATTCTACATTTTAATTTTCTTCTAATTATTTTCTTGATTTTTTTTTCAGTGGGTATTTGGACTATGTATGTACATGTTACCATACACAAGAAGAGAAACAAGATTAATAAATTTACCATGGCACATATCAAGTGGTAGAGCAATATTCTACATGATAATTATTGCAGCATTAACTGGATTAATGCAAAAAACAACATTTATGCAACTTCCATTTTTTTCTGGAGAATTAATTTTGATTAATTTTCTTGCAATTTTTATCTTACTTTTTGGTGTCACTGTTGATATTTCTGTTGCTTTAGCACGTTATGCATGATTAATAAGAAATTTTATACTCTAGAGGGGTGATGTTGTTGTGTAATTCTTTTTTGGTGGGGTTTATTTTGTTTTTCAATTGTGTAAAATTGCAATTGAAGTTTGTTTTAATGAAATGTTGGTCTTTATTTTACTTTTTTGTCCATGTACTATTTCTTATTGAGTCAAGGTAGGGTAACATCTGTATATCGAACTCTCCATTAAATTCGTAGTTGTATTACTTATAACTTCCTTGTTCGTAGACAAAGCGGATGAATTGGTGTGGTTCCTCTACGACTAGGATACCAGAATATCGAACCATGAAATGAGTTTCCTTGGTCTATTTATGAACGAGAAGGATGAAAGCGAGTCACTTTATTCTTTTCAAATCTTAATAAAAGTATTCTCTCTGTCTCATTTTATGTGACACGTTTTTCTTTTGGATTCGTCCCAGAAAGAAACAATTTTCAGAAGTTTGACTTTGAAATTCAACTTATTATAATTAGAAACAATTTCACTTTGAAATTCTTCTTTTACCTTAATGAAATTAATCTCAGCTACACAAATATCTAAAAATTGTTTTAGGCCACAAGTTTCAAAAGTTTTCCTTTCTTAAACATCAATGTCAAATCAAACAATGTCACATAAAATAAGATGGATCAGAATGATGATGAGAGGAAAACAAACACTTTGACTTGAGAATACTAGCTAAAATCTTTTCTTTGGAACCTCTTGTCCTGATTAATCACTTGCTAATTAATCTTATTATCTCATATAAGACTCTTCAATATTTTACTCGATTCATCAATAATTCTAACTGAATTAATCCCATTCACCAATTCTAGCCCATAAATCCTCGAGGATTCAACTTGATTCACAACATATGTACTCCATGGAAAAATTGTCACATAAAAGCTCACATCACTACTCAAAATATATCAATATCTATCTTGTATTTAAAACTTACTAATTTTTTAAAACTATTTACAGTTTACCCTAATTTCATATTATCACTTAAATTTTCATATATATAAGAATGATTACAGTAGATGATCATCCGACCAAAGTAATTACAAGAAAAAAATGATTATTCGTTGTATAATCGGCATATTTTTTTTGTTTTGCACCCCGTAACTCTTTCTCAGCCAGGCTTAGGCAGAATAGCAGAGCAAGTATTAGTAGCGTAACAAAACAGACTTCCTCATCATTAATATCTTTGCTCGCGGTAATTGTGACCTCTTGGGAGAATCGATGACTGCATCAAAGATCCCGTGCTAGTACATCTGAGACTTCTTAATTGGCTAGTTGTAAATAGCCTCAAGGTTATGGAACAAAGGATTATCTCGGACCTCGACCGAGGTATTGATGGTGATTTTCGAATCTCGCAGAACAGAATGTGATACGATGAGATAGAATGCAAAGAAACAAAGACATGGAACGGGTTAACTACTTTTAACGGGCAAAGCGATCCTCGTTAATTTATTCTGAATTAAAAATTCAGGATCTAAGCATGTATTCTTAGTGTTTATTTCATGTATAATCAAGTTATATTCAATTTTTGAGTGTATCATAATGTATATTGAGTTTATATTGCATGTATAATCAAGCTATATTCAGTTTTTGAGTGTATCATGATGTATGTTTAGTGTATAGGTCATGTATACGTAATCTATATTGTATAGTCAATGTATACTTTCTATGACTTTTGGCAGCATATATCGTATCAGTGTATACTTTCTATGACTTTTGGCAAACTATATTATATAGTCATTGTATATTTTCTATGATTTTTTTATATAAAAAAAACATGACTATATTTATTGTAGATT
>JAOTQR010000001.1:175687-199401 GCA_025774065.1 Solanum ossicruentum | reverse complement strand
ATAAAAAAAAGACAATTTAAATTGTATATAAATAGTGTAATTTTCCTTAATCCTACCTAGCTCCGCCCTTGAATTAAGGTAAAGTTCGTGTTAGATCACACCGTATCTGTTTTCATTTTTTGTTGTTTACTTCTATTTTCTATTCCAATCAACGACCTCTTACTAGACGATACTGAGAACTGGACTTTTTTTTATTTATTATTTGTTTCTCTTACTATATTATGAATTTAACAATCTAAAATTTGCATTTTTTTGAACAGCAATAATGGCATATACAACCATTCCATCATCAAGGAAGAATCATAAATTATTTCACATGATTCTTCATCTGATAGCTCTTGTGACTGGGATTATTGGAGTAATTGCAGTTTTCAAATATCATAATGAATCTGGAATTCCTCATATGTATACATTTCACTCTTGGATTGGTCTTTCCACCATCATTCTCTTTGGCTTGCAGGTAATCCGTCTCAATTTACGTGACACAGTTCAAATTTCGTAAGTCAAAATTTTTAATTTTGAACATGAGCTCAGATGTAGAATCTTTTAAATTTTTAAAACAAAGCATACATACTACGTAGAACTTTCATAATATTTGATAATTTTCAAACTTATAACATATTACCTCCTCTGTCTCAATTTACGTGACACATTTCAGATTTCGAGAACGAAATCTTTTAATTTTGACCATAAACTCAGACGTAGAATCTTTGAAATTTTAAAACAAAACATACATACTACATAGAACTTACTATAAGTTATAATAAAATGACAATTTTCAATATTTATAACAGATTAACCCCTTCTGTCTCGATCGTGACATAGTTCAGATCTCAAAAATAAAATTTAATTTTGACTATGAATTCTGACATAGAATCTTTAAATTATTTAAAATAAAATACATACCACGTAGAAAATATCACTGATCATAATAAATAATAATTTTCAAAATATTTACCAGACGTAAAAAAAATTACAATCAAGAAAGACTCATCTGAATCTCTTGATCGTTATTATTTTTGCTAGTGGATATTGTCCTTTTTGACCTTCATGTTCCCCCGGGCACGAACATCGATAAGGTCAAGGGTTGCACCATGGCATGCCCTAGTTGGGATCACCATTTTCTTCATGGCAATAGTAGCCGCGGAGACCGGCTTGGTTCAGAAATTCATATTCTTGGGCCTTACGAGGAACCAAGAAGGACTTATAGTTAATTTCGTTGGGCTTTTGATCCTCCTTTTTGGAATTTCGGTTGGTATTACTGTTCTCGTGTAAAATTCACAAAAATAGCCACTTTTCAACCTTTATAATTAAAAACATAGTCATTATATGGAGTTTTACACTAAAAACTCTATGAGAATGAAAGAAAAAGGGATGATGTGGTTATTTGTTAAATATTTATAATTTGGTGTAAATGTTTTTTTTTTTATGTTGTTTTGTGTGGTATGAAGAATTACTTATAAATCCTTGTATGAGTGGTTTGATTTTGTATATATTTAAATACAATTTTTTTTCTTTTATGAAATGTGTTAATTTTTATATTTAAAATGGATATGTAATTAGATTGTTTTTGTTTTTTCATTTTGGTAGATTATCTCAAGTGCATGAATTTTCTTTGATTGAATAACAATAATATATTCAGTGTAAATATGATAAATGAAATTTAAGAAAAATAAAATATACACAAATCTTATTTTTATCTATATGAGGTATAAAATTGATTTTTGATAGACCCTCGACTCCAAAAAAAAAAAATCGAAATAGATTTGATAAATATAAAAGAAGAAAAAGCTTAGATGAGAGTATTCAAAACCTCGTGATCAAACTCTGACCTTAACCTTAGTATAGTGAGAGTTTTAATGCATCGAACTGTCATTTTTTCTATATACACAAGCAGCTCCTTCTGGTGCAATGTTTAAGCCACAGCCAGCAACAACAACAATCTCTTCTTTTGCCACATGACCATCCCCAAAATTCTTTCAACGGTAGGATTCCAACGTCTAAACGTGTTCATGGCCCGTCCCATGCTAGCACTGGTCCAATATTCCGAGCCCCAAAGCCAGTCGGACACTGCAGTGTTAAGAGTAATTGGATGTTCCTAATGTCATCAATCATTACAGATCAGACACATATGAAGCTATTATGATAAATCAAATGACTAAGATGTGGAAAACATCATTATCTCCGCGGATCACCTAAGTCGCGTTCAAGACTACAAATACATATGCAATACAATTACACGGATAGAAGAAGAAATCGGTTTCAGGACATTTTAACTTACAACATGGAAGAGAGACATAGCCAACCCTTCGTATGTATATGCATTTACCTCGAGAGAAGATCAGTGCGGAGCCAAAATAAATAGCAGGAAATCATAAACATGCCCTTTTAACTTGGTTTCAGCTCACATTTATTCCCTACAACTTCGTGTGTGCATGTTCAAACACTTTAATTTGCATAAAAATTGAACAAGTAGACACACGTGTTCTACATGACATAATACACGTAAGACACAAAATTGTCATGTAGGACGCCACATAAGACGAATTTATCTATTTGTTCAATCTTATACAAGTGCTTACTTGTGCACAACCAAAATTGAAGCGCATAGATGCCAACTGAAGCCAAGTTGAAAGACACATTTATGTATTAATGTATTCATAGTTGAACTAATCTGAAAGGTAACCTCCATAGACAGTCATTAAAATTTTCACTTGCATATTCTCTGTGAAAAATTTTCATAGTCTGTTCCCATAAAACTGGCTATTCAAAAGTTTGAAGAAGCTATTTCCGACATCGTGTGGTTCCAATTGGTAGTTCCATAATTCAAATAAGATGAAACGAAAGTTTGAAACAGAAAAATGTTTCTGAATGTTAGAGTTGGCAGTCTTTTCTATATAGTAGTCTCTAAATATCAGAATTTGCTGTTTTCGGTACCCTAGTAGTAGTCACTGGAGAAGACAGTCCTGTTCTATGTTGTTTTGACATAAAGGACTCGCAAAATGAGACGATTCCTTTATGACAAATTTGTATAATTTAATCAAGATTTTCAATACCGTAAAATTACTATTGTCAAGTAGTCAAAGAAGAAGATTTCTAACCTTCATATCATGGACGTGTCGATAATTTGCACACATGGGGTAATAATTACTGTAGCTACCACACTGAAACCGATCATTCCACCGAGGTATGACTAATATGTTGGTGGTGTCGGACATCAGCAATATCAGGCCCAAGCATGTTTCGTAATACTTCCATTGCTTTGATCAGATAGCTTCCACACGTTTCGACTCGCCATTTGTCAACGTTACCACCAGCATATTGGAGACGAGGTAAGCATTTTCATAAGAGGGGAAGTGAAAATGCTTGGAGACCTAGAATTATTGATGATCAGTCAAGTGATTCAAGACAGAGGCTCGACATATTTGAAATGTTTGGAGAACAGGGGTGGAGGAAGAGCACATGAGCATTCCAGGCAATGGAAAATACGTAGAAGAAAAGTAACCGAGCCTATTCCACTTATGCCTCAGATTATGCAACAGCTTAGTGATGAAACAGTTGAATCAACAAAAACATACTTGAGGAACCTAATTAAAACGCCGGAAGGGAAATATGAGTTCATTAGCCTTCAGATCAGACTTAATGGTTTCACGGGCCATTCATCTTCAATTGTTTTGGTAAGTGTGAAAGAAGCGTTAACATCAATTGGACAATGATCAACAGACCTCATATCTTTTTGTCCGCTTGAAGAGCTAACGGTCATAAATGGAAGATTTGGGAATAAGGGAGATAGATGTAGGATGATCAGTAAGTGCATGTTTCCTAAGACTACTAGCTAGATTAGTGGTGTCTATTGCAGGAAAACTAGAAGAAGAAAAGTACAAGAAGCCACCACTGCTTCTTAATTACAAAAAATCAACATTAAAAGGAAATCGATATGCGTGTGTCAATGAAACATGAAGTGGAAGCCGTAGCAAATGCAATTCTTCAGAATGAAAACATTCATAGGCTTATTAATCATTGTTCAAGAACAAACACCAAGAACAATTTAATAAACTTGTGCATAAACTATTAAGTTTCTTGAAGACTATAACCACCTAAGCAAACATTAAATGAATAGTGATCATATCTTAAAGACACACAAGGATAAATTAGTTAACAACCTTCTTAATTTATGTTTTCTCAAGGGTTGAGACGGAGGGAGTAGTATAGAAATTACCCCTCACTAGGAACCAAGATTTGACATTTTTGAAAGAAATATCCGACTTGCTTTCTGTTTTCCATTCCTATGAGATATTAAGTAGAAGAAAATATAACGGTATAATTGGCCTATTTTGACGTTATTGACCACTTGTTGTAATTTCGACACGTGTCAATGTTTAGTTAGCCTATCTTGAGGTTATTAACACCTGTCAGCCCTTCAAACAAGATGAACCCATATTCATTTGCCAAAAAAATGTCTTAGTAAAGTGGAGTTTCGGGAGGGGGACTTATAATAGTTCAACAATTTACTATAAAAAAACTTGCAACAAGGAAATAAAGTAACTGTCGAATTACTGGGGAAATGAGAAACTGAGAGATTAGTTTGTACCCGTAGCTTTTTGGTTGCTTCCATTCTGTTGAATAAGCCTGCAATCTCTGTATCCAACCTCATTTTCATCTCACAAAAATCAAAATGAGCATTCTCCAAGGTCTTAAGCTCTTCCAATTATTATCTCCACCTTTCCTCCTTTTTTTGCGAGCAAAATTTGGAGACTTACATAATCCAGCCAAGCCAACCGCCTTAAACTCACTGCCTCTCCTAGTGCATGACCTGCACGACTCTGAAACATTTGTGCCTCTGCTTCTATGATGCGTACAACGCCTCCCAAGCTATCGACCTCCTCTTTCTTCGATCAATTCACTGAACATTCATCTTCAATCACTTTGATAGCTGTGAAAGAAGCGATAACATCATTTGGACAAGAACTAATGTTATAGGATAAGGATTTGGGAATAAGGAAGATCAGTAACTGCATTAGCTAGATTACTCAAGTCTGACATTCTGTTGCTGCCTTTTGATTAAAGAAATATAAAATATTAAAGAAATAGCATGCTTTGTTTCAATGAAACGTTAAGTGGATGCCGAGGAACTAAGGCCGACCGGGAAAAGTGTTGCTGCTGATACTCTCTAGTTCTTCTTACTTCATAGTTAAAGAAGAACAATACTTGAGACTTGAAAAAGTTCAATCTGTTTGTCTATAAGTAGGAAAACAGAACATTTATCACAAATTGTAACTAGGAAATAAATTATTCTTTCAAGTACAATACAATGAACAAGTTGATAAACTTGTCCATTGCTAAATGTCCCACACCGGCTGTGGGATGTGGAATTAGTTTCTTTATATGATCTTGCACAATCCGCACCTCATCAGCTAGCTTTTAGGGTCGAGTTGCCCAAGATCCATTTTTTCTTATTGGTATTAGAATCAAGCTCATCCGAAACTCTTTGCTTACCTAGTGTTGGGCCCCCTATTTTGTCGTCCATGCTCTAGTTGGCAGGTTTGGTTGGTGTGTTTTTTTTTTTTTCTTTTGGTGGGGTGGGGGGTTGGCCAAGGTCCATTCCAGAAACTGTAGGCAAGCTACAGGGAATTCAGTAATGTTCATTATGACAAATGCAAGACAGAACATGCATCATATAGGTACTCAATTTTCGTCTTCATCCAATTCTAATCACTCCAGTAATTTGCAAGATCCAAGAATACACAGGGAAGGCAGAGAATGATATCTGATGGATATCTCACTGCCGCTGTTGTTAATTGTGGTTATCCAAATGCATGGGTAATTGTATATAATGCAACACAACCATTTCAAATGGAAGTAATATAACGATTTTGGTAACTACTATTTCTAACTTCATATTCCCTTTCGTGGTTTGTGCACCAAAAATAAAAAATAGGAATGAGTATATAACCTAAGGAAAACCAGAACATTGTAAAATAGAGACTTGTTCTTATGCTAATAAGATAAAATGAATTGGTTTGTACACTTACCACTGAAATATGAAATTGGCCTCTGTAGTCTTCCCAAAAGGTTGTTGTAGCTCTTACTCACAAAATAGGCTCTTGTCAATCAAACAATATGTGCCATTATTATACCGTTCTATCACTGCCATTTTGATAGAATATATCTTCCTCCAGTACCAGCTACTGTCTCCCGGAGGTGTATGAGTTCATATACCTTGATTGCCTTTCATATATAAACCATGTACCCACTTAATCCATAAAGAATCTGTCTTACAAGCCAATTGCCACACTAGTTTTCCAACTAAAGCTACAGTCCATAGTTTACAACTCCTGATGCTCAGTCCTCCATTCTTTTTTGGCATACATATCTTCTCCCACGATACTAAGGAAAAATTTTAATATGTATTAACTTTAAATTCTAACTCTGTTTTCATTTTCAAGCTAATGATTACGTTTCCGAGAAAAGAGAGTCAATTATATAAAAGATATAGGAAGTAAGTAGTCTCTTTTTAAATTTTTTAATACTTCTGTTATTATTAAAACTTTTAGAATGAATATATATATGATACAAATATATAGATAACGTCATATGATGTATCAATGGCTTTTATTTTTCATCTCCTGGTGAGATTGTGTTGTTTAACATGTTTCAATTTCGGATAAGCTGACGCATCGAGCTTTTGCTTCCTAGTATTACATTTTTCAAATGACCTGATCATGGGTTGCAGGAAGATGCAACAGGCGCAAAGGCATCCGCACTTGATATTTATATTAAATCAATAAATGTATGATATATGTTTATACATAGAATTTTAGTAATAATCCATGTTTAATTAACATATGTATTAATTATTATACTAAGTAATTTACCAATATTCTACTCGATTATAAATTTAATAGAGATGAAAAACGTTCCTCAAGCTAAGGACGATAAGACTTATTTTTATGGTAGTTGGTAATCAGAATTTGAGTTACCAATTATTGAGTTCGTATCAGATGAAAAAGTAAAAATAAGCCCTATCCTCCTTAGCTTGTATATTGTGTTATTTGTACGAGGAGCATTTTTCATCTCCATTAAATTTATAATCGAGTAGAATATTGGTATATTACATATGTAAATTAAACATGGATTATTATACATATGTATTAGTATAATAATTAATACATATGTAAATTAAACATGAATTATTACTAAAATTCTATGTATAAACATATATCATACATTTATTGATTTAATATAAATATCAAGTGCGAATGCCTTTGCACCTGTTGCATCTTCCTGCAACCCATGATCAGGTTATTTGAAAAAATGTAATACTAGGAAGCAAAAGATCAATGCGTCGGCTTATCCCAAATTAAAACATCTTAAACAACACAATCTCACCAAGAGATGAAAAAATAAAATCCATTAATACATTATATAACATTATCTGTATATTTGTATCATATATATTCGTTCTAAAAGTTTTAATAATAACAAAAGTATTAAAACATTTAAATAGAGACTACTTACTTCCTATATCTTGTATATAATTGACTCTCCTTTCTGGGAAGCGTAATCATTAGCTTGAGAATGAAAACAGAGTTAGAATTTAAAGTTAATGAATATTGAATTTTGCTTTAGTATCGTGGGAGAAGATATGTATGCCAAAAAAGAATGGAGGACTAGCATCGGGAGTTGTAAACTATGGAATGTAGCTTTAGTTGGAAAACTAGTGTGACAATTGGCTTGTAAGACAGATCCTCTATGGATTATGTGGTTACATGGGTTATACATGAAAGGCAATCAAGGTATATGGACTCGTACACCTCCGGAAGCAATAGCTGGTACTAGAAGAAGATAAATTCTATCAAAATGGTAGTGACAGAATGGTATAATAATGGCACATATTGTTTGATTGACAATGGAGCCTATTCTGTGAGTAAGAGCTACAACAACCTTTGAGAAGACTACAGAGAGTATATGAAGGTGCCTGAAGGGGAAATCATCTTTGTAAGCAAGACATCAGCCTTATAAACCTTTAAGATCTTCACTCCCTTGAAAGATTCTTCGAGCATAATCAAACTCTTTCATCAGAGTTTCCTCACCCCATTCCTTCGTATAATACATGAAAACATCCTTAACAAAGCCAAACATTTTTTAGGCATGAACACATCCCAGACAGTAAAATTGCATCTCCGTTATCCTGGAAGAGCATTTGAGACTTGGACCTGTCTTTATAAGATTTCCACGAATACCACACAACATGACACCAATGCAACCATACATCACAGCCTACCCAATTGCAAGTATTATTGGCACAGTCAAAGTTCAAAAACACAAGACATATGCATTCGTTGCAGAATCCCTTCTTCAATGAACAAATCTTGCAACCACAATCCTTAACAGGCAAAAGTCTCCAACAATTTCTGTTTCGACACCTTTCAAGTAAGAAAACTTCCACCAATCCCGATGTAAAAATGCGGGTGTTTCCGATAAGAAGCTTCCAAGACCTGCTCTATTGCAACCAAAAGTTCTAGTTGGATCTTATGACACGTCAAGAGAGTCTGATTAGTAAGATCAGGTCTCTCATCAAGTCTGCTCTGAAGGCTAATAAACTCATATTTCCTTTCCCGCACTGTAATTAGGTTCCTCATGTATTTCTTTATTGATTCAATTGTTTTGACCCCAAGCTGTTGCACAATCTGAGCCATAAGAGGAACAGGCTCTGACAATATTCTTCAAAGTAATTTTCGTTGCCTAGAAACCTCATGTGCTCTTCCTCCATCCCTGTTCTCCAAAAGTTTCAAATATCGCGAGCCTCTTTGACTAGAATCACTTGACTGACCATCAATAATTCTAGGTCTCGCACGCAAGCCGGATAGGAAAAACGAATTGTTATCGGAGCCTGTAGTCCTACGAATACTATCACTACATGTTTCCTTATTGACCACTCCACTGCCAAGATCAAAAGTTCCACCAACTTTTTTTGATAATGCAACACCACCATCACAATTGCCCTAAACCTGTTGTGAACTGATTGATTAGTTCCCTTTTCACTATTCTCTTGCCTAGTAAGCTTATGTGCACTTCATCCCTATTCTACAAACATTTCAAATATCCCAAGTCTTGTTCCTTAAAATTGTCTGACTGACACTGACTATTATATTTAGAAGAATAAAATTTGCAGAGATTAAAAAACTTACCGATTGAAAGGAGGAACTTCAGAAACTTGTCCTCTATGTTCTCTTTCTCTTTAGCATAAAAAAGTGTCAAAATATTTTGCTCAGAGAGAGAAAGAGAAAGCATATAGAGGACAAATTTCTGAAGTTCCTCCTTTCAATCTATAAGTTTTTTAATCTCTTTGCAAATTTTATTATTCCAGATATAATGTTGCTTAACTCCGTTCGTGATCCCCACCCGGGCATCACGAACTCCATTATTACCACTAATGACTATTGTCCTTTTAGACCAACTTATTTTTCAGGGCATGAACATCGACAAGGTCAAGGGTGCCACCATGGCATGCCATAATTCGAAATCACTATCTTCTTCATGGCAATAGTAGCTGCAGGGATGGGCTTGATGCAGAAATTATATTCTTAGGCCTTACAATGAACCAAGAAGAACTTATAAATAATTTCATTGGGCTTTTGATCCCCCTCTTTGGAATTTCAGTTGATATCACTTTCTTATGTAAAATTCACAAAAATGGATACTTTTTAAGGGTGCGTCATTGAAAACATATCCATCAATATGGAGCTTCACATGTGAAATTTGAAACTCCATGAGAATCACTATACATCCATATACAACTCTAATGGACCCTTCAGTTCACTATTTAATACTTTAAGATTCAAAGCTTAGAAAACCAGTAACTTGAACCTTTGTGCATTATTTCATTTTTTTTTTCAAAATAACATACGACATAAATTGGGATGAAAAGTGAGCAGTGTACACTATTTTCACATATTCTCCAACTTGGCCGTGGTTATTAGTCAAATGTTCAAATCTGTTTTAAATGTTTTCTAGGTTGCTTTGTGTGCTATAGAGAATTACTAAGTCCTTGTACCAAAAAAGTATGATATGCTTTTATATTTACAAAAAATTTAACTTGAACTTCTCATTTTATCCTGTTAGAATAGGAATAGCTAAATATAATCCTAATTAGAATAAGAATATGACTAACAATAGTATATAGAATCCTAGTTGGAAAAGGGTTGTTTTATAGTATCCTGATTGGAAAAGGAGTCTATTATAGTATCTGTAAATAGGGTCTCAATGTAATAATGTAGACAACACAATTCAATAATATTTTTCCCCATATTTCTCACATGCTACAAGCCAGGTTGTACTCTAAAATATCCACTTCATGGAAGCAGAGCAATTGTTGATGCTCTTGTTCGAGGATTACAAAAGTTTGGTGGAAGAATTTCTCTCAAGAGTCACGTAGAAAACATAGTTGTTGAAAAGGGTCGAACTGTTGGAGTCAAACTAAGAGTTTGTCCGTGCCAGGAAGGTTGTAGTCAGCAATGCATCTATGTGGGATACCCTCAGTTTATTGCCTCCAGAAGTTATCCCGAAATCATATCAGGAGACAATTGCAACGACCCAACAGTGTGAATCATTCATGCATTTGCATTTGGGTTTTGATGCAGAGGGTATATCTGAAGACTTGGGAATCCATCATATCGTAGTTAATGACTAGGACCGAGGGGTTGATGCTAATCAGAATGTCGTGTCGATATTTGTGCCAAGCATGCTTAGTCCAAATCTTGCTCCACCTAGAAAGCATGTTTTGCATGCTTACTTGCCGTCAATATGATCCTACCTACATAATTTCTATTTTTCAGTCGGGTCATCCCATCATTCCGACCCTACCTATATAATTCTCTTCTCAGTAGGGTCGTGTCATTATTCCGACCCTACCCATATAATTTTATTACTCAATTTATGACCACTTTCATCCATCAAATCTAATAATTTGGTGCATAAGCAGGTTTTGAGCAGTTTTAAAGTGACTTTCTTAGAGTAATTTCGAGATGATCCATATTGTCATTCTCCATTGACCTTTTGATCAGTTGACCATTAAGAATGTTTTTCTCCATGATCATCTCGAGGAAAAAATGTATATGGAGCAACCACCTAATTTTGTTGCTCAAGGGGAGTTTGGCAGCCTTGAATGTCGTTTAGTAGCCTTGTATGTTGTCGTGTAAGTCCCTTTGTGGTATGAATCAGTCTTCTGAGCTTTCAACACTGTAATTGAAGAACTTATCACACTGTGTTTTATGGACATTGTGCATCAAATCCAGTATTTCATGAATAGACTAAGCACACTGAGATTGATTGTCGATTTTGTGAAGTCGAGTGATCAACTTGCAGATATCTCACCAAGCTCTTCATCGATCCTCGTATTAATTGTATTTGTAACAAGCTAGGTACATATGACGTGTATGCACTTGCTTGAGGGGGAATGTTAGAATAGGAATAGGTAAATAAAATCCTAATTAGAATAGGAATATGAACAGCAATAGTATACTTGGAAAAGGATTGTATTATAGTATCCTAGTTGGAAAAGGATTGTATTATAGTATCTTAGTTGGAAAAGGAGTCTAATATAGTATTTATATATAAGGTCTCAATGTAATAATGAATACAACACAATTTAATAATATTTTTCCCCATAATTCTCACATATCCTTAATGAGATACTCCCTCCATTTCAATTTATTTGTCTTACTTATCTTTTTAATCGATTTCATAAAGAATGTCTCTTTCCCTTGTTAACAACTCTTTAATTATAACTTTCTAGGTGACATGTTTAAAATAACAAAAATAAAGGATATTTTGGTAAATTCTACATAACCCTTGCTTAATTACTAATGGAGAAGCAACCTTCAGCCGTTGATCAATGTTCAAAACTTTAGCTAATAGCTACATGAGACTTCACATTTCTGACTCTAGTAGAGTTCTTCCTTGTGTCGAGACACAACCACTTTTGGTGAAGCAGATCAAAACTGGGGATTTGAAGATGAGAAGTTATGCATGATTCAGAACAAAGTGTTAAGAGATAAGTTAAGGAAGCAATTCTAGCATTTTGAGTATCAAGGGTCAGCTTTGTGCTCTTAGAGTTGATGATTTGACTAGGTTGGTCATGGAAGTGGCTCATAGTTCTAAGAACTCCATTCATCCAGGAGCGAATGCATGAAGACTTGAAGTAACATTACTAGTGGTGTAAGAAGAAGAGGGATATTGTGAACTTTGTACCAAAGATCGGGTGACATGACACAGAGGATGCTCATACTTGAGTGGAAGTAGGTGTTGCTCCCCATCGTATTATTTTGTTGTAGATACGGTTCAAAATGATTTATCAAGCTGCCTATAGGATTTTGCTATGAATTCCACAATTTTGTTATTTCTTTTTTTGTACTACTTTGAACTGTTTTTCCTTGGGCTAAGGGTCTACTGAAAACATACTCTAATCTCCAAGGTTGGGGGTATCATAAATTCAGCCTTTCGAACCAAACTTTGTGGGATTACACTATGTATGTTTTTGTTATTGTTGTTGTAGTAGTACTTGGAGGTTAGTGACTCTAGTTGTAATTGTGAGATTCTCGATGCTTAATTGGATTATTGTGAGGTTATTGACACTTGTCATAATTTCAAACCGTGTCAATGTCTTTTTTTTTAATTTGCACAGGGTGTCCGAGTCTCTTAGAGCCCCGCCCCGACTAATCCCAGGGGTGCACAGGCCCTCGTCAAGGAGTTTCCGCAAGTGCACCACAGTTAATTCAGGTTTTACCCAATTTGATGGCCCTCAAAAATTGTTTGCACCTAGTGGGTTTCGAACTTGAGACCTCGAAAGGGAGCAAACCCCAAGGCTCAAGTCTATTACCACCAGGCCAACCCCTGAGAGTCTCAACACGTGTCAATGTTTAATTGACGTCTTTTGAGGTTGCTAACACTTGTCAACCCCTCAAACAAGATGAACCCATATTCATTTGCACAAAAAAAAATTCTAACAATAAAATGGAGTTTCAGGAGGGGAAAAAATATAGAAGAGTCAAAACTCATCTTTGCTGAAAAATGACGAAAAGCTCTTTTGTAGAAGTAAGAATATTTAACAAAAGAAAAGACTATCTACTCATTGATTCACAAATTTTTAAAATTGAATGCGTCAAAAGGAGAACGAACAACTTTAAGTAACATATAAATCCCAATTTAATGCTTAATCTCTCCCAATAATGCCTAAGGCTTTGACTCATTCGGAAAAAATGTGTGTGCGCGAGCGCACCACTCCCCTCCCGGGGCGCCAAGGGCCTTTTTCTTGGGGAACATACGGCAGTGTTTTGCTGACAACGGCTTTCAAAAGACGAGCAAAGGATGGGGAGAGGGCGACTGGAAAGGAGGCTCTTGTAGGATTATATATTCTTCACATAAATGTAATCATTAATATATATGTACCTAATGCACAGATATGTTGATCAGTCAACGAAGAAACTTGGTTTAGACGCAAGTCACGTCGGACTTAGTAATGCATGGATTAGTTAGGAAGGGTTATTACTAATCCTCACATGCTTATTCCATATAATGTCCTGCATAAAATAATATATACATTCCAGCATACCTTATGCAGGTATTAGCTCTGAGGAAAAGAGAACTGGAACCAAACATTCAATTGAATAAAGCTGAGTCCTACACGGAAAAAATAAATGAAACCAAACATTGTAACTTGAAGGTATTCCAAAGACTTATAATAGTTCACCAACCATTTACTATTAAAAAAAACTTGCAACAAGGAAATAAAGTAACTGTCACAATAAATCAAGAAATAAGCAACAAAGAGATTAAGCTATACCCGTTGCTTTTTCTGCTGCTTCCATTCTGCTTATTAAGCCTGCATCTCTGTATCCAACCTCAGTTTCATCTCGCAAAGATCGGAATGAGCATTCTCCAAGGTCTTAAGCTCTTCCAATTTTTTCCTCCGCCTTGCCTTCGTTTTATGCAAGGACAATTTGGAGATTTGCTTTGTTCAGTTTCTTACTATCCAGCCCAGCCAAGCCATAAGAGGAATACGCTCTGACAATATTCTTCTAAGTAATTTCCCTTGCCTAGAAACCTCATGTGCTATTCCTCAATCCCTGTTCTCCAAAAGTTCCAAATATTGCGAGCCTCTCGCATATGAATTCCAAGATTAGTTCATCTGATCACTTCCCCTCTTGTGACTCCCCACAGAACAACCCTAATTCTCCTGTATGCTCCTGCTAGGCCACAGATTGGCTGGAAGGTCATCATCTTGGAACCAGTTCAAACCAACCAAGGAGAATGACACATCAAACAATGCTTGTGTCAAACAATGCTAAAGAAAGACAACTTTCAATGCTTTCCTTATTTCCTCTGACTTCTGCCTCATTTTCAACCTCTAATTTAAAACTATTCACTTTATCAACGGGATACAACAAACCCTTCACAAAATTTCCCTTTCCTTGAAACCCAAATTCGAATATTCACAAAAATAGTTTAGACTTACCTCTTTTCTGCCTAAAGTCTCTATCTTTTCCATTTCTAAGCCATGAGGAATAGGCTCTGACAATATTCTTCTAAGTAATTTCCGTTGCTTAAAAACCTCATGTGCTCTTCCTCCATCCTGTTCTCCAAAAGTCTCAAACAACCCAAGCCTCTTAGCGTACGAATAACAAAGATTAGTTCCTTCTCCACGATTACGAATCCGATCACTTACCCTCTTGCAACTCCCCACAGAATAACCATAATTCTCCTGTTGCTCCTAGAATGACACATCAGGCAATGCTAAAATGACAAATTTCAATTTTTGCCTCATTTTCAGCCTCTATTTTAGAACTATTCACTTTCTCAACAGGACACAACAAACCCTTCACAAAATTTCCCTTTTCTTGAAACCCCAAATTGGAATTTTCACAAAAAAAAAAGCTTAAACTTACCTCTTTTCCGCTTAAAGTTTCAATCTTTTCCATTTCTGATGCTGATTTATGAAAATGAATACCCTTTACAGTTTTTTTCTCAAATCTACCTCTTTTCTGCCTAAAGTTTCAAATATTGCGAGCCTGTGAATACCAAGATTAGTTCATCTGATCACTTCCTCTCTTGTGACTCCCCACAGAATAACCCTAATTTTCCTGTATGGTCCTGCTAGGCCACAGATTGGCTGTAAGGTTACCATCTTGGACCCGGTTCAAACCGACTAAGGAGAATCACACATCAGGCAATACAAAAGAAAGACAACTTTCAATTTTTCCCTTCTTTACTATGATTTCTGCCTCATTTCAGCCTCTATTTTAGAAGTATTCACTTTCTCAACAGGATACAACAAACCCTTCCCAAGATTTCCCTAAGCTTAAACTTACCTCTTTTCTGCCTAAAGTTTCAATCTTTTCCATTTCTAATGCTGATTTTTCAAGAAAATGAATACCCTTTACAGTTTTTTCCATTCAGACTCTATTTCAGAACTATTCACTTTCTCAACAGGATACAACAAACCCTACACAAGATTTCCCTTTTCTTAAAAACCCAAATTGGAATTTTCACAAAAAAAGCTTAGACCTACCTCTTTTCTGCCTAAAGCTCCAATCTTTTCCATTTCTAATGCTGAATTATTCAAGAACATAAATACCCTTTACAGTTTTTGCCTCAAATTGACTCTTCCAATTGTTTTCACTTGGATTTTCCTTCTCATTAACCATTTTATTTATAAAACTAGAAGATTAAAATTGCAGAAAGCTTAGAAAGACACTTACAGATTGGAAGGAAGAACCTCAGATTCATTCCCCATTCACTCAACTTTGGGTTAAAAATCACATTTCCCCTAATTTTGAACAATCATATCATCTCCCTTTATGTTGTGCAATAAATAAAAATAAATAGTTATTTTATTTTTGACACTTTCAATTTTTATATATCTAATATTTCTATTTTCTTATTTGTAATATTTAAAGGTATTTATAAATTTTTTTATGAAATTAATAATTTTTTTATAGATTTTGTATATCTTTTATCATTATTATTTTAATATGAAATATTTTAAGCATATATTTATATTTAAAAATTCTACTTATCATTTATACAATATTTCTATGTAAACAATAAGTTTTGATTGTCTTACAGAATTTTAATTTTATATTTATATTACTTGTAATAAAATATAATTATATAGTTATAGATTTTTATTGTTTTCACTTATATAATGGATAATTAGAGTAACTATTACTGTTAATAAAATAAATTTTGCTCATATGAAATATCATTAACTTATACATTTAATTAGTATTTCTTATTTTTATCTTTTACTTCAAAAAGATAATATTTATTTTTCCTATGGGCTTTATTAGATAATTAGAAATTTCTCACTTTTGTTTTTTATTTAGAAGATAATATTTATTTTTTCTATAGAAATTTTTCACATAGATTAATAAATGTCATTAACTTATACATTTAATTAGCATTTCTCATGTTTATCTTTTACTTCCAGAGATAATATTTATTTTTTCTATGAGATTTATTAGATAATTAGAAATTCCTCACTTTTCTTTTTTATTGAGAAAATATATTTATTTTTTATAAAAATACTATTTGTTCAAGGCCTTTCTAGGATTCATTAATCATTATATTGTTCGTAATTTCTTGAACCAAGTACATTTTAGTTAAAAAAATTAGTTCACAACGTTGATTTTTTGCATCAGTTTATTAATATTTTATTTCAAAATAATATTTTCAAGACAAGTGCAATTCTATGCAAGGTAATGAAATTTCAAACTCTATGAATGACATATTCATGAAGTTCAACCTTTATCTGTTTAAACTTTCACAATGTAAGTGTGTAAAATTTTGTTAGAGTTTCAAACTCTATGATCGAAATTTAACATCCAAACTGATAAATATTCAAATTCCAGTAAAAAAATTTTGAAGTTTTTTCGTGTAAAGACATTTTAGTCAAATTTTTATTTCAGAGTAACTCTAGGTGTACAAGATCCTCACTTCTTTTATGTTATGTTAAATCACAAAAGAATTTTTTTCTGTTTTTAAAATTTTAATGTTTAAATGCATGTGTACATATGTACACATTAGCTAAAAATGACAAAAATGATTTATTATGTCTATTAATAATTTATAGGTGAAATAACTAAATCGTGCTCAACTTTAATTTAAGAAATTCTTATGTAATTGCATAGTCAAGAATTTTTTCCTAAAAAGAATGGTCGTATGTATGTAATGTATCGAAAAATAATTCAATAAAAATGATCATATATGTATATGTAATATATTGATACCGTATAAATAACAAATAACCATATATATAATGTATAACAATGTATCATCGAGTATATGCATTTATATAAGCTGGTTATACAATATTGGCTTAAGTCATTTATATCAATATTTGTTATGTATTAATCTTTTCATATATAGGTGAATTGACCAAAATCATATAAAAAATAATGTTTTTTTAATATAGTTTTTTTTTGTCGCCTGATTTATCATCGTCATAGTTTGCAATTATTTTTTTCCATCAATCTCGGATGGAGCCAAAGATTCATTATTTTTTGGCTTTGGGGTATGATGGAATAAAGCAAAATGGTTCTTTAAACTGTCTGCGCTTTTTTCCACTGTGAAGTACCAGTTAGTCAATGCTACTTTCGACGCTCATCATGGGTCATTCGGAAACAGTCGCTCTATGTTTTTAAACATAGAAGTCAGGCTGCGTACATCCGACCCCCCTTAACCCACAATGGATGGGAATCTTTGAGGCACTGGGCTAATGTGTGGGTATAGTTTGCAATTATTTGCTTCTGCATGACATGCCGTCATTTAAATCTCACTAACTGGTATTATAGCCAACAGTTCAACGTCACATTAAGTTGCAACTAATTGGATAATAATATTTTATATTTAAAACAGAAAATTTAAAATATATATTTAATAAATATTTAAATTAAATATACATGTGATACAGTTTAGGTATATCTAATATAATTATGGTATATAATATAAATATAAATTATTTAATAAGTTTTGCAAGAAATTCAAAATATAAAGAACTGAATACGCGACGAAGTCAAGATTAACCAAAATTTATGCATAAAAAAACTTTAACGTCATACATCCTGTGTAATTTTCATATTAAGGAGTCGAATGAACCACCTTTTGTCGCTCTAGCTAGTGGCGGAGCCATATAATAATCAGGAAGTTCATGCGAACCTCCTTTGATAAAAAAAATTTGTAGTGAATTTTTTTAATGTTAAACCCCCTTCGATTAGTTCATGTAACTACTTCTTAACATTTTGAACCTCATTAAAAAAAATCGCAGATCACCACTGCTCTAGCTCCACCCCTAATTGAGGTATAAATTCTTGAGGCTTATACAAAAATTGGTCCATTTGAACATTCCTCCCAAAGTCACTAGAAAATAAGTATATACAAAAGATAGAAGGTAACAACAATGTCCCAAAAATGTGAAAAATTTCCTTATAATCTTGTACAAAGTTATATGAACAAAGTAATGAATTAATCACATTTCAGGAATATAAACGGTCTAACGCGATTTAAACTTGAAATCTCAATCAATCTCCCTGTACTATACAACGCGAATGATCGCGTTTTTTGGAAGGGGGGAAAGGAGGACGTCGAAAAAGATAATAGAAATGTAAATGGCATCTCAGTGTCACAGTTTCAAATTAAGATCAGGCAATGATGATGGTTCTGTATTAGGTGGTGGAGCCATTGGTACAAAATTTATGTTAGACCTCTGACCTGAGTGAAGCACGACGTTGTCACCGACCCCATCAACTTGTCGGAAGCTCCCAGGCCAAAACATCTCCACATCGTCATCTTCCATGTATACTGGCACCCCGAAATAGCCTTGTTCGAATCTTGCCCCACCTCTAATAGCAGCATGCATATGCCTTTCTTGTTGTTGTGGGGCACGTTGGTGCATGGAGGCATGAGCTTCGATCCCTAGAGATCGATATGGGGATCCGTGAAGGGGGAGTGATGCCAAGCTAGCGTACCTCTCGGATAGCATTCCCATCCGCATCGCCCTCTTTGCTAGAGTCCTTTCCCTCTTATGTGCATTCTGGTGTCCTCCCAAAGCCTGTGAACTATAAAACTTGCGCCTACAAAAGTTGCACGAGAATATCCTCGATACTGGTGCAGCAGGAGGATGTGGCACAACTTCATCACCAGCCTCAGCATTGCCCTTCAACTCGGTATCAACGCTGTTGAAGCCAAGAGTCAAGTCAAGTGTAACGCGCTTCGACTCCTGCTGAAGAGTGAGAGAGTTCGTCAGACAGGACGAATTAGTTGTGTTGTCCTTGTGAGGATCAGGAGAAATTTCTTGAGCAGATGTGTTGGAGGCAACTTGGCTGCAGCTTACTTCGGACTCGTCTTCCGATTCAAGATTGAAATTTGGTGGTTTCATGCTGCTCCGGAGAAAACGCGGTACAGATTTGATACTCAGGTAACAACAGGTCAAAAAATAATTACGCGATGACGACTTCTGGTCCTTGATAAACCTGCAGGTACAAGTGAAGTAAATCATTTTCTGAATGAAAAAAATGAACTCCCCTGCTATGTGTCGGTTAGCAGAAGTCGTTGCCATATATGTCTGATGCTTTCCAGCAGTGGCGGAGCCAGAATTATCGATAGAGTTCACATTATGAAGAAATAAACATATGAAGAAATCAAAGGAGATTCAATCTCGTACGTATTTGCTAAGTACTTCAGCAAACCGGAGGCAGAGTATAAGCAAATTATAACATAATGAAGTCCGAGCTTGGACAAACAAAACGCGCATTTGTCTTGAGACTAGTACTACCTACAAAATACAATGCTTGGACTCTTCAAATATGTAGCACATTTTGGAAAGTCCAAGCAACATATAACACAGAAACACGCTCCGACAACCATCTCAGAAAGCCAGAAACAACCAAAAAGAAAAAGTTCCACTAAGCTAAAACTGCATCCACTTGATCTGTGTTACGCAAGAAACGAGATGCATAACTATCTATAAACTCTTTGCTTTCACCACGGAAGTTTAATGATGATTGTAGGTCGGTGGGAAGTGGCTACCTACAGAAACTCCGACTCGATCACCCCCAACCGAGAGGGATGTACTGATAAATTAGGTTTTAGGCCTAATTTACACCCCAAAAGCTAGCTCAAAGAGAGGAGGATTGCCTAATCCTTATAAAGAGTCCACCCATCTCATTAACCACCAATGTAGGACATTTGGTCTCAACATGTACCTCATCCCAATCATGTCAAGTTCACTACTACGGATTCACAGAGGTTTTGGGAATAACAACTCCTAATCTTCTGAAAGCTCTAAGTCAAGCTCAGATTTCTAACTCAGCCACATGAACGGAATTCGAAACACCAAAAAAGAATGAGATCATGTTAAAACTACAATGGCATTCTAATTTGTTCTTTTCTTCTTCTTCATTCGAAAGACCAAAATGTTGTTTTTCATTTTAAACTACAACGTCAACGTAACTACTACTACTATACCTCAGTCTCAAACAAGTTGGGATCGACGACTATACAAATCCTCATTGACCATGTTTCATCATTTAAATTCATTTCAAGGCCAACACTATACAAAATAAAAACGAAAACGAAAAAGTTAGAAGTTATTAATATTTCTAACGTCCGGGATAATATAGCTAAAAGACACCTAGAAAGCATAGCACCTAGTACTCCCTCTGTTTCATATTAAGTTAATTGTTAGAGTATTTTTTATGTTTCAAAAATAACTGAATTGTTCACTTTTCAAGGAATGTGTTGGAAATTTTTTTCAAATTTACCCTTCATTAATTAAGTTTCTAAAGTTGAGTTTTGTATGAGAAATAAATGATGGAGTGTCTGGAGTTTGAAAAGGGTAAAAATGAAAAAATATAATTAAATTTTGTTTTTGTTTTTTTCCTTAATATATGTGAAATGACACAACAATTAACTTAATCTAAAATTCCCAACTATCAAAACAAAGAATCAATCACTACACTTATTTTCCTTAGAACATTCGGGTTATCTCACTACAACAACAACAACAAAGTGTACGCAGAGCTTATATCTACCTCGCAGAGGTAGAAATGTTATTTCCAAAAGTGCAACAAAATCAACTAACCTAATCTCTATATAACATAGAATCTAAAACCTATTAACTAAAAAAAGTTCACAAAAAAGAAACTTTACTAACTCACTTGACTTCTTCAATCCAACCAATTCTGTTTTTCCTTCTAGTAAGATCTTATCAAAGTACATATAATAAGTTCAAGTTTAACTATAGCAAATTTCAAAATTCACTATGAAAATGAAAAAAATTAGTTCATTTTTTCTCCTTTGCTAAATATTTCTAAAAACAAAATAGGCCACATGCCCAAAAAATTACGGAGGATACTGTGTACGCAGACTTACTCCTACCAGTAAAAAAAATTATTTTTGATAGACTCTCGACTAAAATTTAAAGAACTAATAATCTTTACAACAACACAATATATCACATGAATCTCACTAGTGGAGCCCGGAAGAAAGGTAGAATGTACGCAGACGGCAGACCTTAACAGTGAAGAAGAGGTAGAAAATTTGTTTAACTAATAATCTTTAAGATCCCAATTGATTATAGATAAACAACTACACATCAAGAAAATCTAGCACAAAATTTAAAAAGTTCCAAATTTTATAAACAAATAATAATAAAAATTAATATAGAAACTCAAAACAAGTAGATATATACACTTCTAACCAAAAAAAAATCCTTATAAATCATTTTTATCAATCCATCAACAAAAAAATCAAGAAAAGAAAAGGGAAATATCAAATCTTGAAGAAAAAACATACCTTTTTTTTTTAATTGATGAAATTTTCAAGAGAAATGATAAGACTTTGTTGTTTCTTGTTTGAGGGTACTTTTAGTTTTTACTAAATATGGTGAGGCAAAATTATAAAAAGAATAACTAAAAAGAAATAAGATTGGAGATAAGATCATTAGATATAGAGAGAGAAGAAGGAAAAAAAATGGTGGGATGTCAGAGAAAGTCAGAAAGAAAAGGAGATATACATAGTATACAGCACTTACTATACACTATTTTTTGTTCTTCATAAATCATACATGAAAGAGATTTAACAATAAGACAGAGTTGGGTGAGGGGTGGGGTGCGTGGGGGAATGAAAAATTAGTCAAGTGTCTTCAAAATATATATATATTTGAAGTTGATATATTTGAGTTGAGGATCTTTTAAAAACAGTTTCTTTATCTCAATAAAGTAGTGATAAAATTTATGTACATTTTAACCTTTCTAGACTTCACTTGTGGGATTCAGTGATATGTTGTTATCGTATATATATTGAAATAAAGTTATATTTAGAGTTTGGACATAAATATAAGAGTTGTTTTTGAACTTTAATAAATATTTTGAAGTGATTATTGTGGAAGTAACTTTGTAAATATTAGAATATTGTAGTAATTTTATGTCCAAATAATATTAAGAAAAAGGTGAAAATTATTATTCATGGTCGAGGATATTTCATGAGATAGAAATATTTTGTGATATTATATTTTTTAAAAATCTTCAGTAGTTATTCCTATAAATATTTTGATTAGATGGTGAGAAAAGAAAAAAATAATAATATTTTCATGTGAAAAATTTTAATTTTTGTAAATATTTTACCAGAATCTATTTTCACCATATATTATTTCATTGATCATATTTTATAACTTCACTTGCTCATTACTTTGTGACGAGAAAAACTTTATATTTCCATCTTCTAACAATAAATCTTTTGTATAAAACAACTTATTCCATTATTTATATTCATATAATTCTAATTATTATTAAGTAATTTGTTAAATAAAATATTTTATAATTATTATCTTTATTCCACCGACTAAACAATATTATTTATTTAAATATATACAAGTATTTAAAAGGTCCCACATAAAAATAAAAAAAGATAGAAGAAAACAGAATCCTTACATCAATCAAGTTAAAGGGGCATAAGATTCTATTCACTTTTTTCATTTAACCTCTTGAATGGAAACCCATAACATCCCCATGCCCAACCAATGTCCTTTTCTATTAAAAAAAACTTTTATGAAATTATTTATTTATTTAAAGTGAAAGAGATTGATTTTCGACTATATCATACATAAAAATTAAGTATTTAATGATATATCTGATAGAAACGATTTTATGGCTAAGTATTTATCGCGACTGATAAGTACTTAGTTCATCTTGCTTGAAACTGTCGCAATTCAAAATTTATACATCGTGATAACACTAAACTTAGAAACCTAACTACAAATTTTAATAAGTATTTTAGTTTTTTTCAACCCTCACCATAGATATGTATGGTAGAAATAACTTTGTCACTAGGTATTTATCGCGATTGATAAGTACTTAGTTCACCATGTCTGAAACTGTCACAATTCAAAATCCATACATCATGATAACACTTGAACTTAGAAATCTAACTACAAATTTCAATAAGTATTTTAGTTTGTTTCAACCCTCACCACATATATCTTATGGAGATGACTTTGTCGCTAGGTATTTATCACGACTGATGAATACTTAGTTCATTGTATTTAAAGCTGTTAGATTCGAAATTCATACATCACAATAACAATTAAACATAGACATCGAACTACAAATTTCAATATTTATTTTAATGTTTTTGCAACTCTCACCCCCACCCCCACC
>JAOTQR010000001.1:137247-157444 GCA_025774065.1 Solanum ossicruentum | reverse complement strand
GGTATGATGGAATAAAGCAAAATGACTCTTTAAACTGTCTGCGCTTCTTCAAATTGTGAAGCAGCAGTTAGTCAATGCAACTTTCGACGCTCATCATGGGTCATTCGAAAACAGTCGCGCTATGTTTTTAAACATAGAGGTCAGACTGCGTACATTCGACCCCCCCTTATCCCGCAATGGACGAAAGCCTTTTGAGGCACTGGGATAATGTTGTTGTAATCGTGTTTATTAAAAAGCGTTTATTTTGAATATAAATTTTTTTGATATAATTTAAATTTAAGTGCGATATAATATAATATAAATCTTGGATGGCAAACTCTATTATGGAATTTTTATTTATTTGTAAAGGCAATAACCACATTTGGTGATAAAATAAATTATAAGTTGGGGAAAATAAAGGGAAACCACTTTCTAATCCAAAAAGTGTTATCCATCATTATTTTTTAAAAACCTAATGATTCAACCATATTATAAAAAAAATTCCAAAAATAATTAATCATATAATGGCCCCACTTTTAATCCTTTGCGTGAACATTTTTTTTAATTTTTTGTTAAAAAAGAGGTACCTTTGCGTTTGTGGTAATTTTAGCACTTTTGTCAAAGACTTGTTAGTGGGACAAAGTGGACAAAATTGAAATATTTTTTAGAGTGAGAAATGGTCAAAAAGGGAAGAAAAGAGGGTTCAATTATTGACTAACAAATTGCAAATTTGTGATCTTTATTTTATATTCCCTCCGTATTAAATTAATTAAATCTTTTAGATTTTTTTTAAGATTTAAAGTAGTTGAATTTTTCAAAGTTCAAGATGAATATTTGAAACTTTTTCCATATTTACCCTTCGTTTATTGAACTTTTATATTTTCCAAGAAATAAATTACAGTATATATTTCTTGCTGTCTAGCGCTTTCCCACCCAACCTACTTAGCGCCCCTCTCCCTCTTGTAGTCGTTCCATTGAATGGAACTCATTCGGTCTCGCAGCTTCGCCCCTCTTAAGCTTGTAGTCTGCTTGCTCCTTTAAATTACTCGTAGCGTAAGCTAGCGTAGAGGAACGAACGGAGCATCTCTCGTAGCACCATAAGGCAAGGAAGTTGCTGCATAATTTATGATTTTACAAAAGGCAATAGCGAAAAGTATGGTGTAAAGTTTGTCTTTGAATTTTTTTCTTAATATGTGTGCATTACCTTACAAATTCAGTTAATATGAGACAGGGAGAGTATTTTTTAATGGATGCTAATTAGTAATTATGGTTAATTAATTACTTTTGAATTTTAACATTGCTATTATGGCTTAAGAGTCTTTTGATTTGTGTTCTAATGCTCGGAATAGGATATCTCGTGACTGATTTTTGTTATTCACACAATATCATTCATTTTAAGACTCGATTAATTTAGATTCATGGTATATAAATTTTATGAAATAGGACATAATTTCTATCCAACATGATTGGTTTCACACCCTGAATCATGTTAATCAATCACAATTTTTGATGGTCTTATGATAGTGATTTGGTGTATAAAAATTTATTTTCGAATCATGATTAATTCAATTTTTTCTTAAATATCCATTAGAGAGAAAAAATTCAAATCAAGATATTTTTTTAAGTTCTACAAAACTTAAATCTGAACCTTTAATTAATAATAAAGAATCATTGTAGCATTGTCCCCCATAAAACAATCTTTTTTGTTTCTCATCCGGTACCCAAATTTGAGCACGATTAATTCAAATTCGTGTCGAAAAATTCCAAGGGGGGTAAAATATTTCCTAACAAAGGTGTCTCCATACTCAAGATCGAACCCAAGACCTTGATTAAGTAGCAAAATGCTCATTTTAATAGTTGTAATTTAGATCAAGCATATTTAACACACAATTAAAAGAGTTATACAAGTTAAATATCTTACAATTTTAATCAGATATCTCGTATTCAAAAACCAAAAAAATTGAGTCGAAAAATATCATTTTATAAACTTAGCAAAATCGTAGCTATTCCTTGTGTGATCCATCATTTCAAGCGGCCCCATAATGCATAATTTCATGTTTTGTGAAGAAATAATCATAATTAGGATTTTGGGAATAATAATAAAATCTTAAAATAAGAAAAGTTCATAAAGTAGTTTATGGTCCTTGCTATTTTACTCCTTCAATTTAGTAACAATTAGAATAATCTTTGCTTCTATCTTTATTTTTCAAAATAATTTATTCTACAAGGATGTTCCCATC
This sequence comes from Solanum ossicruentum, assembly GCA_025774065.1. Lineage (NCBI taxonomy): Eukaryota > Viridiplantae > Streptophyta > Magnoliopsida > Solanales > Solanaceae > Solanum > Solanum ossicruentum. The sequence goes on along the minus strand of JAOTQR010000001.1, from coordinate 155,225 downwards.
TTTATTAGCTTAGTATCTAAGTTTGTTGCCAAAACTAAATTATTTCTCCTCGATCAGATGGAGCCAAAGATGTACTATTTTTTAGCTTTAGAGTATGATGGAATAAAGCAAAACGACTCTTTAAACAGTCTGCGCTTCGTTCAATTGTGAAGTAGTAGTTAGTCATTGCAACTTATGATGCTCATCATGGGTCATCCAGAAACAGTCGCTCTATGTTTTAAACATAGGGGTCAAGCTGCGTACATCCGACCTCTCATTACTCCACAATAGGCGAAAGCCTTTAAGGCAATGGGGTAATGTTGTTATTGTTTAATTAGAGTCATTACTTTTATTATCTCTATAATGTAATTTAGTGTGACAATTGCCAAATATGAACTAGGCACAAGAAAAATTAATCAAGGAAGAAGTTTTAGAAAAACATGCTTTTTGGAAGAAATTAAATCAATGTGCATTGCAAATAGTTGCTCTATTTGTGTTGTATCTAGTTGTTTTGTTGTCTTTTTTCTTGTAATTTAGCGTCAAAGACTTTCTTTTGAGTCTAGAATCTTTCAGAAATAATGTTTCTACCTTACAAAATAATAAGCTAAATGTACATTCTATCTTTCTCAAACGTCACGTATGTAATTGAAAAAATTAGGCGGATAAGCAAACATATACTTGTTAATTAGCTAATATAGCTATGGTTTGAATTAATTATGGCTCGCGATAAACATCTAGCTGTAATTATAGTTTGAGTTTTGTATAATTCACGCAATTTATACATGCGCGATTATATAAAAGTCGTGCGCCAATCAAATTGTATAGCGAAGTATACAAGTACTGTAAATTATATAGCGAAATATATAAACGTTGTGCACGAATTGCATAGCAAAATATATAAATGCTATACAAAACTGCTAATTGTATAATGAATCATACAAACGTACAAAAATATTGCGCGAATTACACAAACGCTGCTATAACTATAGTTACGAAATGAAAAATCAGTCAAACTATAACTATGAATCGTAATTAAGATATTTTTGAGTGATTATATGTGAAAATCTCTCTTAATTATACTGAACGTGTTATTATTAGCAAAAATAATGAGTAAACTAAACAACTTTCTATGCTTAATTAGAGTCACTAATTAATTACCACTTGGATGTGATTAAGAGAGTTAACTACCAAGAATTGATTGGGGACAAGAAAATTGAGTATATCAAGAACTTATTATGACTAATTTTTTTAAGTATTAATAATACTTTTTTGGTTTCTTCTTCAAGATACTTATGAGGGAAAAAAAACTTTAATTATCAAAATGCCACTCCTTTTCTCATTATTAAAATTAGGCTAAAAGACATTCTCTTAACATTACTTTAATTAGAGGTACAAACATCCAATGAGTCAACAAACAACATGTGATTCTTATTAAATAATTATTTATTTTTATGTTTAAAAATTATTCCAAGTTAGGCTTGTAATAACTTATATTTACATTTTTCTCCTCACTTTCACCAAACAAATTTTTATTTTGATATAAAATTTCTTAAATATCAATAAAGTTTGATTATAAATATAATTATTATATATTAATTTAAGATCATAATAAAAAATTTTAAAACATTGTTTGGAAATTAAGAGAGATTAACATACAAAAGTTTAAAGGTCCCTACAATTAATCAAAATTGTGAAGGAAGAAAAACAAAAGAAAACATACATTTTATTTTGTAATAATAAAATTACAAAATCTCATTCTTTTTGTCCATTTTTAAACTAGCTTTTTATTTTATAAGCCTATCATTATGATTTTCCTATTTATTTTTTTTTAAAAAAACAACAATTGCCAACTATTATGGCATTTTTTAAACAATTTTTTTTAAAAAATTTTAATCTTGAAAAATACAACTACCAAAAAGAAAAAGAAAAGTTCAGAATAATTAATTGCTTGTACTAGTTGTTTATCTTGTAAAAGTCAAAAGAGGATGAATCAATTTTCCTTTCCCCCCCAACATCTTGCTTCTGTTTTTTTTTTTTTTTTTAAATATTTTTAGTTTTTTATTTTTTTTTCTCTTTTTCTTTTAGCCACTTAATTTTAAAAAATACAAAAAGAATAAACAAAAGAAATTAATCCATTCACAGCCAGAAAAAAAATTTCATAGGAATCTAATAAAATTATAAAAGGGATATTTCAAAAAAGTAGAAGTTTATATTTAAAGATACCAATTGAAATTTGTTTTTTTTAACAGTTAAAAATACATTTAAATATTTTTTCCTTGAGTTTACATATCAATTATCAGATATTCTCTTGTCCTATCTAAATTATCATCATATATGTATTAAAACACAAAGATCAGGATCAATTATCAGCTCTCTTTTTCCTGCCTAAACTATCTCGTCTACTAAGTTAGGTATATTTTTATATATAGATACTCATGAAAATCAAATCGAAAAAAAAGTTATTCACAATAAGAAACTCAAAAAAAAAAAATTATAAACTGACAATATTTATGACCATTATCTCATTAATCATCTAGTGATAGATTTTTCTAAAATATTTAATTTGAAAAATAACGTTCACTAATCAACAACAACAACAACATACCCAATAAAATCTCAAAAGTGAGGTTTGAGAAGGATAAAATGTACGCATCTTATCACTATCATATAAAGATAGAAAGATCGTTTCATGAAGACCCTTATCTCAAACGTTCACTAGTCAATAAAGTAAAAATTTAGATAGTCAACCAGTTGAAGTACTAATAATTTATCAAGTAAGTAATAATAATGTATAATTAACCACATATTATATATTTGTAAAAAGTAAAAAATAAAAAAAACTTCCTAACAATTTTTTTTTCTTCTTTTACCAAAAACTTTTTTTGATTGGTATTTTTTTTTTTGTCAAAAATGTTGTGAACACCTCATACCTAAAACTAAAAGTCTCACCACCCCATAAAATATAGCCCCTCTCTTCTCCTTTTTGTCTTTCTTCTCAATCAAAATTGGACCTTTCCTTCTTCTTCTTCTTCTTGACTAAAGGAACTCACTATTTTCACTTATCATGCATTACAAACTATAGAAAAAAAATACAACAACAAAAAAAACTAATCTTTGGGTGCCCATAACTCATAAAAGGGCAAAAAAAGATTTTCTTTTTTTAAAAATGGTGAACTATCATATGTTTTTTTTCATATTTTTTTCTAGTATTTTTGTTTTGGTTTCTGGTTTTTCAAGAAATCTTCCAATTTTAGCTTTTGATGAAGGGTACTCTCATTTATTTGGTGATAATAATCTTATGATCCTTAAAGATGGAAAATCAGTTCATATTTCTCTTGATAAAAGAACAGGTTTGTTTTTTTTTCTTTTAAAATGTAAAAAGTTTTATTAAGGAAAATTTATTTATTTATTATTTTACAGGGGCTGGATTTGTGTCTCAAGACCTTTATCTTCATGGATATTTCAGTGCTTCTATTAAATTACCTGCAGATTATACAGCTGGTGTTGTTGTTGCATTTTATGTAAGTTTATTATTAACTGAAAAATGTTTTTTTTTGTTTTTTTGTATAAATTAGAAATTTTTGCTTCTCATGGATGATAAAGTTTTGGTCTTTTTAGTTTTTTTTTTGACACCCATATGGATTCTTGATGATTTTTTAACATTTTAATTTATTTTATGAAATTTTCTTGTGTAAAGATTGGATTTTTATTAGTAAATATTAGACTTTGTTAATAAAATTAGCCAAAAAATTTATTAGTAGAAGTTTTTGCTTCTCATGAATGATAAAGATTTGATATTTTTAGTTTTTTTAAATACACATATGGATTCTTGATGATTTTTTAACATGTTAATTTATTTTGTGAAATTTTCTTTTGTAAAGATTGGATTTTTTAACCTCCTTATGTTGTTAATTAGTAAATGTTTAGACTCTGTCAATAAAATGAGCCAAAAAATAATTAATTTATTTTATGGATTTTTTTGTGTGTAAAGATTGGATTTTTAACCTCTTAATGGTGTTAATTAGTAAATTTTTAGACTCTGTTAATAAAATTAGCCCAAAAAAATTATTATTAGAAGTTTTTGCTTCTCATGGATGATAAAGTTTTGATCTTTTTAGTTTTTTGTTTAAAACACCCATATGGATTCTTGATGATTTTTTAACATATTAATTTATTCTGTGATTTTTTTGGTGTAAAGATTGGATTTTTTAACCTCCTTGTGGTGTTAATTAGTAAAAAGTTTGTCTGTGTTAATTAAATGAGCCAAAATTGTTCTTTATTTTTTTCATTATATGTAAATTACTAGCAATTTTTGCTTTCCCATGAGTGAAAGTTTGATCTTTTTAGATTTTTCTTTGACACCCATATAGATTCTTGATGATTTTTAACATTTTGATAGATTTTTGTAAATTTATCATTTTTTTCCTCAGTTTAAAATATTTTTTTACCTTTAATGTATGGGTTTTTTTAACCATCTAATGGAAATTGGTAATTTTTCAAATTGTGTTTATAATGAACCAAAAGTTATGCTGTCTGGGATTTCTCCAAATTAAGAATCTGAATTTTTTGTTTTTTTAATTTTTTACTATATTTTGGGAAGATATTTTATGAGACGAGGGTCTTTTGGAAACAGCCAACAGTGTTTCTGTCTCTATGAGGTAGGATTAGCGTATATTTTTTTAAAAAAAGACCTCACTTCACTGGCTAAAGTTTTGATCTTTTTGGATTCTTGATGATTTCTAACATGTTAATTAGTTGTCATTTTTCCCCTTGACTGCTTATGAAGAAGTGTAATAACTAAGTTGCGCAGACTCTTCACTATCTATGTCGCATTCCTGTCGGATTCTCCAAAAATACACTAGTTTTGGAGATTCCGACATACACCCGTTGACATATCTGAAGAGTCCGAGCAACATAGGTAAATAATGAGCCAGGAGTTGTTCTCTGGGATTTCTCCAAATAAAATCTTGATTTTTGTTGTTGAAGTTTTACAAATTTCTTTTTTGTGATAGATGTCTAACGGGGACATGTTTGAGAAGAACCATGATGAAATCGATTTCGAATTCTTGGGAAATATTAGAGGCAAAGACTGGAGAATTCAGACCAATGTTTATGGTAATGGCAGCACAAATGTTGGTAGAGAAGAAAGATATGGACTTTGGTTTGATCCTTCTGATGATTTTCATCAATACAGTATTCTTTGGACTGAGAATTTAATCATGTAAGTAGCACTACTAGTTAGTATCCTCTGCCCTTTCAATGTTTTCTTCCTAATGTTGGTCCTGTATGGGGCTTGATCTTTTTCGACGAGGGTTTTCCAAAAATAGCTTACCTCTATGAGGTAGTGGTAAGGTCCGCGTACATTTTACCTCTCAGACCCCACTTGTGGGATTCCACTGAGTATATTATTATTATTGGTGGTCTTGTATGGTCTCCGGGAGGAGCTAGGTTATCGCAAGGGGGTTCATCCATCGTAAAATTATACTCTATATATGGGGTCAAAATTAGTTATAATGTATATATAGTAGATGTTGTATCCCCATTGGCTTCTTCGTATGTTTACTTCATATTCAGAATCCCCTTGGTGAAAATTCTGGTTTGGACAGTGGTATGGTTTGTAGTCTATGTTGCTCGGATTCTTAAAAGATGTTGTCGGGAGCTTGTATCCTTGAAATGTAGTGGATTTTTGGAGGATCTGATAGGGGGTACGAGTACGACAACGTTTTTAGAGAGTCCAATAACAACTTTCTTGCTTCTCATACTATGAGTGTTACTTTCATATCCATCCAGCTATTATACTGAACAATCTTTTGTCCTCTGTGCTGTTTTTACTGATATGATATCAAATTGGTTTCCTTTATGATTGATATGTTGTGTTAATGAACGTACATGAGTGCTAAGTTGCTCGGACTCTCCAAAAATGTTGCTGCATTCGTGTCAGATCCTTAAAAAACACACTATTTTTGAAGGATTTGACACACACCCATTGACTTTTCTGAAAAGTCCGAGCAAACATAGCATGAGAGAAGGCCTTTCTCAACATACTCTTTTGTTGGCATAGGACTATGGGAATCAACTTTTATTTGTTTCTTTTTATTATTGTGCTCAACACTGTAAATTCCCTATCATGACGGTCGCGCTCGTCTTGGACTTGGCCATGCTCTTTTGGGCTGGTCAGGCTTAGGCGATGCTGACTTCAATATTGCTCGGACTCTTCAAACACACCAGCTGATGCGCGGAGTAGTGTAGGAGTGACAATTTTGGGAGAGTCTGAGCAGTATATCAAAAATGTCAATGGGTGCGTGTCAAATCCGAGATGGTTGGGGCAATATTTTTGGAGAGTCCGAGCAAACAAGGTCCTGATTCTGTTCTGTTTGTTTTTGCAGCTTTTATGTAGATAATGTCCCCATAAGAGAGATGAAGAGGACAGAAGCCATGGGTGGGGACTTCCCATCTAAGCCAATGTCTTTAATAGCAACAATATGGGATGGTTCAGATTGGGCTACAAATGGTGGAAAATACAAAGTCAATTACAAATACGCCCCGTATATCGCTGAGTTCTCCGATTTCATCCTCCACGGATGTGCAGTCGATCCCATCGAGCTCTCATCCAACTGTCGCGACACAATGCCAAAGACTCCATCCGGTATCACCCCTTACCAAAGACGAAAAATGGAGAACTTCAGAAAGAAGCAAATGCAGTATTCATACTGCTACGACAGGACTCGATACAAGGTCCCTCCTCCCGAGTGCATCATCGATCCTAAGGAAGCTCAACGCCTCCGAGCCTTCGACCCTGTCACTTCCCACCACCATCATGGAAAACGACACCGCCAGACCAGATCAAAGAATGATAATAATAATGATAATGATGTATCCTTATAAGTCACATGATGATTGATCATTTGAGGTTTTTTATTATATTCACATGTGAATAGAGGATATAAAACATCACATATTGTTGGGGGTATGTATATATGTCATACCTATATAGGGGCCATGTTCTAGTTGATGTTTTTTTTTTCTTGTTTGGGCCTTAATTTTATAAATTCAACTTGTTGGTGATTTTGTGTACTTTTTTTTTGGGACAATTTTTAATAAATGTTTGAATAGTACAAAGAATATTATTTATTATACATTTGTGTGTTCTTTAAGCATGTTTGTTTCTATTCATGATGTCTTGTTATAAGTTTTTAGGTCTCTTTTGTCATGTTGTGAGGACCATTTGTCAAATGGTTGGCTAAAAGAATCCAAAGTGTCTGATTATGACTGATGAAAATCTAAACATCAGATTTTCTTTTTTATTCTTGAGAAATTTTCTACTCAAAAATATCTTAATTAATTATATTTTGTAACTATAAGTATAGCAATATTTGAATATATATAATTCGTTATACAATTCGTAGTTTTTGTATAGTGTTTGTATATTTCGCTATACTATCGTGCATTGCATTTGTATAATTCGTTGTATATTTTGCTACGCATTTAATTTACGCACAATTTTTGTATAATCATGCACAATATTTTTATAAATCATGTAAATTATACAAAATTCAAATTGTAGTTACAATTAGATGTTTATCAAGGATCATAATTAATTCAAATTATAGTTATATTGGCTAATTAATTAGTATATGTTTGCTTATCCACAAATTTTTTCCTTTATTCTTTTAAGGAGGAAATATTAGGATTTGAAGTTTGGTCATTTGTTTTTGCATAGTGAGCTTTGATAGCTTACCTCCATATGTTGGGTGGCACGATATATACACATTTATTCTTAACTAGAAGTCTTGAATTCGAATTTTAAGAATAGAGTTGTATCTTTAAAGAGGTCTTGAATTCAAACTTTAGGAGTGGAATCGCTTCTGAAAGTAGCGTCTTCACTTTTAAAAGTGAACTTTAATTTCAAGCAAAACTTCAAGTAAAAATGTGGGAGATTTGCTACCCAAACTTTATACATGATTTTTTTGCAATTTCAATCATATATGCCTCAAGTGAATTCTAAAGTGACTAAACTCCCAAATCTTTTATGTAGTAACTATGACTTAAAATGTCTACATCACATGTGGCCCTTCCCTTGCACCATACCTAAATGCAAGATGCTAAATTTGCAATTTTTTATATATTGAAAGTACTGAGTTCAGATGAAATCAATAATATAAAGTTACATATGATAAACACCATATTCGATATGTATACTCATCGCTTCCTTAAAATTGGCAACTCTACACCAATAACTTGGCTTTCAACAAAAAGAATGATGACAACATACTCGGGCATAGTCCAACAAAGTGAGGTCTTGGCAAACCTTACCCCTACCTCATAAGTAGAGAGGCTGTTTTCGATAAACCCTCGGCTCAAGGATTCCGATCAAACGATTAACCAAAACTCAAATGCTAAAAGTAGAAGATTAAAGACTGGTAAGAAAACCAAAACCAATGCCTCTTGTTCTCTTTGGTCTTGACTTCTACTAGCTTGAAGCCTTAATGGCTCACAAGGTACCCCAACATGATCATGATGTAAATGTTCTATCTCAACAGAACTCGAAAAGAATATTATAATGAAGAAATTTTTGAAAAAACAAAACGAAAAAACATGTTTTGAGTAGGGTGATGACTTGGGAAGTCAGTTGTCGACTGGCGTTGACAGGGACATCAGAACATTAGGACAGTTATGTTCCTGTACTTGGAAGCATACTATGTATGCTTTTCATCTTCACTGAATGCGTTTCTCCATATGTTAAACAACTGTGATCGCGAGTTAAACAAGATTCAATCAGAACCAACGTCTACTCCTTTTTTCTTCAAGAATTCCCTGGCTTCAATAATATCCTACAGAAGAAACACCAATTGAACAATGATGAGATATGCTTTAGTTATGTTTCTATCAGATTCCGTCATCTTTTTTCTGGACGTTTTTCTAATTATATGATCCTTTTATTCACAGTGAAATGCCAAGACGCTATCTTGGCTAACAATAACCCTTCCAGCTAGCAGAATAGTAGGAAGCTATGTTGCTCAGATTCTCAAAAAATATTACCGCGTTCCTCCACTTCTGGAGGATCCAGCACCAATCCGTTAACATTTTTGAAGAATCTGAATAACATACGAAGGAAATATTTCTTGAATGAAATGAGCAACTGTACCTGCTGTAAGAAAAGAGCTTCTTGAGGACATGTGGGAAAATTCATTAGACCAACGCCAACCATTAATAGACCATAGCAACCAAGGGATACAATGAGGTATAGAGGCAACTGCAAAAATGATAGGAATAAACGAAGAATCACGGAGAAGTAAGAAATTTAACAAACTGTCATCGCCAAAGGTAACAGAGAGATGGTCAGTCAATAAGCTCACCAGCCAGGTATAGCTCTCCGGAATAGTTGATGTCTGCAACAAACCTATCCAAACGGCAGTTACTGCAAGCAATAACGCCAAAATCTTCATGATCTGTTTCATTGGATCTGCAGGGATGCGTTCATTTGATGTGAGTACTAGAGGAGACTAAAGTTTTTCATTGATTAACATATAATAGGAGTCAACAACCGAAACATTAAGAAGCCAACTAGATTAACTTTCAGTGTGTGTGGGGTACGAAGGAAAAGAAGTGGTTTTCTAACTTATTTTCTAGTATTTGGTTGGTGCGTGGCAATTTTTTTTCAGCGTTGGTAGGTGAGTGAAATATTTTCCATTCTTTGGTTGTATGGAGAAAGTTTGCTAACAATATTACTAAATAGCTTCTGTGCTACTCTCTCCCCCTCCCCCCCACCACAAATTGATCCACATCAATAAAACAACGGGATATTTTACACAGCATAACCGCCACGCAAAAACGTAGCCAACAGATGTATAATATATGTATATATGTGCGTAGCCATGTATAATTTATGTACATCGGCTAGGAGCTGTAAATATTTTTGGCGAGCGGCCAAATGTGTAGAAAGCCACAAACAAATGCACTGTTAACATTAAACTTCACGGCCTACATGGATGTCCAATGTTAGTTGATTACGACTATTCCCTTCGGAACTAAACTACTTTCCTTGTCAGAATCAAAGCCAACGCAAGAAAACAGAAAGCAAAGACCACCACAACATTTTTTAAAAAGTTATAACAACAACATACCCAGTCAAAAGGTTATATACTAACAAAATACCAGATGATGCAACAAACTAACAAATTCTGGAGCACTATATGGAAGGCAACAACTAAAATCGGGTATGGTTAAAGAAGTTGCTCGGACTCTTCAAAAATGTTGCTGCATCTGTGTCAGATCCTCCAAAACATGCACTACTTTTGAAGGATCTGCCACACACCTGATGACATTTTTGACGAGTCTGAGCAGCATAGGTTACAGAAGATCAGATAAAAAATGAAAGAACTAAAACCAACTGTCAACCCCGTCTAGCAATGTTCTTCTAACCCATTGACAAGGCAACTTCTTGAGTTCTTTCTCACCTGCAAATTGAATTTCATATTTTATAAAACAAACTTCCAAACAACAACAACAAAGTGGGTTCTGGGGAGGGTAGAATGTACGCAAACCTTAACACTACCTTATAGAAGTAGAGAGGTTGTTTCCTGTGCAACAAACTTCCAACTGGTTTGATATTTACTAGTCAATTTCAAGTTGTGAAAACTAGGTGCTTATTGCTTTCTTGATCATATTATATATAGATTTTGCATTTTTGCATTAGGAAATGCAGTTCATCAAAGGCACTTTGCCTGGTGTTAAATTTTTTAAATCTTCATCATCCAGTGTTCTTAATGGCTTCATTCAAGATTTTTCCTTTTGCCATCATCCTTTGTTGTTCTTTTTTATCTGATATCCGGCCAACGTTTTGATTACCCACTGCAGATCTTTCTACAACTTGGATAACCAGTGTTTCTGCACCCGTTCAGTGGATTTCACTGATGGCTCAAGAGTAAGGGCCATACTACTCAGAGGAACTTTTGGTCCAAAATATGCTTGTGGTTTCAACTGTTATGGCAACTGTGATAGTTACCTCCTTGCCGTATTCATTGTCCAAACCAACATCGCTTGCCAAATTATTTCTCCCGCGGTTGGATTCCCACAAGTTGTTTGGTCTGCTAAACGGAACAATCCGGTTAAGATAAATTCTTTTTTGCAACTTACAGCACAAGGAGATTTAGCACTTAGAAATGCCGATGGTACTTTGGCTTGGTCAACAAACACTGCTGGCGTGGTTGCCTTAAGCTTGATCGATAGGGAATCTTGTTCTGTTTGATTCCAAGAACTCAACTGTTTGGCAATCTTTCAACCTCCCAACCGATGAAACTAACAGTAGGAGGTTTGCTTGCTTTCGCTACTAACGATAATGGTTTGGTTGCTTTCGTAGAGTCAAATCCTCCACAAAAATACTTTGAAGCAACTGTTGGTGGATTGAATCCTAGTGGAGGCTCCAATTATGTTATGTATTTGGATGGAAGCTTAACTTCATTCACAAATTTGAGTAATACCACCAAGTGGATTCTGGTTTCTATTACTGGCATCCTCTGCTCAATATATGAAACTCGAGTCCAACCGACACTTGAAAGTGTACAAGTGGCAAAATTGGTGGAGAGGGGTGGATGATCTCTTGACAGGCTTTCATGGCGACGGCAATTACTCCCAGTCTGTGGAAGATATGGCATTTGCACAATGGGACGATGTAGTTGTCCCATGAGCTCTAATTCAACTACCTAAATGTTAGGCTGCCTAATCTTGGTTGCTCTGAGGCCACAGGGCTGACTTGTAACAATTCAAAGAACCATAGACTTGTGGAAGTTGAAGATGTGGACTACTCCGAGACTGAAATATCACCATTGAACTCCACCACCAGGAAAGTGGAACGATCTAGAGCTCACATTCCTCAAGCAAATAATATTCTAGTAATCAAGGAGTAGAACTGGCAATTTAGATAGCAATGACACCGGTACAGAAGGCTGGAATGCTTTAACTCAGTATGACCAAACAAAACGAATTGTGCAGTACTGACATGAAGAAATAAAACAAAGCACAAGTGGAAAGACAGCATATATGCACAATAGAAGAAACAATAGAAGTAATTCAAAATCTCTTGCGCCGGACAAGTGGTTGCTCCAGTAGAGAATCTCGATTCTAATCTATCAGAAGCAGTTGGGAAAATTTCAAGCATGACAAACTCCACATTGGAAAAGAATAAGATTGCAATGGCAGCTCCAATGCAAGCATTTGGTACAGAGTGCTAAACTAAAGTAATTACAGATGAGTGGAAACACACGATATTAAAAACAACATGACTAAAGTCATCTATTCTTTCCCATGGCATTCACACGTCCATATGAATCAGAGACAAGAATCAAGGTAAACAGACGAATAAGCTACAGTAAATCAGTCTAAGAACAAAAACATGAACATTAACTATGAAAACTACGGATAGAATAGTAATCAAAAATTGCAAACACAACATCATTGATAAACCTCAAGAGAGAGACAAACCGATATAGATCATAGATGACAGATTAACAAATAAAATTAAGTTCCATACAAGTAGAATATCCACTAAAATTCCACAACAAAATCTCAGAAACCTTCCAGATCAAAAAACCCAGATTCAAAGAACAGCTCGAGCCACAATTACTTTATGGGCCTTTTTCTTTTTTGATAACCATAATGTCTGAGGAGACCTACACGCACCTCTACTAATTCCAAGGGGTACCTTCTACTTCCCACTAGCATAAGTACCGACTTTGTTTAATTTAGATTAATGGAAGAAGGAAAGTGCACTGCTCTTATCCCATAATATTCTACAGAAACCCCAATACAATTTAAAGTATTTTTCTTTTTTATAATCATAGAGTTTGAGCCAGCTTTCTCGCACCTTTCATGGAATACCTACCACCTCCCACCGACAACAGAGAAATCACCTAATATCTTTCTCGTATCTTCTTATACCCGAACCTAACACCTTATGGTTCTCAACCCACTTCATTTGAGCTCATTTAATCACACCTAGATGATAAAAATCTTATCTTTTACTCCAAATCACCTAAATATCCACCAATAACCCTAATCCCATAAGCTTTTAAAGAAACCCCAATACCAATTTTTGCCAATTTGATCACACCCAAGTGATAAAAATCCAATCTTTTTCACCAAATCTCCTAAAATTCCACCAATAATTCTAACCCCATAAGCTTTTGTAGAAACCCCAATACCAATTTTAGCCACTTTGAACACACCCAAACGATAAAAATCCAATCTTTTTCACCAAATCTCCTAAAACTCCACCAATAACCCTAATCCCATAAGCTTTTATAGAAACCCCAATACCAATTTTTGCCAATTTGATCACACCTAAACGATAAAAGTCCAATCTTTTTCACCAAATCTCCTAAAGTTACACCAATAACACTAATCCCATAAACTTTTAGAGAAACCCCAATGCCAATTTTTGCCGATTTGATCACACCCAAATGATAAAAATCCAATCTTTTTCACGAAATCTCCTAAAATTCCACCAATAACTCTAACCCCATATGCTTTTAGAGAAACCCCAATACCAATTTTAGCCAATTTGATCACACCCAAATGATAAAAATCCAATCTTTTTCACCAAATCTCCTAAAAATCCACCAATAACTCTAACCCCATAAGCTTTTACAAAAACCCCAATGCCAATTTTAGGTAATTTCATCACACCCATATGATAAAAATCAAATCTTTTTCACCAAATAACCTAAAAGTCCACCAATAACACTAGTCCCATAAACTTTTAGAGAAACCCCAATATCAATTTTAGCTAATCTTTTCAAATGAATTTTGTTTAAAACAAATTAGTGAAAATTAAAACTTACAATCATAAAACAAACCTGATATTGAATATAATTTCCCACTGCTGATTCTGTTTCTTCCTCAATATTTTGTGTCCAACAGAAATATGGATCAGTTCAAATCAGCTTTTGCAGTTGTCTCTTTTTTTTTAAAACAAAGCAGACAGTGCTGTGCATTTTCAGGGTAAAAATGTCTTTTTATTATGTTTTAATTTAATTAGTCTATACTTAAAATTTCTCTGTTTTAATGAATTATTTAGTATCAATAAAAAAGTAGGGGTGAGTAACACTTGGTTCGGTTCAATTTTATGTCCATTTTTTTGATTTATCAGCTTTTAATTTTTAAATATTTTAAACCAATAACAAATTAATAAGATTTTTTAAATCGATTTTCGATTTATTGATTTTTAATGATTTGATTTTTGATTTGTCCAACAAGAAAATACTCACAAATAGGGCATGCTGGTGTGTATGATGCTGCTCCTTCCTTAACCAAAGACTAAAGTTCGATCCCAGAGAATGAAAAAATTCTTGGCAGAGAGTGCTTTTTCAAATGGGACTCTCCGTGGTACGAATTCAAATACAGTCAAACTTTTCTCCAAATGGAGCCCTATACGGCAAAATTTGAATATAGTCAGACTCTAACGGGGATACCAAACACGAGCGGAAAAATTCTCAAAAAAAAAAGAAAAGAAATGATAAAATAAAAATACAAGTTTTGGGGGAAGTTCAGAAATGGCCCTAAAATAAGCAGTTCTTGAAGTTCTAACAATGGCAGATAGTGAACACCCCCGTCTAATTCTCCATAACTTTCTTCCTCTACATCTTTGCAAGGTTCAATTTCCTAGATTTACAAACTCAAAAAACTAAAAGTATGGTAGAAAATTCAATCTTTTTGATAATTTTACATATTCTTTTCTTTTTTTGTTTATTGCAGGAGTTAGAGTTTATACACAGGAGTTGTTGTACAGTAGGGTACAGGCCAAATGTGTTCTCTACAACATTATCTCATCTTATTGCTACTAATTGTGCTCATTTGATCATGCCCATCATTCCAATCAGAGGTTTTCTTTTTTCTTTTTCTTTTGGTTCTTATTTTTCTGTTCTTGTAATCTAATTTTTAGTTTGTGTTTGATGTGGAGTTGCGTCTTTCGGAAATAGCCTCTCTATCTCTGCTAGACAGTGGTAAGCTCTACGTATATTCTACCCACCTCATAGGGATTCTACTGGGTATATTGTTGTTTAATGTCGAGTTGATTTCTTAGATGGTCACTCAACTAAAAGTTACTATTGGTGTATTATAAAGTTGCTTTCTTTGTTGAAGAAAATTGAAATTAAGGAAGTATTACTTTTTGAGATAATAATTATTCGCTCGGTTTTAATTTGTTTGTCTTGTTTCGACATGCTAAGAGTGTAAAGTTTGAATCTTGTAGGCTTTATATGTTTAAATGTATCAAAATGTCCTTTATTTTTGTGATTTTAAACATGCAATGTGGGAAGTTATTAAAGATTTGTCAAAAGGGAAGAAACATTCTTTTTGATAGGGGTCGAAAAGGAAGATAGGACAAATGAATTGAAATGGAGGAAGTATTAGTTGAGTGGCCCCGTAGGTAGGAGTAAGGTATGCTTATAATCTAATCACCCTACTTGTGGGATTACACTGGATATATTGTAGTAGTTTTTGTTTACTGGGTAATTTTAGTGTAAAGGTGATGTTTTTGATAATTTTTACTTAATCTTTGATTTTTGCTTTATGGATGTGTGCTAGAGAGGCTAAGGGAGACAGCAGAAGAATATTTTGGGTGCCAGTATGAATTGTTTGTTGAATTCACTGGTCTAATCAGGTTGAGACTCTACTTCTTTCCCTTCTAAACTTATTTATGATCATATCCTTTTTTATAATGGTCTCTTCCTAGTTGAGCTTGGTAAAGAATAGTCCATCTCGAGCCTTGGCGGAGACAGCATTTTGGTTATGGATTTGGCAGAATCGAATAGCCTAGGCTCAAACTCTGCATTGTATTAAGAAAGTCCTTTAACATGTATAAATAATCTGTCCAGAATTTGGAAAGCAAAATAAATCGTGATTCAGAACCCATAATCTAAAAATCCGGCCTCTACCTTTGGTCTAAAGCATGGATAGAGGAGAAGGATTAGTGTAGGCTGTAAACTTTGTCTACCTCTAACTACTGAATGGACTTGGATGGAGGGGAACAAATATACAGGATTCACATGCAGGCTTTTGCAGCTATTTTAAGATGAGGACTAGCTGATATCATTATATAAATATACCTATCAATTTGTAGAGTTGATAATCGAGATAACCCTTTGGGGTGGCTCAATGGTTTGGGCTTGGGACTTTCATGTTGGAGGTCTCTAGTTCAAAACTCGTTGCCAGCAAAAGTAAAGGGTTTGCCTTATGGGTCAAGCTCGTCGTATTGGGCTTGCCTAGTGTGGATTACCTCTCCTGTGTAGTTTGCGAGCTATTGCATAGGAGTGGAGGTTTTACCCTGTGCATACTTAAAGAGTAGCGTCTGCGGGTTCCCCTTGTCATAAGAAAAAAGAGTTGATAATCAAGAGAAGCCATTAGAATAAAGAGAGATGACCTGTCCAACTAGGAAAAAGAATTTGAGTCAGTTTGGTATAGAACATGAGTTTCTTGGACAACTTGACATTTCTTGTCGCAGTAGAAGATATATTTCCCCAATGTATCATTAATCGCATTATTTCTCCTTCAGAATTTTATCCTTCCTGTTATTGATTGTAGTGAAATAAGAATCTTCACTGCTATGGAACTATTTTTCTAATGTTGCATATGAATTACAGCTGGTGTAGAGGAGCAAGCATCGGTTGGCACAGTGATGATAATAGACCTTACCTTAAACAACGGGATTTTGCGGTGCGTTCTTTACTTGTTGTATATTCTGTTGTTGTTATTTGCTAGTATTATTAGTTTTGATCTTATCAGCAATGTATTGTTTCATCTTGCGGCTTGCTGTTATTTGTTTTCATATTTCTCAAAATTGTTTTTATTGATAAAACCACCAACATTTTCATGCCAGCTATATATGATGCTCAGTGATGGATGCTTGTTTATTGTCAGCCAATAAATGTAGAAAATACACCGTTCCCCTTCCTCTTCCTCTGGTTGGTTAATACACAGTACAGACAAAAGCTGACAGCTATTATTCACATTTGATTGGAGAACAAAAATAGGCTTGATGTATATTATCAAGGTGCGTTGTATCTTCCTAGAGATGAAGACCAGAAGACCCTCCAGTTGGCAGCAGAGTTATATAGTTAAATTCTTCACTTGGGTTTGTTTCTGTAAAATTACGATTAACGAAGCACTAGCTGACCTTTTTTTTGTTTGGGGGGGGGGGGTTAGGGGAGGGGGGAATTAGGCAAGGGGATCATCTCTCTCCGTTACTGTATAGTAACCGACCTGTAAGAGTAGCTGCATAGGTGGATTTAGGTTGGATAACTAGTAGGGACACCGTGTGTCAGTTTTGTACTTATACTTGCAGATGTATGCACTCACTTTTTTGTATGATATTCCAGAAGTTTTGCTTCCACAGAAAGTGTGGTTTTGAACCATTGCATGGACTTCAGATCAACAACAACAACATACCCAGTGGAATCCCACAAGTGGGGTTTGGGGAGGGTAGAATGTACGCAGACCTTATTACTAACTCATAGAGGTAGAGAGACTGTTTCATGGGAACCCTCGTCTCAAAAACCCATAAGCAGAATAATGGACTTAATATCAAACGTGGAAAAGTTAAGACTTTATTCTAGTTGGGTTAGTTCATGCTGTTCATAGTTTGAATCAGAAGCTTGTGTGTAAGTTAAGCTGGCTACCTAACAGATATTTGAGCATGCCCGCTGGTGAGCAGTTAGAGAGATTGAATTATGCCTAGCAGCGATTGAGAAATTTGAAAGAGATTGGAAGGTCGAAAGAACCATAGCCACTTTGAGGGGATGTGCTGACCAGTCTGCTCTTTCAAATATACCCTTATAGTCCTTATTCTGGATCCTATCGTCAATTTTCTACAAGTTGGAGATACTAGAGGAATGTTGAACAAATGGAAATGAAAAATATCATCTTGTTGAGTGAGATAGGTGTTTCCTCTGTGTAGTTTTATCCTTAAAAAAAACTCACTTTTAAACCGTGCACAGTGATAATTG
>JAOTQR010000001.1:121449-135140 GCA_025774065.1 Solanum ossicruentum | reverse complement strand
AAAGAAAAAATAATTTCAGCTTCTTAAAGACAGCTTTGCTACTATTCAAAAAACATTTTTTCCTCTAATAACTTGGACAGGTACCTTGGCTCTCTAAAATAAGCTTTCCTTTTTAATTTTTTAAGAAACACTTTTGGATTTCAGAAGCTTTGTATGGGACTATAAAGGAAGACTCTAGGTGAATTTAGTTACGATCTGGTGGTGGCATGAATGCCTGTTAAAAGGTTTGTCAGAGGTTGATCGTTTGCTCTTCTATCCAACAGGAAATCTTACATGTCAAGTGTGCATGATATCAAGTGCGTATTATGGCACTAACTTTTTTTTTTCTTTGAAAATGAGGAGAAAAAAGATTATTGTATCCGGATTATTGTTATGGTCTAGTGTGCTGGATGAGCATAATTTCTGCCTAAAGTGAAAACGTGGTAATTTAGACGATTATTATCAAATGGGAACTATTATGGATATTGGTCTGTTAGTGGATGTTTGTATATTTGATATTTGTAGAACACTTAAGTGACGAGAGATGCAAGAGTCACAATGTTATATCATGTCTATGTCAGAAATTTGGGTCCTTATTCATCTATTCCAGTTGACAATTCTTAACTATTCTGTTGAAGGCAGTGTGTTATTTAAATAGCTATGATGCGGATTTCAAAGGTGGTATCTTTCACTTCAAGGATGGAGAACCTGCAGACGTCGTGCCCATGGCCGGGGTAAGTGATTTGTTGACTTTGTGGTGCATTTGACTACTTAAGTTACATCTGGAATTTGTAACATTTCTCTGGCATTTTGTATGGTTACTTGCAAATGTAAATCCTTTTTCCGTTCCAGTGTAACTTAAATCTTGAACGAGCCTTTTAGTTCTGTCAGCTTCTAATACAAGTTATAATTTTCTAGCTGCCTTGCCTATAGTGTATTGCTCTATACTGAAGACTGATGTGTCAAATGTAAATAATATATCAATCTTTGTAGTTTCTATTTTGTTATTATCTGTTATTTCTTGTACGTCTTTGCTGGACTGCTGGGGGCTGTTTTTTTCTTAAGTGGAGGGTCTATCGGAAACAATCTCTCTACCTCTTAGGTAGGGGTAAGGTCTGCGTATACTCTATCCTCCCCAGACCCACTGTTGATTCTGCTACTTTGTGCACTTTCCATTTTAACTTCTTTCACCTTTTAACTGCTCTTCCTTACTGATGATAATTCTATCTGATTAGGATGTTATCATGTACACGGCTGATGACCGGAATATACATTCTGTTGATGAGGTATCCTCTCTCTTCTTTTAGTAAAAACCGAACCTCTTTGTGTTTGTCTTTCACTTTACTCCAATCCCTCTTATTTTGTTAAGGACTTGATTTTCAGCTTGTTATGTTGTTATGCTCCATTGCTTAATCCTCCAATCTTGATGGCTTGCTTAAATCTGTCTTCCATTTTAAGTAAACGATCGCACCTATCTTATTTTGTCGAGGTGGATTGAAGGTTGATCTTGTTACCTTAAGTTAGCGTTAGTTTGTATTCATTATTAATGTCCTGCTATTATGGATGATTCAAACCAACAACAACAAACCAAGTGTAATTCCATAAGTGGGATCTGGGGCAGGAAGGCGTATGCAGCCTTATCCCTGCCTTTACGGTGTAGAGAGGTGGTTTCTGATTGACCCTCGTCAACCCTCCTCCTTTTGCTGGGATTGTGACTGGCAATGTGAATGAGCTCACACAGGCAAAGTTATGGCTGATACAAACAAAGAGCTGACTACTCTGCCAGCCTAAGTCGCTCGGACTCTCCAAAAATGTTGCCACACACATGGCGGATCCTTCAAAAATACACTATTTTGGAGGATCCGACACGTATCCGTTGACATTTTTGAAGAGTCCGAGGCTCCGAGCAACATAGCTGCCAGCTCTGTGGTGCATCAGTTTAGCCAGACTCCTTGATCTCAATACGGATGGCCCGCTTAGTATTCTGCTCTGACTGATCATTTCGAGATCACAATCGTACCCTTTAGGCATTTAGTTATTACTTATTCATTTGGAACACTAGTCTGTTACATAGTTACCACAGGCCACAATTTCCTGCGTAGGGTAAACAAACTTAAATCTCGAATTTTCTAGTAGTCCTAAGCATACAATAGAAAGGAGACTCGAGGGGCTTTTTGCTTTTCCTTAGACAGTGTCTGTTTTTTCCTTTTTCTGGATCAAATTCTCCTAATTTTGTACTAATCCCACAATTGGGGTCTGAGTAAGATGTACGCAGACTGTACGCTTTGTGGGGGTAGAGTGGCTATTTTCTATAGACCCTCGGCACATGGTGTTTATTGAAGTGTCTGACTAATAGATAGACAAATCACTAGACTTGAAGAAATTCTGGTTAGTCTATGATGTCAGTGAGCAAAGACGGAGGGTGCTTCCGCTCTTCGTCTAAGCATGGTTAACAGATTAGCTAGCTTGGAAAACAATTACCGAGCGTGCAATAATCATCTCCTTAGATAAAATGGACATTTCTTTTCTCCATATTCTTTCTACATAGATCAACTTTCTCCCTGATGAATCATCTCAATGTATCTCTCTTTAATTTTAAGAATTTTCATCTTCGTATGCGCTTCTCCATATTGGCTTTCTCGTTGATATCTGAGAAACATCGTTATGAAATGAAAGTAGGATTCAGTTTCCCTCTTTCTGTGCTTCCCTTGTCTTTTCCTAACGCACTGATTGTTCCATACAGATTACTGAAGGAGAGCGAATTACACTTACTTTATGGTTCAGCCGTGATACGTCTTATGATGAAGATCCTAAACTCATCTCATCTCTCTCACCACCTTTATTGGATGTTGCGAATAGCAAGTTGCATTCCTATATACCGGTGCCAGGATCCATCAATATGTATTGGTTTCCACCAGACGAAGCTTCAAGTTTCTTGTCTGGATTTGATATACGCTACGGAAGATTGCATGTTCTTGGATTCGAGATCTATCCATTTCAGGAGATTTCTCATTTATCTGCATTAGATTCATCTTACAACTTACTGGAGTTATTGTCGGGGCCATTGCTTTTAGCACGAGAGAGCAAAACGTTCGAGACCAAGTTTCTTAATATCATGCATGCACTTCAGGTACCTTCCTTTAACTCATCCTTGAAATGATTAGTATGGTTTTTTCAATATCATATCATCAGAAATCATGTAAAATATACCTAATCTGGAGTTGTCGTTCGTCATTCTTGCTCGTTTCCAATCATCCTAATGAACTTTGCATCGGTTATTTGATCCCGATAGGAAACATTTAGACTTTTTCTTTTTTTGATGTCTAAAGGTTCATCACACCATATTTCACGTGCAACAATACAAAATTTTCTTTCCTTGCAACGTCATTTGTCTAAGACAAATTGATAATAGAGATTCGAAAAAGCAAAGGTAGGTTCTCAATTTAGCTGCAATGATGTTCGGATCGAACAGAACAAGGAGCACTCTTCTTCTCACCTTCTCGCATGGAGTTATTGTTTCTACGGAACGTATATGAAGACGATGATTAAACATTCCATGCGCTAAATTGTGTACAAAACCAACGTTAAAGAATCGACAGAAATTTGAGGATAGGGTAAGCCCAGTGTACTAAAGCTCCTGTTATGCATAGGGACCCTTCCCTTACCTTGCATTTTTGCCAGAGGCTGTTTCCAAGGCTTGAACGTGTGACCTCCTGGTCACATGGCAGCAAATTTACCAGTTTCTCCAAGGCTCTCTCGATAGAAATTTGAGGGGGAACCAAAAGTGCTCCTACATTGCAACCACAAGGAACTATTACTGCTCCATATGAACAAAAATAAGGATGACTTTGAATCTTAGCCCAACGATGAAAGACTATTTTGAGCTTTTTCTCACGTCATTTGTTATATATATATATATATATTGGGTTATCGATTTCATATTCAACTCTTTTATGTGGCAGATGGTGCAGTTTTATCTCTGGAATTTATTCAATTTGACAACAGAAGTCGAAGGAACGACTCCAAATGTAACTCCGACTTCCCAGACACAACAAACAGAAATAACTCGTCTGAAATCCGTGTTTCTGAAGGATCTTCAACTCGCGGAGTGTTTCTTTGGCCATTCGAGACCTATCAAGAACATGGAGTATGAATTTGATTGGGTTGCTTTTTCAGCTGCAGTTGTTGAATGGGAATGTTATGTTTTGAAATTACAGAAGGAACTGATCCTTCATTTACCTCATTGGAAAACTAATCAATCCATCTTTTGTGTTCCATTAGGAGACCTTGAGGATTGAGTCTGGTCGAAAATACAACTAAAGTATCTCGATTTTTCGAGTTTTGTATCTGAACAATTGGGGGTGTGAATTTTCTATTTGAACTATAATCAAATGTTTAACGAAACACACCTTCGAAAACTAATCAATCCATCTTTTGTGTTCCACTAGGAGATCTTGAGGATTGAGTCCGGTTGAAAATACACCTAAAGTATCTCGATTTTTCGAGTTTCATACTTGAACAATTAGGGGTGTGAATTTTTTATGTGAACTATAATCAAATGTCTATTGAAACACGACTTGGAAAACTAATTAGGGGCGTGAGTTTTCTATTTGAACTAGAACAAAATGTTTATTGAAACATACCTCAACTTACCAGTTATATTCATCTTTCTCGAAGTATCTTTTAGTAAGAATGTTATTTAGGAGATAATGTAAAATATACACAATAAATTAATTAATTTAGGATAAATATAATCCTTTTTTATTTATATAAGAAAATAGCCTAAAATTGTAGAAAATATACGAGACTATACAATATAACTTGTCAAAAATCATAGAAAATATACATAGATTATTACGTAGATTACTTATACATGTGTTATACATTGAATACACATTACCATATAATCAAAAACTGAATATAGCTTAACTATATATGAAATACACATGAACTATACATGCTTATATAACAAATAACTATTTTTTGGTAAATATTTTGACCGAACAACCATGCACTGTAATTGTCTCTATTTTTTTTTCTTTCAATTTGTGATAAAGTTGAATATGATTGGATTAGTCTTCTTCACTCCCTCACACTATCACAAATATTAAGTTTTTTATACTGGAGTAAAAAATTTATATTATAGAATATGATTATTTCAGTCAGTTTTGATCAAATCCATCTTATTGAGAAAAAAAAAGAGATCTAGTGTGAAATAAATTTTTACTGAAATAATGAGAAATTTTTTAATTTTTCATATAAAAATATCATCTTTTATTTTTTCACCAATTCAATCAAAATGATTATTGAAATGGTTATTTAATATTTTTCAGGCTGCGTATATTTGATCCCCCTTACCCCGCAATGGACGAAAGCTTTTGAGGCAATAAGATAATGTTGTTATTCAATATTTTTCAGTGAAAAATAGTAATTTTTAAATAGTACCACCCAAATCGAATTATAAAATTTAAATTTATGATTTGGTTCATGTGGTTAAATATTGTTCCATGTCAACAAATCCAAAGCAAGTTGAAAATTTTGGAGATAATAATGGAGTGTTGCATGTTTTATGAAAAATATAATATTACATACAAGTCACAATTATTTAAATAATAAATAAATCGAAATAGAGAAAAAATAAAAATAAAATCTTATGTTTATATGTATCTAAATCTACACGTAAGTTTTACATTTAAAAAATCAATAATTATTCTGTGAATTTTATAGTACTTGAAGGTTTGGTGATATACCTATTTTTATTTATTTAAGGGCACATAATTAAATTTGTTCTTAAATTATGCGAAATAAAATATATTTATTTTTCGTTAATAGTTAAAGTTAAATATGCTCTCCTTCATTGCTCAAACAAGTTAAATTTGTCGTTATTTTAAAATGTGTTGATAGAATATGTTGGGTATTTGCTTTGAGTTTCTTATTATAATTGGAGTTTTCTATTTCCTAAAAGGAAAACAGAAATTCTCTATATTTGACTAGTCCTTTTTTCTTGTAGGAAAAAGTTTATAACTCGATAAATATAAGTTCATTACTTCTAATTTGGTAGCATTCACAATATAAGGATTTTGAGAGTTTTGTGTGTGGGAGAAATTGTGAGACACAAGTGTGTGAACCTCTTTGTATTCCGAGTGAATTGTGTGAGGTATTTCTTTCGATATTTTGTACTCTCTTTTATATAGTTAATTACTTATCTCAATCTTGTGAATAATGCAGGTCGGTTGACCGAACGATATTAAAAATTTGTGTCTCTTTTGATATATTTCTTGTTTATCTTCTTACTCATGATCATCCGAGATTTGATTGCTAGCTGACACTTGATTATTTCAATCCTAACAGAAAGAAGCACAAAGATATTTATAAGCTTATTTCTCTCGATATTTGCTCAATCTCCTCTTGTGAATGTGTGTCAATTGACAAACCACGTTAAAATTTTATGTCTCTTTTGATATATTTCTCGTTTATGTTCTTACTCACAATCATCTAAAATTTGATTATTAGCTTTCACATGACACTTGATTATTTTGATCCTAACGGACAACGACATTTGGAAACTTAGAATATTCAACATTATTGAGGCACAAATAGTATTTTCCAACAAATAATGTCTTGACACGTCAGCATAATTGTGTTTCCTATTATTAGGGCATAACGGTTCTTGGTGTTTTTTTCTGGGCAAAATTTCCTGGAATAAATTAAAAAAATAAAATAAAATAAGATGCTTCATCCCACTTGCTTTAATAAGTAAATAAAAAAAAGTAATAATAAAAAAAAGCCTTTCAAATCAGTTAACAAACACTAGAGTTTAAGGATGTGGAGCCCTATCATTATAAATTAAATAATTAAACAAGAAAATGACAATATAAAGTTTAATAGTATGTCAAAATGAATGCGTAGACATATTAGAATTAGAGATAAAATCACAAATAGAGATATATAAAGTAAGACGAAAATCTCATCTATGGTGGACAAAATGAAGGAGGCGAATTTGAAATGATTCGATCATGCAAAAATGAGATGCATAAATGTCTCAGAAAGAAAGTGTGAGAGATTGGCTATGCTTAATCTGAGAAGAGATAAAAGTAATCCAAACAAATATCGAGAATAGGTGATTAAATAGGATATGACACACATATAGATTTTCGAGGATATAATCCTTCCTAAATTAAAGGATATGGAAAAGATTACTAAATAATCAAGCGTTTATCTCATTTTCCTAATCAAAGCATAACCTTGTTTGATGTAATTGAAATCTAATTTTATTTATTTGTTGGTAAACTTATTTTTATTTATATATGTAGATAGGTAATGTGAAAGAAGCGATATTATCATCAATATAGATTGTGATGCGATGATTCTTTTCATCCTTAATTAGAAGTCTCATTTAAAAAAATTCTTATTACTATCGCCCTCGTCAAAAGTGAACATGCATTAATGCGTGATTTTAAATCCAGTCAAGCTTCAATTCAGATATCAAACATCAGATGAAATTAAAAAAACACTTACACTTTTCTGAGGATTATAGACTCGAGTCTTATTAATGCGAATATCAAACATCGAGCAGAAAATAAAAAAGAGTAGTATATATTGCCACATCATCATAACATCATGATACTATTGCCTCTACTCCTTACTCTTAAATCTTGTATATTATTAATATTAGTTCCTCCCACAACATGATGATCTCTCCCTTTTTTTTAATTTTATATATAGACTTTATAATATATATATATATATACACACACATATCTTGTCCACTTTCTTCAACACATTATTACTTACAATATCATTTCTCAAGCATCATGAAAGGAGAAGTATGTTTTCTCTCTCTCTCTCTGTATATGGATATAAATTTGTGTATATTTTTCAAAATAAGTGTATCTCTCTCTATCTCTCTCTATATACAACTTCAACATTTGACATTTTCTTTATCAAGAGTGTGAGATCCATATAAGAACAATAAAAGAGAAATATATCATCGAATCAGATCTTAAACAAGTCTCGGTCTTCGTCATGTATTCTCTTTGTAAGCATCTAACATTAACAGATTCAGAATTTAAAATTTATGTTTTTAGAATTCAAGTCTTTCTAAGTTACTAAATTATGAAATAATATTATGTTTTTCAAAGGTGAATACAAGGTAAGGATCAAAATTATAGAATTCTATCGAACTCGTACGCTCAGTTCTATCTCTATCGAAGATTTATCAGAAACATCTTCTCTATCTGACATGATAAGAGCAAAATTTGTATAGAGTATTATTTCCTTCTCAAACCCTATTTGCAGAATCATGCTGAGTTTTCTATAATTATATGGTGGAAGTAATTAGATTAATTTTCTCAATGGTTATTTAATTTTGCATTATTGGATGATTGAATTCTTTGTTTTTGTTTTTTTTTTGTATATATTTATTACTAATATCTAATTTTTATTTTTTTCACTATTTTTTCTTTAGGTTATGTGGCCAAGATTGGTAGCTAGTAAGGTCCTAAAGAGATTGGGGAGCACAAATTTTGTGGCTGATTTTCCAAATGATAATTCAAAATATTTATTAGATATTCCTCATCATCTTGATAAAAAATCCCTAAGTTCTGATGACATTATCTTCAATCATAATATTCAAGAAATTCAAAATTACAGGTAATTAATTATATTAATAATAACTAGTTGAGAGCTTAACATCTTAACCACTAATATCTAATTATTAGATATTAGTGGTTAGTACTCAACCAATTAAATTATATATATATATATATTCTTGAGAAACATATGTATTCTATTGTTTTTAATCAACTTACGAAAATAATATGATTCTTCTATCATTAATCAGAAGTCTGATCAGATCATTCGAACAAAAATGACTTTTACACAAAGAGAATTTGTAAATTTTGAATTCGTACATGATTTCACAGGGTTTTCGTTAATACATGGAATGTGGGAGGAGTTGTACCAACCGATGACTTCAATGTAGATGATCTACTCGACACGTGTCACATCTCATCATGTGACATCTACGTTTTCGGGTATTTTATAAATTTTTCCCAAAATATATAATTTTTTAAAATTTCAAAAATAATTTGTTAATTTTTCTTTTTGTTTTTTTAGGTTTCAAGAAGTGGTGCCACTAAGAGCAACAAATGTTCTTGGACCAGAAAGTGGAAGGATTTCATCAAAGTGGAATTCATTAATAAGACAAGCTTTGAACAAGAAAGGAAAGGAAAATAATATTGGAAATAATGGGAAATTATTTCCACAAGAATTTAATTGTATTATTAGTAAACAAATGGTGGGAATATTAATTTCAGTTTGGGTTAGAAATGATTTACATCCATTTATTAAAAACCCTAGTGTTTCTTGTGTTGGATGTGGCATCATGGGTTGCTTAGGAAACAAGGTAATTATTAATATTAAATTATTATTCCATTTCCAAAAAAATTCTACTCAATAATATTATTTTTATCATAAACATCACTAATTTAAAAAACACGAAATTTTGATAGATTTTTCGTCAAAAATCTCTTTCGAACGAGTCAATTTTTGACGAGATGTCAATCAGAAATTCACATTTTTTACCAGCATAATGAGTCTGCTCCTTATGTCTCGTTTTATGTTGACATACACTGGTCGTAAAAAAAGATACACTTTCATATTGGAAAATAATCACTTTAAATTTTTTAATTTATTTTTAATGGTAAGTTTATCTTTCTTAAAATTCGTGGTTTGTCAAACATGATCGCATAGACTGAGACAAAAGGAGGGTGTTATGAAAAATGGATAACTCTAGCATATTTCATAATAATAATAATAATATAATACCTTTTAAATAGAAGTTTATTCTTTTGATTTTCTTGAAAAAATTAATTTATTTTAATTTGATAATTAATTATGTTTAATTTTTTTTTTTGCAGGGTGCAATATCTGTTAGATTTAAATTACATGAAACAAGTTTATGCTTTGTGTGTAGCCATTTGGCTTCTGGGGATAGAGAAGGAGATGAAAAAAATAGAAATTCAAATGTTGGTGAAATATTTTCAAGAACAACTTTTCCAAAAGGCCCTTCTTCACTTCAATTGCCAAGAAAGATTCTTGATCATGAGTATGTCATTTCATTTTTTTTAATTTTAATTTCTCATTCGATGTCTGATATATTTTCTGAAAAATTTATATTCGAACTATCAGAAAATTGCTAGGTTTAACAAATTTTATTGAAAATTGAAATGTTTTTTATGACTTTTCCATCAGAATCCTATTTACTTACAATCGTAAAAGAGATGGGGTTGTTTGAGGTTTGCACTATTAAAAAATAACGTTTTTTTATGGCTTTTCTATCAGAAACCTAATACTCATAGTTGTAAAGGGGGTGGAAGTGGGGGGTTGTTTCAGATTTGTACTATCACAATATTGCTAATTTCAATAAATTTTGTTGAACATTGAAACTTTTTCGATGACTTTTCTATCAGAAATCTATTACTGACAGTTGTAAAGGGGGTGGAGGTGTTTCAAATTTGTACTATCAAAAAATTGCTAATTTCAATGAATTTTGATGAAAATTAAAATATTTTTCGTGACTTTTTCATTCAGAAACCTTTTACTGGCAATCGTAAAACGGGGGGGGGCACAATTTCTAACAAGATTAAATTTTTTAATTTCCTAAATTTGAACTCCAGATATCAGATTCTGATTAACAATGAAGGGATCATATATTTATGCATTTGACCATAAATTTAACAATTTAATTTGAAAAAGAGGTTTAAAACGATAAGTTAACGATTACTTTGATTAATCAACTTTTTTAATTATTTTTTCTAATCAATGACAGATATTTTGTGGTAATAAGACATGAGTAAGTCCACAAAATTAAGATTACCAACCAATTAATTAATTATTGGTTGTTGAACATGGTTTTTGTAATTAGTTATAGCCGCCAATCGAATCACAATTAACTTTTCATGTTTAATTAATTTTAATCACTTTTTAAACATATTATAATCTTATTATATGATTAGCTATAAACAATGAAAAGAGTACAAAAGAAAAGACAATAATTTCCAACTAGAGCAATTTGTCAATTAAATATTAATTGACCTTCAACAAGTTGTATGAAAAAGTTGATTATTTTTTAGAAAACAAATACCAACATGACATCACAATAATTTACATAAATGTATTCATTTTTTTTTAAAAAAAGTGAGTAAATAAATAAAAATTTATGTCTTTATGACATCAATTTTAACCTACAACAACATATGCAGTATAATTCCACAAGTGGAGTCTGGAAATGGTAGAATATATGCAGACCTTACCACTATCATATCAGTTTTAACCTAATTTTTGAAATTGATTGGTTGCAGCCTTGTGATATTTCTTGGAGATTTGAATTATAGGATTTCTTTACCAGAATCAACTACAAGATTATTAGTGGAAGAAGAGGAATGGAATGCACTCTTGGAAAATGACCAGGTATTATTTTATTATAAGAATTGAATAATTAATAATAATAATAATAATAATAAAAGAAGTTATTGTTTGTCTTGTAAATTACGTAATTATGAAATTTGAAGTAAAAAAGAGGGCATCGGAGTAAGGGTAAAGTTATCTTCTGCGACCTATAAAAGTTGGAGTCAGCGACTAACGCTTATATCAAAGTAGGATGTCTACAACTTTACACCTTCTTGATGTCTAGCCAGCGGCGGTGGAGCTAGCTTAGTCAGGATTCGTCCAAACTTCATTTGACAGAAAATTATATTATTTATACATGATTAAAATTACTTTTTACATAGATATGCTAGACGTCGAACCCTCTTCAACTAGTTAATGTGTTCGCTTCTTTAGATTTTGCATATATAGAATCAATCGCTAATATTTGTATTAGAGTAAACTGCTTAATTACATTATAACTATTCTTTATTGCAACATAAACATGAAATACTTTGTATTTCAAGCCACTTAATCTTGAACTAATATATATTTAAAAAATGTTTCATCATAAAATATAGTTGAGGATGGAGCTATTGGATGGACAAGTATTTGAAGGTTGGCAAGAAGGAATTATCAAATTTGCCCCTACATACAAATATTATCCAAATTCAAATGATTACTATGGTAGATCAGAGGTGAAAAAAGGCGAAAAAAAGAAACGTTCTCCTGCATGGTAAGTTATATTTAGCGATAATTTATAACCAAGCACACTATATAAGTATCGCTAAAAAACCTTGAACAGTTCTGATGCAATGACATTAACTCAGCTGATGTTATTGCTGCTAAACGAAAAAAGTGTCACCTAAATATAATTTATTTATTTTTTTGTTGACCTAGACAAAAAAGGTGTGATAAATGCTAACTTTTTCTTCTATTTTATATTTTTTTTAATATTTTTTTTATGTTATAGGTGTGATAGAATAATTTGGTATGGAGAAGGATTAAAGCAACAATTATATGACAGAGGTGAATCAAAATTATCAGATCATAGACCAGTGAAGGCAATTTTCGGCACACAAATAAAAGTTTCAAGAAAGTTGAAGAGATTACAAAGTTTATTTTTATCAGAAAGATTTGAAAAAATCGCAAGCCACTTAGAGATACAATCACCAAAAGATGATGATTTTCCATATGTATAATGACACATTAATTAATTAATTATGTGTACAATATTATAGTCATATAATCTTGATGATCACTTTAGTAGTACAAAATATTTTTGTATATATGTGTGTGTGTTAAATTATGATATGTGATTTGCGTCAGAAATTTTCATAAGGGTGCATTAAAAAAATGAAAGTTAGCTTCGCTATTGTATACATAATTATTTATATAGAGAGATATTAAAATTATCGAGCGTCTCAATTTATCTAGACTTTTGAGAAAATCACAAGCCTGCTTAGAGATACAATCACAAAAAGATGATTTCCCATATGTATAATGTGTAATAATATTATAATTATCTCGTCTTGATGATCTCTTTAGTAGTATAATATACACTTATATATATATATATTGAATTATGATATGTGATTCGACATCAGAAATTTTTATAAGAGTGTGTTAAAAAAATAGATGTTAGTTTCGTAACTGATTATATAGTTATTTATATAGTGAAATATTAAAATTATCTAGAATTTACGTTTACCTCTGAATAACATTACTCAAAAATCATAATTTCAAAAGCCAAAAAACTATTTGGCTAGAGATGAAAAAAATTTGATAGAGACATGGATTAACAAAGAAAATTAGTCAACCAATCCATAAAACAAACCTCAACAAAAAAAATTAAGATATACTTAATCTAGGTTGATCGTAAATCAGGAATCTATTGACTAAGTGTAATGACAATATACTTTTGAATCTAATTTTTCAAGGACACAAATAATTATTTATTCAATGTAATCCCACAAGTCATACGTACTGCGGTCTAGAAAAATTATATAGACATAAACTAATGTGTTTGCAGTATTATTCTTATATTTTGAAGGTGATAATGTTGTTTTAGATAGACCCTCGACTTGCATAAAATGTACCAAAATCAGTAAGTAAAGAAAATACAAGTATAAAAAAATCATGTAGAAAACAATGGAAAAAAACACGCAACAACTAGCAATACAACAATTGAAGCAAAAGAAATATCAAATAACAAAAATCAAATAATAATAATAAGAATAATAATAATAATAATAATAATAATAATAATAATAATAATAAAAATA
>JAOTQR010000001.1:84438-102072 GCA_025774065.1 Solanum ossicruentum | reverse complement strand
AATTTTTAATTGATTATATTAAATTGCTTAATTTAATATAAATATATATTTTTGTAGATAAATATTTTTCATGATTTAATTGTGACCATTGAAGTGGAATATTCCACTAATGACTCTTCACACAAGTATGTCAGGATTCATGTGCATTTATAATGGGGCAATTTGCTCCAAACAGGCCCCCTTCAATAATAAGTTGGTTGGCAAGAATGACAATATATATATATAGAGAAAAGATATTGGAAAAATATTTGCAAAATACTACAAATAAATAAGAGCCTCAAGATAGATACGAAGATGTAAAGGATAATAAAATTTAGTATGATTTAGATAACGAAGTTCATGATGGAGGGGATTCTAATTCATTCGATTCAATCGTACTGCACAACTTGAACACGTAAATAAATTTTTTGTAGAAAATGACAAAAAAGGAAAAAAGCCAACAGAGTATGGTAGCGACTATGTGAAAAAACAAAAGAAGTGGCAACTAAAGAATATTGTGACAATCATATGAAAAGTAATAAGTGGTCATGTGAAGCGTCAGAAATAATGAGACACTATAGGCAAACATGGACGTTTGAGACTCAAAAATTAAACAAAAACGTGTTTATATAATATATATATACACCCACAATATATTCAATTGAGGGGCTATTCTTTCAATTCCGCATCCGGGGTTCTGAGCAGCAAGCATTCTCCTCCAGGCTTAAGTAGGCTGCAGGAAAGCAGGTAAGACAATGACGTAAACCGAATTAGATTAGGAAAAACAAATTTTTTTCCCTCAGTTTCTGCTCTCCTTACTTTTGTCTGAGCCTGAGGATCCTTCCGGTGGGGATAGCAGAGAGAGAAAGGAAAAAGACCTTCCACAAATAAAATTTGAGAATAATAGAGTGTAAGAAGATCTTACTCTTTTATCTT
Source organism: Solanum ossicruentum (assembly GCA_025774065.1). Taxonomy (NCBI): domain Eukaryota; kingdom Viridiplantae; phylum Streptophyta; class Magnoliopsida; order Solanales; family Solanaceae; genus Solanum; species Solanum ossicruentum. The sequence goes on along the minus strand of JAOTQR010000001.1, from coordinate 101,157 downwards.
CGGAGGCACTAAAGTTATTTTATGATACAAATAGAAAAAAACTAACGGAAGTGAAGAAATTATACCATAGAAATTGAAAAGCATGACAGAATATTCTTTAAAAAAAAAAGGGAGAATGGTGCAATAACTATTGTAAGATGAATCCAATTATTATCGTATTATCAACTCATAAATTTAAAATTTTGTATCCGTCTCTGATCGAAATTAAAAGACACATTTTCTAAGGTGTTGTAAAGGAGGTACTATCTCCATCACCAAGTGGTACAAGAAAATGACACTAAAGACCAAACCACACTTCATCTATCAACATTATTGAAGAATTTATTGATGCTACCTACTTTTGGACCTAGCATTAAAGTAAAAGCTGTATAAATGTAATTTTTGTACTTTGCATCCCACCTTGTTTTTTGTGTGTGTGTTTTGTTTCAAATATAATATTTATTTTCCTTATTTCAATAATTTTGGTGTTTGTTTGCACCTCGATTATTTAAAAAATACCTCTTATCTTCTATGTATCGATTAGCTCTATCGACTAAGATTTAGGCAAGTGAGATAAAATGTCAAGTTATTTTTTGTTTTGTTTCTGTTGAAATTTAAACTCTAGCCTCTTACGATTTTCACAACACTACAAAAAATACGGAGTTTTGTACAAATGAAGATGAATTCAAGACCCAAACAACACCTTGCTCAGTAGTTAGCTCAAACATGCTTGTTAGAGGCGGATTCAGAATGTAAAGGCTAGACTATTACATGAGACAACGAATTCAAGATATAAGGTTTATGAGTTTCTATAACAATCTGAATTTAATATGCAATAAAAATCGAGTTCACAGTTAAATATTTATAAATATATGACACTGTCTACCATTGATGAGAGTTATGGATGACATCCTTTACCTTTAATTAGAGATCTCTGATTCGAATCTTGAGAATGGAAAACCTTTGATAAGCTACTACTGGAAATTAAAAAAAATTCAAAATTGGATGAAAAGTTTGATATGTCAAAAAAGTTAGAAATGATGTCCCCTTAGTTGAAATAGATCCTTCTCATTATCTCAACTTAGTCCTTATAACACCATACATTTTTTTGTGGTTGTAGATGCATATTATTATATATAATTTTTTATTGATATTCGGACCAATTTGCACGCACTTCATGTATTTTCTTATTGGGTCCGGATCAACTTACGCACATCTTGTTCCACGAAATACATATTACCTCCCAGTAGCAACAAAAACTTGGTAGATGCATACTATTTTATATATATATCGTCTCAGGGTCAACTTGCATACTCCTTGACTAATTCCATGAGATTCCTATTACCTTCCAATTGTAACTATAAGTACTAGGTAGATGCATATTAATCGACACTTTCTTTATTGATGTCCAAGTAAACGTGCGTACTCTTTGACTAATTCCATGAAATACTTATTACCTTCCAGTAGTAACTATAAGTACTAGGTAGATGCATATTATCATAGATATTCTCTTTATTAATATCTAAGTCAGCTTGTGGACACCTCAACTAGTTCCACGAGATACCTTTTACCTCTCGCCACAAACAACAAGTACCAATTAGATGCATATTCTTTTGCAACTTATAATAGTTTCCAGCCTAATTCCAACAAAATCTTGATGTTCTTTTTCTTGTAGTAAAGAAAAAAAAAGACAAAGTGATGATCAGTAGTTACAAAAATCTTCAATATTTTCTTGTTTTTCATTCTTTTAACTTAGGACTTTGCTTATCAATATGTAAAATTAACAGCACTCAACATCTAAAAGATCCAGCAACCTTATGGTGTCCTGATAACATGTTCAAGTTGGGATTTTTCAGTCCTGGAAATACGTCGAATCGTTACGTTGGCATTTGGTACAGCTTCTCAGAATCAACTGTTGTTTGGGTAGCAAATAGAGATAATCCATTGAAAGATTCATTTGGTGTTTTCAAGATTTCTGAGGATGGGAATCTTCTTGTGATGAATAGAATGAAGGAAATTATTTGGACATCAAACATTTCATCTACATCACATGTTGTTTCGAATTCGATTGCTGTGTTACAAGGAGGGAACCTTGTTTTACTCGACAACTCGAAAAATGGGAACATAATATGGCAAAGTTACCAACATCCTAGTGATACATTCTTGCCTGGAATGAAAATTCCTATTAACTCTGTTAAGAGAGGGGAGAAAACAGGACTAAGGTCTTGGAAAAGTCCTTTGGATCCAAGTTATGGTGATTTTTCGACTAGCATTACCGCGAATCTTTCTCAACTTTTGATATGGAAAGGGAAGCGTCTTCATTGGCGTAGTGGTCTATGGAATGGACAGGTTTTTATCGGGATAAAGAGTATGCGTAGCGTGCACACTGGTGGATACAATGTTGTTGATGATGGAGACGGAACAGTGTATTTTACGGGACTTATTGGACGAAAAGAAGCTACAAGGTTCGAGTTGGACTCGAGTGGGAACTTACTACAGTCATACTGGGATGAGATTGAGAGGACTTGGAAGTTCCCTTGGTCAGCTATCGAAAACGAGTGTGATGTTTATGGAACTTGTGGTCCATTTGGGAAGTGCAATGCATTGGATTCACCTATTTGTTCGTGTTTAAGAGGGTTCGAGCCAAAGAATATCGATGAATGGGAGAAGGGGGATTGGAGTAGTGGTTGTGTGAGGAGGAAAAGTTTGCAATGTGATCAAGGAAAGAACAAAACAAGTACAAGAGATGGATTTTTAAAGATGGAACACATGAAAGTGCCCGATTTCGCTGAGTGGTTACCTCCTAAGCTTGAAGATGAATGTAGAATCCAATGCTTGAGTAATTGTTCTTGCTTAGCTTATGCTTTTGACACAGGAATAGGTTGTATGTCGTGGGGCGGATTCTTGATTGACGTTCAACAGTTCCCAGCCTCAGGCGCGACACTTCACATCCGCGTTGCACATTCTGAACTCGGTAGAGTTTCTTGATTATCTCTCCAACTGAATAGTTAGTTATTGTCTCGGAAAGTCAGTTGAGTGATCATATGAGAAATCAAATGCTTCCTTAATAGTTTTATATGATTTGTTTTTGCTGCAGATCATCCTGGAGAGATCATACTAATCGTCGTTCTAGTGATTGTATCGTTGCTTATTGTTTGCGTTGGCGTGTTTCTTATCTGGTTTTGGATGTCAAGGCAAAAAGGCAAAATATGGTTTATGTTTAAAAGGAAGAATCAGTTGGATGGAAATAAGGTCTGTTTGGGAGACATTATTAGTAATGTGGATTTGGAGGAGTTGCCAATTTTCAAGTTTGAAGTTCTTGCAATGTCAACAAACCAGTTTGATGACAGCAATAAGCTTGGACAAGGCGGTTTTGGTCCTGTATACAAGGTAAACTTTCCTTTTCCTCAAGTGGACTAATCGATTTCAAGTCTAGTTCATGTAAACGCAGCAGTCTAGTAGTATCATTTTCCTGTTTTTTGTTCGTAGGGAGCATTACCAGACGGAGAAGAAATAGCTGTCAAGAGGCTTTCGACCGCCTCAGGACAAGGGATGGAAGAGTTTATGAATGAAGTGTTGTTGATATCTAAAGTCCAACATAGAAACCTTGTTAGATTATTGGGATGTTGCATAGAAAAAGAAGAAAAGATGTTGATCTATGAGTATTTGCCAAATAAAAGCTTGGATGTTTTCCTCTTTGGTTAGTCATAAAAAACCTCTTACTCCACAATATATTGTCAAACCTCTTTATATGATGACATTTCACTATAACAGGCAAGTTTTACTTTGGAATCGACAAACGATGTTGTTATAGAGAGGTTTGACTGTATGTTCATTAAAACTCTTACTCGACAATATATAGTCAGACCTCTTTATAACAATCATTATAATAGGCAAGTTTACTTTGAAAACGACTATTATACAAACAAATGATGTTGCTATAGAGAGGTTTGACTGTATGTTTGTTTATCTCATTGAAGAATATCGTTGTCTTTTAGATCAAACGCATAAAGGGATGTTGGATTTGAGCAAACGATTGCACATCATCGAAGGGATTGGACGAGGACTACTATACCTACATAGAGATTCAAGAATAAAGATAATTCATAGAGATTTAAAGCCAAGCAATATCTTGTTAGATAATGATTTCAATCCAAAGATTTCAGACTTTGGCATGGCTAGGATTTTCAAATGCAACCAAGATCAAGCAGAGACAAGGAAAGTTGCAGGAACCTAGTAAGTATACAGACATTCAACAACAACAACAACAACAGCAATACCCCATTTTGCCTCAAAATGTGTAAATTTTTCTTCTTGTCTTTGATTTCATCGTTGAATTTGTCTGGTCTTAGCGGGTATATGGCTCCAGAGTACGCGATCAAGGGGACATTTTCTGAGAAATCAGACGTTTTTAGCTTTGGAGTGCTAGTGTTGGAAATCATGAGTGGGCAAAAGGTTGCAAATTTTTGGAATGAGGACATCTCATTGAGCCTTCTTGGATATGTAAGTTCTCTGTTGTTTAATTATAAGAAGTCATAAGTCTGTTCTTCTGAATTTTACTAGCATTTCTTTAGGTTCTTCGATCATCCAAAGGTGTATATTTCCATTCTGCTTGGATCTAGTATCACAAGTCGTATTGTTTCTACTTTTTCGGGGAAAAAGTGGTTTTTTTGCATCAAAACATGGTTTATGCATAGGTGTTCTTGAATTTCTTATTTAGGTTCATCATACTTTTACGATGGGCGACTTGATTGGCTCTCCTAGTTATACCCTTTTCAACTCTTTTGAATTTCTTTCATATTTTGGCAACATGTATGATCAAGGGGGAGTATTCTATATACAATACAAGTTCGGAGAACTCAATAGTTTTGACTCAGACCTTGTATTTATCTTAAAAAATATCATTTGAATTATATAAACTTAGGACCCAACAACTTCAAAATGCTAGATTCATAACCCATAATAATGAAGTAAATATGAAAAATGTATTTATGGTAATTATATAATTTTAATCTAATTAGAGAAAATAATATAGACTATATATACAAGGATATGATATTGTGAATATTGAATAACAATAAAAGGAAGTAGCAATTTCTTCCAAAAGTTCGTTTTTGCGTATCTGTTTCAACATATAAACTTCAAATTCTAAATCTATCTCGTTGTTTCAGGCATGGGAACTATGGAAAGAGAATGATTTATCAAATTTCATTGATCCAATTATATGGGATTCCAAATTTGAAATGGTGTTAACAAAATGCATACACATAGGCTTGTTGTGTGTTCAAGAATTTGCTAGAGATAGGCCAACAATTTCAAATGTTCTTTCCATGTTTTCAAGTGAAGTTATAAGTCTTCCACCACCAATGCAACCTGCTTTTGCTAATTATTATGATGATAATGGAGTTGGTTCTGTAAATTATGTCACTTTGACAAACCTTGATCCTAGATAATTATAACAGATCGTCATTTGGTCAAAGTAATTATTTTTAAAAAATGATCATTCACTATATAGTCATGTATAGTCGGTGAATATTTCATGTATAGTCAAGTTACATTCAGTTTTGAAGATGGTCATTGGTTGTATCGTCATGCATAGTCAATGTATAGTCAAGCTATATTCAGTTTTTAAGTGTATCATAATATATATTTTTGTATACTTTCTACTCTCTCTGTCCCATTTTATGTGATATTCTTTCCTTTTTAGAATAATTAATAAGGAGAATCACGGTAGATGGTCATTCGATCGAAGTAATTATTAAAAATGACCTTTATAGTCATGTATAGTCAAATGTATATTTCATACGTAGTCGAGTTATATTCAGTTTTTGAGATGGTAATTATATTATGGTAATTATATAATTTTATGTGTTGTCAAGGTATATTCAGATTTTCAATATATCATAATATATATTCACTATATAACTCATATATAAGTAGTCGCTTTTGTATAGTCGACGTATGTTTTCTATGACTTTTGGCAAGATATATTGTATAGTCATTGTATATGTTCTACTCCCTCTGTTCCATTTTGTGTCACCCTTTTTATTTTTAGTCTATCTCAAAGAAAATATCGCCTTACTCCAATTGAAAACAATTATCAAAAACATACTTCTACCTCACAAAAATAAGGGTAAAATCTATCTATACTTTATCCTCTCCACATTCACATGTGGAATTACACATAGTATATAACTTCGGTGTCGATTTTACAAGGTTCAATAAGAAGCAAGTGCCTTAGGTACCTAAAATATATGTGTGGGGGAGGGTCTTTTTTTTTCTTTTTAGTAATAATAGATTATAGATTTTTTTTCTCTCTTATAAAAAATATTGAATATTAATAGGAGAAAAAGTGAAATTTTCACGTAAAAAGGAAAGAATTATGAGAAAAAGTTTGATCTATCTTGAGTTCTATTTTTTTAAAAAAAAATATTAATTGAATTAATTGTATTATCGATTGAAAAAGAATTATTAGAAAAAAAATTGATTCTATAATTTAGCCCATAAACCAAATATTTCAGATTGGGCTATTTAAGCCATCTTTACACACTTCTAATCAAAGGGTTTCTTAATAATTGTATAAATATTCACCGATGTATACGTAATGTAACAATATTATATAAATAGTATATAATTATATATGTGTGATATATAACTATGTATCAAAGATGTAATAGGAGTCCTTAGGACTTTTTATTTGATTATATCAAAAGGTCCAATTAATTGAGATTTACATACACTATCAGAAAATCACCAAACTTTGATAGTCACTCCGACAAAATTTGGCACGTCAATAAAGGATTTTCAAACGAGAAATCATCAAAACGTTACCACGAGCTAATATCTGATATAACTCTTTAAAAAGTTTCCCCATAAATTAGAGATATCAGTTAATCATCATGCATGAAATCAACTAAACATCATGCAATCACTATCAAAAAGTTGTTAATTTTCGACAGACGTTTCATCAAAATTTGACTTGTCAATAAGAGGTTCTAGCCGGGAAAGTAGCCAAAATGTCACCGACGAGCCAATCTCCATTGAAATTTGTCTAAAATTCCCACCAAAAATTAGAGATATGAATTAAACATCTTGCATTGATTAAAAAGATCCCTAATTTTCAATAGATATCTGTCGAAATTTGACTGTCGATAAAAGATTTCCAAAAGAAATGTCTTTTTTTTTGTTTCTCATTCGGCATCCAGTACACGCATTGGAACCAGACTAAATTCGAATTCGTCCCTAAAAATCCCATGTTGAGGGTAAAGTGCTCCCTAACAAAGGCAACTCTATATGAAAGGAGACTCAAACCTAAGAAGTCTAGTTAAGTATGAAAGAGTACTTACCACTCCACTACGACGAAAACTTCATCAAAATGTTACCAACAACCCAATTTCCCTAATGGAATTTTGACGAAAAACTTCATAAAAAATTAGCGATTTTCTGATGGTGACATAAATTAAACATCTTGCATAGTACTCCACAACTCAATAATTATATGGCATAGTAATGGCATCTTTTATTATTGCACTAAAACCTGTGGCATCTTGTCTTGTATACTTTTGTTGTCATATATATTATGCCACAAGTCTTTCTCAACAAATATATTCTGCAAGAAACTCTTCAACAATAATATGGGATGTTTCATGTTTGATTATCATGTCTTTTTACTGTTGTCATTTTCTCCTTTTTCATGTAAGATTTTATTCCAACTTTTATTTTCTTGGAAAAAGAGATAATATATATAGACTAATAGAATTACATAACTATATGTATATTGTATATTGTATGGTCCAAAGCAAGAAACCACCCTTTTGTCCCTATAATGTACCTTCACAACATTTTTGTTAATTCAGCGACAAAGTCAAAATTTTGAATTTACAGAATTTTAATCATAATTTCTTTTGTTACTTGGTTATAAAAAATTAGGAAAAACTATGTTTATACCCTTTTAAAGCAAACTATTTACATTCATATACTCTTTTACATTTTGTATCCTCATACTATTAAAATTTTGTCTCCCTAATATTAAAATTCATGCGATGACGTCATGCTGACATCAACACATGATTGTATGTTATATACTAATAGGGTATACATATACCAACAGAGTATCACAGATGGTAAGCTCAATCCTATATGATACCGATATGGTATAAATATACTGATAAAGTATATAACGAATATATTTTCTACTAATTTAGTATTTAATAATTTTTTATTTGTTTATTAAAAAAGCCTATATACCAATTGAGTATCAATATACCGCCAAAGAATCACAAAGGATTGAGCTCATTTTATATTATATCACTATGGTATATATATACCGTCATAGTATATTTCATGGTATTTATGTTGACGTCAGCATGATGTCAACATGCGAAATAAAAAGAGGCAAGTAGATAGAAAAGGTAAATAGTTTGGGTAATAGTCCATTAAGGGTAAATAGTTTAGATTGAGTCTATTAAGGGTAAATAATTTCAAATTAGGATTATTTGTGTACTTTTTCCTCTATTATATATACATGTTAGATTATTTTTTAACAAGAATATAAACTTGAAGGTTATTGTTTGCATGAATACTATGAAATAATCATCTGTGATACTACTGTATATATACACTATATCGGTATCATATAGAATGAGTTCAATCTTCTGTGATACTCTAGCGGTATGTTAACTCTATTGGTATCATATATGATTATATTTTTTTTTCAGAAATAAATAAATAATAATAATAATAATAATTAAACTCTAAATTAATAACAATATATATTTGTTATGATATTTCATTGATATATTGATACCATATCAATATCATATAGAATTTGAGCTTGATTATCTGTGATATTCCGTCGGTATATTGATACTCTATAAATATCATATAGTTTTAAACTCTTCTTTTAAGAAATAGAACAATTAAGAGAAAATTATTAAAGCCACAAAATTATTTATCAAACTTTAAATTAGTAGATAATATATTCATGTGATACTCCGTCGGTATCTTGATACCCTATCAGTATCATATAATTTTGAGCTCTTTTTTAATAAACAAAACAATTAAGAGAAAATCATTAAAAGTCACAACTTATTTATTAAATTCCAACTTAGTAGAAAATATATTCTTTGTGATATTCTGTTGGTATATTGATACCATATCAATATCATATAGGACTGAGCTTAATCTTCTATGATACCCTGTCAGTATATGTATATCCTATTGATATTTCATACAAAATGAGTTTTGACATTACCATGACATCAATGTGCGAATTTTAATAATAAGAGGCATAAAATGTAAGAAGTATATGGATGTTAATAGTTTAATTCAAAATGGCATAAATTTAGTTTTCCCAATTTTAATCTATATTTGCATTTTATTTGAAAGCCCAATTTGTAAAAATGATCAAAATGCAACAAGATATACAAATGGAAATTGGCATAGCAACTGGAAATTTAGCTATGTATCCTAATTAGCCAAACTATAAGAAGACTCTATTATGTTTCATCGTTTAGCTATTTATGAAAATTTCACTCTAAAATTAAAATAATAAATTTTAAAATTCTTAATTAAACTCTGATCTAATCGAATTACATTATATAAATTGAAATAGACAAATATACTTTTGACATTTATCTCGTATAACAATAATTGGTATGCCTGAATCTCAACAAATTGAATCTGCTCTTCCCCACTACTCTGTCTGACTCTCAAACAAATTGAGTCGACTATTTCCCATCCCCTACCCTACCCCCACCCCACCCCACTATGTCTGAATCTCAAACAAGCTGAGTCGACTATCCCCACCTCCTAGCCTCGCCACCCCCTCACCCCCACCCTATGGGCCCAACCATTTATCTTTTAGTAGGAGGGGGAAAACACTTGACAAACCTACATTTTGAAATAAAAAAAGAGGAAAAAGATTGACAAGATATGAAGGTACAAAATACAATTAAGAAGATGGAAATTGACAAGGAAAGGACTTGGATTGTCTCATTAAAATTTGTGGTCCAAAATTGTGATTGTAATTTGTACCATACAATATGCCTTTGTTGCTACAGAGACAAACATACCATAACCATAATTAAAAGTCACTCTCAAGTTTTCTATTATTCAATAGTAACTTTAATGACACTTTCTTCTTTAGCTTTATGGCAAAAAGATCGCTTCGAGTATCTAAATGAAATTTACAGATAAGTTTAAGAGATTGATATTGTATTAAGTTATTTGTATATGTTCGTTAAGATAGAAATGACTCATCGACACCAAATTCAACGTCTAACGTTGTCATTTTAGTGCAATTTATATAAACGAGTAATACAACTTAAAAGGGGTGGATTATATGTATGAGAAGATAGAAGATTCAATTGGTTTAACAATTTCTTTTCCTTGTTATTATATGATATATGGATTCATGTAAATTCAATAATTTCTGTATAAATTATATATAAATATTTAATTATAAATCTAGTTATTTCTATAAATTCACTTAAGACAACAATGAAAACCTAAAAATTAAAATTTTTGAATTCATCTTTGATTAAAACAACAACAAATTCAGTATGATTCAACATATAAGGTTTAAAAAGGTGATATATACGGAATTTTATTCTTATCTTCTGAGGACTGATATTGTAGGCACCAGAATGGACTTATTCCTCAAAAACTTTCTGTTCATTCTATTTTCTTGCGAAATTTTAATTTTAGAATCCATGTATCGATTCGCCAGTGATTATACAAGAGAAAGTCAAAGTCTGATGAGATTATTAATCTCTACAAGGCTTGCGTGTTTCACAAACTTATTTATACCCACATACATGATAAAAATTTCTTAGACCAGTCATCACTCGATAACTCAAAGTTGATCGATACAATCTACGTGGTTAGAGGTGACGTTTTCTAAAGACTTTTTGTAGGATGACTAATTTCACAATTTGAAGTAATCTAAATTAAAGTTTGTCAGGCTAAGTAGGCCAAAGGAATCTATAACAGGAAATATATATATATATACATACACCTTTCATTTGTTAGGTACTTTTAATAGTGGAGCCACATAATAATTCAGAGGTTTGTCGAAATTTCTTTCGGTGAAAAATTATATCATTTATATATGATAAAAATTATATATATAATAGTGTCAAATCTCCTTCGATTAATTTATATGTCTGGTTTTTAAAATTTTGAATACCCCTAAAAAAAAATTTTGACTCTATCAATGAGTATTTGTTATTTTCTTCATTGCCCCTAATGATTTTTTGTCTCCATTAATATTTATCTCAATGTATTATTGTTGTTTCTTTGATTTTTTGTTTATTTCATGTTTCATTTTTTTGCATGTAAATAAAATTCAAATGAAAATCATAAAATTCAAAACTTTACAACAAAGGCATTTCTATATTCATGAATATTGCCAAAGTGTTTTAAAATTGAGATTATTTTAACGTATAATTTGTCTCTAATCTAAATCAATCTAAGTTAAGCAAAATCTCAATTAGCAAAAAATATCAACTTCGCAAAGACCAATACCTCAATTTAAATACTATCAAGTTGTAATTCACTAATTATTTCAGTTGCTCGATCATTAAAATCAAGAAAAAAAAATTAAAAGCTACAATTAAATCTCTCTATATAGCTATATTTTGCTCTAATTGATAAGTTTTTTTGGGAATCGATTTTTCATATTACATTGTATGTTTTCAATAACTACTTTTCATTATAGCAACCAACAAATAATTAAACAGACAATATTATTTTAGAGATGTTTGACTGTATCGCTTGATAACTATTTATGTTATTTTTTAAAAAATTTAAACTCTAAAAAGGGGCAAATTATTCCTTTTTTAAAACTCCAAATAGACAACACTTTGTTAAGAAAGCTGCTTAATTGTGCATTTTCCACCATCTTTCATAAAAGCTGCAAAAAAAACTTTTTATCATGTTTTCTTTGTGGTTCATTCATTAAAAGTGCAAAACTTTGGTCAATGGAAAATTCTTTTTTTTTTTAAAAAAAAAAAAACACTTTCAACTTTTCTAAAAAATACAAAAAGTTTTAAAAAAAGATAATAAAGGACATGTGAGGTCACGTGTAATTTCATATCCAAAATTATTATACTCTTTATAAAAGCATACCAAAAATTTTTTTAAAAAAATCTTGCAAATTAAATTGTGTGTCATGAAATAATGACTCTTTGAGTTTGGCCATCATTTTTTTCACATTTTTTCGAGTTGAAATTCTGAAAAATATGTTTCGCCATTATTTTTTTCACATTTTTTCAGGTTGAAACTCTGAAAAATATGTTTGGCCATCATTTTTTTCACATTTTTTCGGGTTGAAACTCTGAAAAATATGTTTGGCCATCATTTTTTTCACATTTTTCGGGTTGAAACTCTGAAAAATATGTTTGGCCATCATTTTTTCAGGTTGAAACTCTGAAAAATATGTTTTAAAATTTTTTAAAAATAATAAAAGATATTTTTATTTTTGAATTTTTAATAACTCACAAAATAAAATAATTTTAATTTGTACATGACAATATACAAATTTAATTTTTAAATATTATCTTGTTATTTTAAAAAAATATATTTTTTGAAAAATTTCATAATAAAATATGTCCAAATTCTCACTTTATTTATAAAACTTTTTTTTAAAAAAAAATGTTCATGCAAATTCCATTGTGTGTCATGAAATAATGACTCTTTGGGTTTGGCTATCATTTTGTTTTCCCGTCTTTTTGGGGTTGAACTCTGAAAAAATACGTTTTTAAATTGTTAAAATTTAAAATGTTTTTATTTTTTAATTTTAAGTAACTCACAAAAAATTTAAAATTAATTAATTTGTACATGGCATATACAAATTTAATTTTTAAATATTATTTTTCATTTTTAAAAACAAAAATTATTTTTTAGAAAACATATCCCAATACTTAATTTATTTATAAAAGTTTCCAAAAAAATAAAATAAAATTGTTCATGCAAATTACATTTGTGTGTCATGAAATAATGGCTTTTTTGTTTTCTTGTGTGAGAGATGTTCCTTTGTTTTTCTTGTCTTATTGCTTCTCTCTCGTTTATGTGCTTAACTCGAAGTTATCGTATCGATAGAATTTAATAATTTTGATGAAAATAATAAATTATATATTTATATTAATAAATTTATAAATATTTTTAAATATCAAATTAAATCACATTGTAAACATTCTTATAAGTGATATGATTATATAAAAATTAATTACAACTTAATAGATTCTAGATTAAAACTCCAATTCACTTTTTCTCTTTTATATTTAATGGAATTTTAGAATAAAAATTATAAGTCATTTTATTTAGCAAAAAGTTAAACAATAGCAATAACATATTAAGTGAAATCTCATAATTAGGTCCAAGAAAGGTAAAATTTGCGCAGACTTTACCACTATATATCTCATTAGATAGAGAGATTGTCACCGAAAAACCCTCATCTGAAAAATATCATCTCAAAAGCAGAAATTATTAGAAATGAAACAAAACAACTAGAATAAAAAGCAAATGATAATCTATAAAAACAACAGAAGTAACAAATAAATGACGAATAATAACAATACAATATATAAAGGCACGACCATACCTCTACTAACCTACTATATCACAAGGTCAATCATTCTCTCACTCCTACTCTTCGTTTAACCTTATATCCTAATACGCGACCTCCATTTTTTTCTTTCTAATATCATATTTAGCTAATCAATAATAACTGATCACCCTTCGATCTATGTATCACTCTATTAGCAAAAAAAAAAAAACTATCTTCAACTCTTACTTACTCAAGGTATATAATCAATGAAAACCTTACAAAAAAGTTCATAAAAAAAATAATTAAAAGTTTTTAAAAAGCTTAAAAAGATAACTGATTTTTCTCAAAAAGAAAGTGCCTTCCCACCACCTTCTAAAAAGTACCCCCCACCCCCTCTCCCCACCCAAAGTAGGGTACTATAGTCTTGAATATTAATTCATCTTTCTTTTTTTTAAAATTATTTTTTCTCTTTGATCTACAAAAGATTTTATAGGTAAAAAAACAAATTAAATCTCTTCTCCATGTTGGATAATTCTTCATCTTCTGAAGCTCTTATTAATTCTAATGAAAATTCTGGGGGAATTAATAGAAAGAAAAGAAGACCAGCTGGTACACCAGGTAATTATATTATTTCACAAATCTTTGAAATTAGTTTAACTGAATTCTCTTCGTCGAAAAATTATATCGTTATGTACATAGGGTAAAATCATTGAATCTTGTGATATTAAGACTAAGGGGTTTCAATAATTGCTTTTGGTTACAAATTTAAATCCTAGGTCTGATATTTTGTTATCTTTTTAATCATTTTTTTGTAAATTTCTGACTCTGTCACTGATAATAATTATTGTTTAGCCTTTCTTCTTTTTAATTATGATTTTTATATATTTATAAACTGTTGAATTCCTTGATAGAATAGTAGGGGGTTGAAGAATTGCAATTTAAATCCTAGGAGTGTCATTCTATTATTTGTTTTAAAAAAAATTATTATATAAATTTCTGACTCGACCACTAATAATAAGCCTTGAGTTCTCTTATTAAATGTATAAATTTTCAAGGACCTTAATATTAGGAAGAAAAATCTAGTGAAATGGCAAGGGATTTCAAGAAATGGTTCTTGTTATATTATGTCTAAATAGGATAAAAACATCTTTTTTTGTTATTTATAAATTATTGAATCCCTTGATATAAGAAAAACACAAAATGAAGGGATTCAAGAATTGCTTCTTGTTATATGTCTAAATAGGATAAAGTATATAGTTTTTTTTTTCTTAATTTAGAAGTTGTTGAATTTGTTAAGTCTAATGAAATGGTAAAGGAGTATTAAGAATTACTTCTAATTACATGTTCCAATCTTAAGTATGATCATTTTATTTATTTATTTATCTATTTATTTATTTATTTGGTTGTTGTTATTTATAAATTGCTATATCCATTTAAGCATGATAGTTTTTCTTTTTTGTTATCTATAAACTATTGAATCCTTTATGCCTAGTGAAATAGTAAAGGGGTTTCAAGAATTGTTTCTATTTGCATGTTTAATCTTAAATATGACTTTTTTTTCTTTTTGTTATTTATATACTGTTGAATCGTCTTCAGTCTAGTAAAATGACAAAGGGATCTCAATTGCTTCTACTTACATGTTTAATCTTAAATGTAACATCTTTTTTCTATTTTATTATACATAAACTCTTGAATCGCATTTTAAGTCTAGTGAGATGGGGTTTCAAGAATTATTTCTACTTGCATGTTTAATCTTAAGTATGACTTATTTTTTCCTTTTGTTATTTATCAACTCTTGAATCGCCTCTTAAGTCTAGTAAATGATAAAGGGGTTTCACGAATTGCTTCTTGCTTCTACTTACATGTTTAATCTTAAATGTGACTATTTTTTCATTTTTATTGCTTGTTATAACTCTTGAATCGCCTCTTAAGTCTAGTAAAATGACAAAGAGGTTTCAAGAATTGCTTCTGATTACCTGCTTAACTCCTAAGCGCGATATTTCTTCTTCATATGATTATTTATAAATTGTTGAATCCCTTTGACATATAACTTTTTTTTTTGGTTACATTTTGTGATGTTAGATCCTGATGCTGAAGTTGTTTCACTTTCCCCCAAAACACTTTTGGAATCAGACAAATACATTTGTGGGATTTGCAACAAAGGTTTCCAAAGGGACCAAAACTTGCAAATGCATAGTAGAAGACACAAAGTGCCTTGGAAATTAGTGAAAAGAGAAAATCCACATAAAAAGAGAGTATTTGTTTGTCCTGAGCCAAATTGTTTGCACCATGATCCTTGTCATGCCCTAGGTGATCTTGTTGGGATAAAGAAACATTTTAGGAGGAAACATAGTAACAACAAGCAATGGATTTGTGAGAAATGTGGCAAAGGTTATGCTGTTCAATCTGATTACAAAGCACATCTCAAGACTTGTGGTACTAGAGGACATTCTTGTGATTGTGGTCGCGTTTTTTCCAGGTTCGATCTATGATTTTTTTTCTTAATATAATTTTCAGGAATTTCGTCTTTAAAAGTATCTACTCTTAGTGAGCTTAATTAAAGTGTGTGTGTATATATCTATATCTATATATGGAGTGATTAACTTGTACGTTGTAGCTGGTAATTTGTCTTAAATTCAAGAGACTTATATCCTTTATATGACTTGATAAATTGTATTAGTAATATACAGAACTTAAAGTCAACTTTAAGTTATATATAACGCCAAATATAAAAAAGGTTTAATAAATCACATGAGACCATATGCTTAAATGGTTGAGCACCGTCACTATTAATCAATAGGTTGAAGATTCGAGTTATACTGAATAAAAAAAGTAGAAGTTTTAAGAGGAAAATTAAACAATTAGTAATAAGAAATTGGGTTGTGAGAAAGGTTATGTTGAATAATAATTTATTATTATTATTAGATCACTTAAAGATATTTATAAATAATCCATCTTATAATATTAAATTTAAGAGCTTAAAAATAAAACATTTTATATGGTACTGGGGAGGTAATTAGACATAATATGACGAAACTTGATCTCACTGAGGATATGACCTTAGATAGAAAGAAGTGGAAGTCGCGAATTAGAGTAGCATGCTAATTGGTAAGATTAGGTGAATGCATGTCCTTGGGGTATAGTAGGGTTATCATGTGCTCTCATTATCTGTCGTATTATGTGTTAGTTTT
>JAOTQR010000001.1:59544-74669 GCA_025774065.1 Solanum ossicruentum | reverse complement strand
TAACAACAACAATAACAACATTACCCCAATGCCTCAAAGGCTCCCATCCATTGCGGGGTAAGGGGGGTCGGATGTACGCAGTTTGACCCCTATGTTTAAAAACATAGTGCGACTGTTTCCGGATGACCCATAATGAGCATCGAAAGTTGCATTGACTAATTGCTACTTTACAATTGAAAGAAGCGCAGACAGTTTAAAGAGTCATTTTGCTTTATTCCATTATACCCCAAAGCAAAAAAATAGTGAATCTTTGACTGCATTATTTATATGATTCTACTTTAGGTTGGATTAACTGATTTAGTACATAAAACTTAAACCCGATAAATTATGTTTCTTAAAACTCAAAAAAAAATAAAAAAATTGCTGACCTTGTCACCATAAAATTCAATATTGTGAAATATCTTGTACTTTATGAGATGTTTTTTTGCTATCATATAATATATTGCAAATGGAATATGCAATGTATTGTATATAATTCCAGCTACCATTACACCGAGCATGTACCTGTACAAAAATACACACACACAAAAATCGTAAATTAAGCGATCGATTTTAATAAGAATCGGGAGAATTCTATTCATGGAGATTTTGTAAATATTCAGACAATAAAAAATATGTTTGACAAAACTAGGATTTTTGCATATAAGAATTAAAAAAACTTTGTCCGCGCTCCCCCCCCACCCCCCACCCCCCCAATAAATGGGCTTTACAAAACATGAATTTAAATCCATGACATATTCTACAAAAATATGTTAGCAGCGAAATTCCTGACGAATTCAAGTTGTTGTTTCTTCAACAATTTCTTATTTCTAGTGGGCCTCTCAGTAGGATTCGAACCTAGATGAAGTTTTGACCATCTATATATCAGAGAAAAAAGAATGAACGGATCTCGTAGGATTTTCAAGAAACTCTTCGATTTCTTCCAAATAATCATCTGCTGCTCACTTTCCATGAATAGTCGAGATATTAAAAAATATCTAGAAAGACATTTCGAAAATCGACCTGATTCTATCTCTTTCCGTCACTCTTATAGAGATTAAACCAAAAAAAATAAATAATTAGAAAGGGTATAATTACCTGTATGAATTGTAATAATCATAATCAAGCTTGGCTCCATTATTTCCCAAAGTAACTTTATTACTCTTCAACACAATTATAGAAACAATAATACAAACTATAGTAATTAATCTTGCTACTAATCTAATTAATGGCAATTTTGATGAAGGAGGTTTTTCATCAAAATTATATTGAGGTAACTCAAACTCCATTTTAATTTCTCAAAACTTTCCAAAAAAAAAAAATTATTATAAAGTTTAACTCAATGGTGTCTATATATATAGAAAAATTTAATGTGGACTATATAGTTGACTCTTTCAAGAATTAGATTATTGTGACTACATAAACTTGTCTTATATTGAATATGTATAATTTTGAATGAGTCAAAAAATGTGGTGAATAATCTACGTTATATTATTATCAACATTACCCCAATGCCTCAAAGACTCCCGTCCATTGCGCGATAAGGGGGGGTCGGATGTAAACAGTCTGACCCCTATGTTTAAAAGCATAGCACGACTGTTTCCGGATAACCCATAATGAGCGTCGAAAGTTGCATTGATTAACTGCTAATTCACAATTGAAAGAAGCGCAAACAGTTTAAAGAGTTATTTTGCTTTATTCCATCATACCCCAAAGCAAAAAAATAATGAATCTTTGGCTCCATCTAAGATTGATGAAAATTACGTTATATTATTAGAATTTTGAAAAAGACTAATGTGCCCCTAGACAAATTAAATATTCAAACAAATGTTTCTTTTATAGCGTCGTAGTTTATCTGAATATTTTTCGATTGATATAGCAGAATATTGTTATAACGAACATAAAATATCAATAACATGAAGTATTTGGCTTGAGTCATATATAATGTAATTAAAGGATAAATATTCTAGCAAGAATCCTAAAGAGAAATTTTTTGGCACTAATTTAAATTAGTCAAAACTGATAATCGAAAAATAATTTTATTCTAGTGGGAGGGGGGATTTTAATCATCTATACAAGAATCCTTAAATTTCGCTTATAGGACTATACTGAATATGTCATCGTTATCGATGCTCTTATAGTACGTTTTAATTATTTTTTAAAAAATATATTATTAAGGATATTTTGAAAAAGTATATTAAAAAAGGTGTTGGTTTAATCACTCAGCTGACTACGTCTAATACGTAATATTTTTTCAAAACTTGTGTAATACGTCAAATATATTGAATTAATGTTGTTTTTAGTTAGGTCAACAAAGTATTGACAAATTCTTCAACTTCCATTAGAAGGAACTTTCCATCATTCCAACCTATTGTTATTATTATTATTATCGATATGGAAGATAGCTTGCTTGAGACTTTAGTCACCAGTAATGACGGAGTTCAAATTTTCACTAAAGAATTTCAAAAAATGAAGAAGTCCAGTATATATGAAGAGAACGAAGGAGTTCAATAATAACAATAACATATTCAATGGAATCTCACAAGTAAAATAAAATGTATGCAGATTTTATCACTACTTTATAGAGATAGAGTAGTTATTTCTGGAAGACCATGATTTTTTTAGTCAAAGGATGTTCAGATGAACTCTCTCGGCCCTATCTGGCTCAATTTGTCCCTGATCGCCAAGAAAGATAACAAAAATTGTAATACTAAAGATGGTACCGGAAATCATCAAATACCAGTAATAAGAGGCTAGAAGCAGATACCTCTTCGTCGACATGACTGCTTGAGGCCGAGGATATGTTTGACATTCAAATTTCTTTGTTGATTATTAATGTGTCTACTTTATGTCAAGAATATTTTTGAAATTTTCAATGTTTATGTCATATTTGTGAAATTTTAATGGCTATACTTTAAAGGTGTTCTACGTATAGTTTGATCTAACGTAAATAAAAGATATTTTGCCAAATTAATAAGTGGGACCCAATTTGTTGATAAGCGTCATTAAATACTTGTCAATAAAAAAATATGCCCATTTCTAACACCAAACTAAAACAAAAGATATTTCACATAAATTGCGATAGAAAAATTACAAGGGCACTCTTAGTATGATTTGTTGGGTCTATGCTGGTACGAGGCTTTGCATCTAGTAAATCATGAAATATATAACTTATACATATCTTTTTCATTTTCCAAATCGATCTGATCCACCTATTCGTAGAGCTATTTACTTAATCACAGACAATTGGATAAAATGTGTATAGTTGACAATTTCACAAAACTTTGGCTCAAAAAAACAAGCTTTGTTTTCTCATATACTAGACCTAGTTGCACTTACCTAAATTGTCCTCTCTTTAAACCTATCATTTACAACAAGTGACCAAAGTTTGGAGTACACAAACATACAAACTTTACTATAGTCTATAACGTTGTTTACTCACACTTGATTGATCGATAAATATGACGAACAAAGAACAACGATGCACGGAAACCAATGGTCCCGAGCATGAGGAAGAAACCATAGCATATGCAAGCCATGTATCCGAAGAAAAATGAAGTCTGCATGAATCCAGACATGCCTGATCTCGCGTAGTAGTAGACGCAGTAAATGTAGATGCATATGCCTGTTGATCCACCACAGAGAAATGACCTGTAGCAAAGAGAAAAAAGAATGAGAGAACTACAAGAGACAAGGCTTTTAGCGAGGGAAAATCCAGTCGTTAAGTTAAAAAATCATCTTAAAATCGGTTTGAAAATGAACTTTGCTTGGTTGTAGTAGCAAGATATATACTGCTCAGACTCTTTAAAAATGTTGATGCATCTGTGTCTGACCCTCCAAAAATACACTGCTTCTGGAGGATTCGACATGCACCTGTTGACATTTTTGAAGAGTCCAAAAAACAGATGCTTCATAACAACTAAGAAAAGCTAGCAATCAAGAAAGTAACATTGAGCTATAGACATTTAAGCTAAGCAAGAAATATGAAAGAACTATAAGAAAAAGGGCTTTTAGCGAGGGAAAATCCAGTCGTTAAGTTAAAAAATCATCTTAAGATCGTTTTGAAAATGAACTTTGGTTGGTTGTAGTAACAAGCTATATACTGATCAGACTCTTCAAAATTGTTGATGCACCCGTGTTTGATCCTCCAAAAATACACTACTTCTGAAGGATCCGACATACACCTGTTGATATTTTTGAAGAGTCCGACCAACATTCTTCTGCAAGATGCTTCATAACAACTAAGAAACCTAGCAATCAAGAAAGTAACATTGAACAAGAAATATGAAACATAAACAAAGAGAAAGAAGCTTTGATTCAAACCTCCACCACCATTTATGATCTTCTGCCGCGAGTTGGAAATAAGTTGATGCAATAGTGACAAACGCGGTTACTATCAACAGAAGAATGAAGACTATAAGCAATATGCTGTAAATTGTGTAGATTTTTTGACCCCAAAGACTTTCAAATATGTAATAAAGCTCGACGTAGATGGCACTAAAGGGTAAAACCCCTGTTATCGCCATCTGAGGTATTGTGCTACGGTACCAAGGGAGTACTGGGATTTCTCTTGGATACTTTGTGGTTCGACATGGAGATTGGAAACTTGTTCTGCTATTTTTGCCAGCAACTCCGCCTAATACGAGCAGTGGAAGTGTCACTAATGTCCACATAAGTACTATTAACATAATTGTGCTTAATGGTAGAGCAGCAGTAGAACTATAGCTAGCTGCAACAGAGTTGAGGAAGCAGAACATTAACGCGACAGGCCCACAGAAGAGACATCCTGTCAAGACCAGATTCTTGACCTGTTAAACGCAGAGTAGTTTCAAACGTTAGCTTATCGATCAATATTCAATTTAGAACTTTGCAAATCAATATGCTAGAGTAGTCAAAAGCGGAAAATTCAAAAAACAACAGTCTGTTGGAGCTTTTAAGTGCGAAGCACAATTACAACACGGGGCCTTAGCAAAGAAAAGTGTCAAGTGTATTGCAAGACTAAACATAATCACCTACAAAGGTAGACATGCCTTAGCACGTTAACATCTACACGAAGCACCAATTAAGAAAGACGAAGCACACAACCTGGGATTCAATAAGCTTCAGGGCTTAAGCACGCGTTGAACGAGCCCTATTTGTTGCATTCAATGACTCTAACTATTCTTAAGATAAATCATTGCTCAATACTTGATGCACCTTCTCCGATCAGAGACAGATTCAGGATTTGAAGTTGATGAGTTCTGGATACTAATTTTTTCAAGTTAGCGGATTCTACATTAATAGTTCTATACATACTCATACAAATTTTCAAGACAAAGCTACTAAGGTCGGCTGAACGCTTTTGAGTTCCACAACCGTTGAGTTGAACCTTGTCGTTTGTGCTCTCTTACGAGCAAGTATTTTATGCTTAATCAGCTACAATAACGAGAAAGGCATGATACACCTAACGTTTACATTATAGTTATAGCTCGAACGAGATAACAAGTTTAGTGTCGAGATGACAATGTCTCAGCAACTATATGGAAAATATAAAATCACTTACCCAATTAGTTCCTTCAAGCTGGCAATAAAAAGAGGTTGATGTGTATCCGGCAACGCCAGAAGTGAGTGCATATATAACCAGCAAGGCAGTGAATAGAGCTCCTCTATTGAAAGGATAAAACACTCCCACAAACGCCATCAGGACTATAAAGACTGTCCTGTACTCAAGATACAATACACAATAATGCAAATGTTTCTTGTATATGATGTTAGTTTTATCGGAACAATAGGTTTCGGAGGACACTGACAGTGTAAAGAGCTGAGCTCCACAACCGAGTGCTGCAGCAAACAATGACTTATGTTTCGGAAACCTAAAGACATCACCATGTATGTACTTCCATCCTGTCTCCTCTTGATTGTTAACTGCTTCTTCATCATGTGCATACCTTTTGCATACATAGTCAATACAAAGAGTTACTTCTCGAGAAAATCAGATATAGTCAGACCTCTCTATAACAGTCGTATTTCACCATAGCCAAAAAGTATCGAGATAAGCCACTTACTTGATAAAATCATTCTTAAGGACTCGCATAAGAATCGTGGCAAGGAAACCAGTTAAAAGGAGGACAATGACACAAGAATTGACAATCAAGAACCAATGGATCTCCATGATATGAGGTAGAGAAGTCTGAGTGAACTTATCCATTCGATTCTCAAACAGGATATCCGTTTCCTTCCACTTCACAGTGTATGTAAACTCCGCATCAACTTCCCTATCCTCTGTCAAGTCCAAAACGTAACGTGGATCCATTCGTGCAGTGATCTCAATAACACGATCCATGTTATAGAAGATATCGAAATGTATGTGATTGTATAGATAGTACTTGTAATATTTCGTGTCCTCTGTCACTTCCCTATTCTCAACTCTTCCGACAAGGCCCCATACTGGCAATTCATCATAGTACATCTCGAAGTAATAGTCTTTATAGACAGCTGTTCGAAACTGAGCTACTTCATCCTTTGTAAGCTTCTTTCGACAGAGAATTTCCGAGTCTTTATCTACCAAGAAATCGAGTGCATAAGGACCATCGACAAGTAGATCCCCGTTTGATACTTCACCTACATCTTCCTTCTTTTCTTCCGATTTCACATGATCTGCATACGAACTCGAACAACACAAGATTTCAAGTGTTCCAACATTTATACATCTATCAAAATTTATGATATGAATCACAACTATAGTCTAACTTCACAGACGGATACAGAATTTGAAATTTAATGAGTTTCTTAGAAGAGACATCAAGTTAATACAAAATAATACGTAACTGAGTTCATAGTCAAATATTTGTCGATATAATACATAACTGAGATAAAAGTTGTAGAATGAACCTGGTGTGCAAAATGGCAGCTCATAGTATCTGTAGGATTCACTGTAAAAAAAAGAAAACATGAAATCGAATCGAAAAAAATGAGAAAATTTGTTTCACATATTCATAATCTACAAAGAGCATTCTCAATACTCAATTCTATAAGAGTTAAACTCCGAAAAACATGTCAGACCATAAAATTCCGGAATTCAACTTCAAGAATATGAAAAACAACAAAAAGATGTTTTCACTTTTCTCAGTCTAAATTTTTTTTTTATGACAAGGAGAACTCGAAGCCGCTATTCTTTAAGTGCGCACATGGTAAATCCATGCTCCTATGCAATAGCTCGCAAATCACATTTTGAATTAACGACAAAAAGTCATAAACAACTCCAATTTATATTCATGAACAAACACAACTATATATCATTTTTCGCTTTGAAAACATACAAAAAACTACTTTTTTACAAATTTCACAATGAAATATGATCAAACGCCATAATTAGAATTTTACTTATTGCGACATAAAGTAACTTTAAAACACCTTAAGAAACTACAACAGAGAATTTTCCTTTATAACAAAAGGGAATTCAATATAGTTTATATATAAAATAATACTTTCTCTGTCCCTGTTTACATGACGATGTTTGAACTACTCTATAAACTAGGACTATATCTTTTCGTTCCCTTCCCCTGTGTTTTGTCATATCTAGTTCATTTCTGCGTATGGGTTTTGAGATGAGAGTCACAGGAAACAGTCTCTCTACTTCTATGAGGTAGCGGTAAAGTCTGCGTATATTATACCCCCATACCCCACGGGATTCGACTGGGTATGTTGTTGTTGTTGTATAAATTAGGACTATAACAAATAAATAAATAAATAAATTATTTTTATTAATTCACACAGTATAATTTTTCGACAAACGAGATTCAGAAAATGTACCTGGGATTATGAAAAGGTCCAATCTTATTAGCCAAAAGAGGGACATGATCTCCTTGTTTATAGCAATGATCATTATAGGCATTATAATGTTTGATAATAAAAATTCGAAAAATAATTAGAAGAATTAGAAAGAAAATTAACAAAATTACATGTTTCTTCATCAAGGAATTTAACTAATTAACCAATCAAGATGAAGGTTAACTTAATTAATTCTTGAGAAATACAAAGAAGAAATTAAGTGAAGAAGAAGATTATTTTTTTTTATTTTATTATTCTTTTGTTAAAAAAGAAGAAAATTATTGAATGTAATGCATGATGATTTATTAGTTTGTGATTTGTCTTGTATATCTTCATAGAAGTTCTTGAACTTATCTTATATCTATAATTTACCCTAAAACAATTAAAAAGTTCAAATAAGCCCCTCGCGCTAACGCACGTAAATGTAGGAATAAAAAAGATCTGTATAATTTAAAATTAAAAAAAAGACTATCTAACTCAACAAAGTAAACAAAATCTAACAGAAATTTAAAATTTAAATTCATCTTAAAACAATTAACTTATTATGCTTAAAAAATGATTGCAGTAACTAAAACAAATTTCAACAAGAATATAGTTGCACTATTCCCATTGAAAAATGTTCAATGACATTAATTATTTTTATGACATAAATTTCATTAATGCGCGATTGAAAAGGCCTTTATTCTATTAATTTATAGAAAAGTTATGAGGATAATTAAATATATAATAGTTAATTAGCTAACATAGCTATATTTTTAAGTAATTATAGGAAGTATATATTTTGTTTTTTACTCTAATATTTGTGATTTATTAGTGGTCCAATTCTTTTATTCTTATCTTTTTCTTTTTTTTTTTCTGTTAAAAAGTGGCCATATTTTTGGTCTTTATGTTGTAACCCTTCACCAAATTGGATGGAATGAGTAATAATTACAAAAATAATAAATGAATCAAAAATTAATATCATGATTTTTATGGAAATTAGTTATGATGAGATGAATAAAATTTAAAAATTCTTGAGTTTAAGTCCTTAAAATAGGCTAAAATCATTGTTGTGAGCATTTCCTCATTTAATGAGCCTTATACGATAGAAATTTGAATTAGCTGAGACCTAAATTAAGCACCGACATCAGAGCTAATATGTATTTATTTGATTGAACATAGAGTTTAAAAATTAAAAAAAGTTAAATTTTGTTAGTCATAAAAAATTATGCTGCTATAAATCATTACATTAAGAGTAACATAAACTGAGAAATTCAAAATTAATATTTATCAAATATAGAAAAAGTCATTACTTTACCTACCGACTAAACAAGAAACAATATCACATAAGTTGAAACACGAAATTTACACTACAACCCAAAAAAACTGAATTGTCAATAGACGGATAACCTTGTGCATTAAAGTTCTCGTTATACACAATCTTATCATGCATTTCTGTGAAAGACAACTTTTACGGCTTAACCTTGTTCTAATCACGTTGCAATAATATAACTTAAATTCAGTTAAGGGTGTTGCTGTGTTGTCAAAATATAACACATTTGATGCCTAAAATAAAGGGTTCTGCAAGTTCTTAATGCAACTTTTTATG
Organism: Solanum ossicruentum; assembly: GCA_025774065.1. Taxonomy (NCBI): domain Eukaryota; kingdom Viridiplantae; phylum Streptophyta; class Magnoliopsida; order Solanales; family Solanaceae; genus Solanum; species Solanum ossicruentum. The sequence continues at coordinate 65,293 of JAOTQR010000001.1, read as the reverse complement.
ATTTTTTTGTATTTTTGTATTAGTTGTGCAGAAAATACAGGTTGACATTATTTTGAGAAAAGAAGCTCAGATTTTGATCAAGTTAGGTCCCACGAGCCACCCTACGACGCGTAACTCATGCTACAAGTCATAGTGAGACCTATGACTTAGGGTGGTCTCGTAGGGCTAACCTTCACTTCGCAAATTTTTTATTTTGCTCTCTGGAATTTTGTGTAGTAGTACTCTACCATCTAAACTTGGCTGTTTTCCCTTTTTTTAATAGCAAACAAAATCCGCAACTGCTACCCTTTGGGTGCACAAAAGGTAAACCCCCACTGCTCTGCAATAACTTACAAACCACAAAAAAAATAATCCACACTAGGCAAGCCCGATGCGACGAGCTCAACCCAGCTATTTCGCCTTTTGACTACATTAGAGACTAGATTTTTCTGATATTTGCAGAGCTCTGCATTAACAAAATATGACATATATATATCACAAGTTCAATATAACAGAAAGTTTAACTCCTTTTACACAGTTATTTTGCTACTGTATTTTGATTCATTTTCTGTTAATAAAAGTACTGATCATCTAGCAGTAGCAGCACCTTCTTTAAACAGGATATTTGGTCGAAGCCATGTCGGCTTGCCACCAATGTCACCATCCTTGGAACGACGATCAGTGGACATCTGGTGATCCTTCGAGTCCTTCTTCAGCTTCGCGTTAATGCATCTTCCTACAGATACACCAAGCTTTGCTGCTGTAAATAGAGTAAAGGCAACAGAAAGTGGTCGAATACACCAGTGAAAATCTTCGAGGTGCTGATACTTTTTGATAATGCCAGGACACGTATCAAACGATACTTTGATCACCTCATCTGGATCAGCTAAGAAAGTATTTGGTTTGTCGCCGAATACCAACCTTCCTGGAAATTGAACGACAAGACAACCGTTTGGAAGTATCTGTGATATTCTCCCGGTAGCCCATCCTCCTCCCCATTTCTGAGGCCATTCAAACCGGGGAGTTTCAACATTTGATTTCACTTGCACGAATTCTCCCAGTAAATATGGATCAACTTTCTCGACATCAGAGCAATGTCCTGTCCATAGTGTTTCTAAGCCTAAAATACCAACAGTGATGCTTCCATCACGCTGCACAGAGTGTAAGATACCCACGGAGAACTGATTCTTGTTTTCATTGACCAACCGTACCCAATCCCCAGTTGCCAAACCACATGTAACCCTCTCTATGGTTGATGCATTTACCCTAACAGGGCTCCGTAAGTTGGGGACTCGTACCAGAACAAATCCGTCTCGATCAGTATCTTTCTCCAGACCGACAACACTTCCTTCCACCACATCCAAATCTTGAGACATTCTGGAGTTGAACGATCTTCTCGAACGAACAGTATCTCCCACTTGAAGAAGATCTTTTGAAAGGTACCATGTGGTAAAGCCACGGGTTTTGCTTTTGTCGGACACAGTTCCTCCTTTGTCGCTCCACTCTCCTTCACTACAAACAGCATTCTTCGAGCTGCCAAAGGTGCAATTAAATTTATGGGAACTTTACCTCACAGAGAAAGCTTATTCATCAATTTTTTCAACAAAGCCCACAAAAAAAATCTAGCACCAACCACCAGGTTCATAAGTTATCTTCGTAGACTATCTATTCACATGATAAGAGGAATTCAGTAGTTAGTCAAAGACTGCAAGTCAGAATATTACTAGTATTGTCAACAGCGCGCTTAAGCTTGAAGAGGCTCAAAACGTGTTGAGCGCTTCACCTTGCTTAATGTCGCTTCACTGCCGTTAGCAAGGTTCTAAGGCATACTTTTCTTTGCCTATCAGCCTCTTCTGGAGAAGTGAAGAGGCGACACTAAACAATTCATATCTAACTTTAGCGTTAAAAAAAAACATCTTTGTTCATATATTTGTCGTTCATTCTCACAATTACTAGTCTTGGACTGAACATGCATTTTTGTATTTTCTTCTCCCTTCATACCCTTATTTCCTTTGTGCTTAAAGCCCCAACGGACCTCAGAGCTTTTTTGCGGTTTTTGCTTTTGATAACACTAAATATTATATGTGATTAAATGGCCTAGGTAGACAAAGGTTACTCAAGAACCTTCTAACTAGGACATTTCTACGCCAACAAACTTATCCCTAATCATTTTCACTCCCTTATCATAGGAGGTGAAACAAAGAATCAACTCCTAAACGGTTCTTTACTAAAGTTTGTGCATTTCTGATAAGATCTTCACCAAATTTACACGTGACCAATGCCGCAAATCAATTTTGGTTCCATACATAACAGTTCAATCCAAATTTACTTTGACCCTTCTACACACCAGTTCACATTCAACATGCATAATCCCAATTTCTCCGATACTCAAATTCACATGAAAGCAGAAAATAGGTTTCATAATTAAAGTTTCTCCAAAAGGCTAGAAAGGCAAAAAAATTGAGGGGGTTGCCCAATAGGATATGAGGCTACAAGTTAAGACACTAATACAAGAGATGTGGCAACAGGTGGTCAAGGGAAATGGTCAGTGTATTAGGAATCAGTAATCAAGTCAAAATAAGAGAAACATTCAAACTCAAAGCATCCATGTCCTAATTTAAATAACATAAGAACTGATGCAAGCAAGGAAAGATGAGCAGCACATCAGCTCGGTGAACAGCATTGATCAACTAAAGAAAAAACTAAAAAGTTCAATTGAAATCATTATCAAACTTCGATTATTAAATTTAACTGGAATTGTGAAATTAGAAAATATTTAATGGGAACTCGGATTGGGAAGTACATCTTTTGCAGCTTATGTTATTTTGGTCTATTTCAAGAGCCTGGTGCTTCTTTTTTTTTTTTTCTTTTTTTTTTGGGGGGGGGGGGGGGGGGGGGGGGGGGGGTTGCGCAGTCAAGTCTTTTATGTTACGGCTTTTTGACGGAATTTTCTGGTGTTTCTAGTTTTTTAAAAAAAAGTTCCATAGTTCTATCATAGACCAGAAGTGCTCACTTTTTGGCAAACTCAAAGGACCAAAATTGTTTAGATGATACATGAGGGACTATTTAAACCTACAACAAAGATAAGGAACCATTTTTGTCATTTTCTCAGGTGTGTGTATGTGTAGGAGAGAGAGAGAGAGAGAGAGAGAGAGAGAGAGAGAGAGAGAGAGAGAACCTTTCAAATGCTTGCAAAATGTCCACCATCAGAGGTCGATTACGGAGATCATACTCAAAACAGCCATTGAGAACATCCTCAATAGCAGTGGGGAGGCCACCAGGAACTTGTGGCTTTTCTTGGTTTATCACCACTGAACGATATATATCTTGGATTGATTTACCGAACCAGGGCTGAACACCAGTCAACATCTCAATAATGCTGCATCCAAATCCCCAAGCATCAGTCTCACAAGTTATTGGGCCTCTAACCTCAGGTTCCCACTGTTCCGGAGCCATGTAATTTGGAGTTCCACGCCTTAATGCTAGATCTGAATCAGGCGGTTGAACTCCAAGAAGAAGATACGGTATCCCAAAGTCTCCGAGGAACAATTCGTCATGTTCATTCAGAAGAAAATTAGTTGGCTTAAGGTTTAGAACCAGGACATTCATTGAATGCAATTCTTGTATTACTTTAGCCAATTCAATACCATATCTGTAAGACACGAGCATGCTGTGTTAGAAAGTGCCAATTTCATAATGAAAATTTTTACCTCTCTGATAATAATAGTCCCTCCGTTTCAATTTATTTGCCTTACTTCGCTTTCTTGTCCGTTTCAAAAGAATGTCTCTTATATTTTTTAACAACTCTTACGACTACAAGATTAAAGGAAATATTAGTAAATTCTACTTATCTTTAGTTTAAGACGACAAGATTTAAAAGTCTCTTTTACTTTCTTAAACTCCGTTTCAAGCCAAAATCAGAGAAACAAATTGAAGCAAAGGGAGTATAAGTCTATTACCTAACAACATCAGGTAACTGAAGCTTCCCTCTTTTCAAGCGAGCCATTTTATCACCAACTGACCCCTCATAGGATTTCATAACTATACAGATCTATCCACAAAAATATTATTCAGAAAGTAGGAACAATGAGAAACGACAAAAATGGTCCCTTATATTTAAGTTTAGATTCAATATAGTCTCTTAAGTATGCACTGCAGGGTTTTAGTCCTTCAAGTCTGCTGCCAAAGATTAACAGTTTTTGTCTCTATCAAGTATTTTCCAAACTCTTGTTTGAAAGATTTGAAGGGACTATTGAAAAGAAAAAGGAAATTAGCAGGAACTCACGTTTAAAGGTATAGATTTTGTAGCTTGTGCTATTTTTGGTTCATTTCTAGAATCTGGTGCAACTTTTTGAGATGTCATTTCTGCTAAAATTTTATATTTTCTTACTGTCAAGTGCAATATTTGATTTGATAGGACTGACTTGGTGTTTATCGTAAATCTTGTTTTACACTATTGCCATCAAATCAAACAACAACAACATACCACTTGGAATCCCACAAGTTGGGTCTGGGGAAGGTAGAATGTACGCAGACCTTACCACTACCTCATAGACAGAGAGGCTGTTTCCTGGGAACCCTTGTCATTGCCATCAAATCAAGTGAATATAAATTATTAAATATCTGATGGAGACTAAAAGTGTTAACTTTTGGCAAACAAAGGACCAAAATTGTGCAGTGTATGCTTGAGGGACAATTTTAAACCTGCCCTTGAACATAAAGGACCATTTTGTCATTTCCTCTAAGAACAATAAACAAATTGTAAGGCCCTATATAGAGGTAAGCAAAATTATGCAGACAGAGTTTCACCTTTCCAGATATTACAGAGATACCATGCAACCAGCAAACACCTTGGAACTGTTTAGACTTCAAATTCACCCATAACTCCTCGAACTTACTTAAGAAAGCCTTTACTTGATCCTCATTTATAGGATGTAACCTTTTTATAGCTACTTCATGATTCTCATCGTAATCGTCAGCTGATTGATGATGTGTGGCTGACCAAACATCACCAAAGTATCCACGCCCGATTCTTTGTTTAAGTTTGATTGAAGCAGGATCAATGTAAGCACCAGCTGAGGCAGGTGCAGCAACAACAGTTCTAAGATGATCAGGATCCCCTTCATAAAGCTCGAAATCGAAAGAGGCTGCCAAGGGAGATCCTTTGATATCTTTATCCATTTTCTCAGCTAAGCATGCCAACACCAAAAAACAGAAAAGAGCATGAGATCAACACCCACAACTTGCGTTGCACCTTATAGGAACTTCCACCAGTAAATAAAACTAAATTATTCACTGCAATATTTGTAACTTCTAAGACAATAGAACAGTTTAACCTATGATACTCCTTTTGTAAAGAAATGGATCTTCGGCCTAACTCAACCCCAAAAGCTAGCTCACAAAGGGAGAATTTCCCAAGTCCATATAAGCAAACCACCAGTTCATTCCCCAACCAATGTGAGACTCTAACTCCCTCTAACACCACTACCACCACCTTCAAGTCCAGACCAAAAACAGGAGTGTGGCGCAGAAGCCCAAATGGGGATGGACCTGGCACTGATGACATGTAAGTAAATGGATCTTTGAAGTTTGATCTAACTCAACCCAAAAGCTAGCTCTAAGGGAGGAGGATTGCCAAGGCCTTATACATTCATTCAACAGTGACATTCCATTCTTCACCTTTTATAAGTGAGAAATATTGGAGAAAAATATTATTGAATTGTTGTCTACATTATTACATTGAGACCCTATTTATAGATACTATATTAGA
>JAOTQR010000001.1:41111-53184 GCA_025774065.1 Solanum ossicruentum | reverse complement strand
CACAAGTGGGGTCTGGGGAGGGTAAATCGTACGCAGACCTTACCGCTACCTCATAGAAGTAGAGAGACTGTTTCCTATATACCCTCCCCATACCCCACTTGTGGAATATCACTGGGTATGTGGTATCAATATGTTGAGGGAGTATCACAAAAAATATATTTTCTACTAATTTGGAGTTTAATAATAATTTTCTCTTAATTATTTTTATTTAATTCTTAAGAGACAAATCATGTATGATACCGATAAAATATTATCATATCGACAGAATATTAATCGATACAGTATTAATATAGTGACAAAATATCATATAAAATTAAATTCAATCTTACATGATATTGGTATAGTATTAACATACCAATAGAATATTATTAGCAGAAAATGATAAGACTTGACAAATACTTTAAACCTAAGATCCAACTCGAATAGATAAGTTAAGTTAAGATTTAGTTTGAATAAATACTCTAGTTCATATAGTTTTTCCTTTATTAAATTGTGACATTATATATAAATTAATGGGGAGGGACCAAAGTAGGTATTATTGTAACATCAATTAATTAAGTACAAGACAAAGACTGATTATTATAAAAATGAAAGAATTGAAGGAATCATAGTACAAGTGCCAAATCATCCAAAATTATATAAATGAAAGATTTGAAGGAATCATAGTACAAGTGCCAAATCAACTTGGATGATTGCATCTTGTATTTTTTTTATTTGAACTTCAAAACTTCATATATTTGTCAACTTTCTCCCTGTCTCAAAACCCACAAAAGTTCTTTGATATTTGATTTAGATGAACTAAGAATTGTTAATGGAGTTGATAGTAGAAACGACACCGTTTAGAGTACTGGAAGAGTCAGCTTCAGCTGAAAGTTCTGGTTCTGATCCTACAAATGGTGTGATTTTTGTTGGGATCAGTTTGTTATTGGGAATAGCTTGTAGACATTTGTTGAGGGGTACTAGAGTACCTTATTCTGTTGCTTTACTTGTTCTTGGAATTAGTATTGGAGCTATAGGTAAGTGAGTGAAACCCTTCTTTCTTTTATTTGGTTTCTCTGTTTAGTCAATTATTTGTTATTGTAACATTGTTGTTCTTGTACAGAATGGTGAAAGATTGAGTTTTTAAGACACCCTTTTAAGCTCTTGTACAAGATGGTGAAAGATTGAGTGTTTAAGACACCCTTTTAAGCTCTTGTTTTGACCATAGATTTTGAACTTTGAAACTTGAAAATTTGAGTGTGAGTTTTGGATTTTGAAGTTTTTAGTGTGTTTGAGTGTGATTTTTTGGATTTTGAAGTTTTCAATGTGTTTTGAGTGTGATTTGTGGATTTTGAAGTTTTCTGTATGTTTGAGTGTGATTTGTTGAGGGGTACTAGAGTATCTTATTCTGTTGCTTAACTTGTTCTTGAAATTGGTATTGGGGCTTTAGGTTAGTGAAACCCTTCTTTCTTTTACTTATTTCTCTGTTAAATCAATTATTTGTTATTATAGTGTTATTGTGTTTTTACAGAATGGTAAGATTAAGTTTTTAGGACACCCTTTTAAGATCTTGTTTGATCATAGATTTTGAACTTTGAAACTTGGAAATTTGAGTGTGATTTTTGGATTTTGAAGTTTTTAGTGTGTTTGAGTGTTTCTTATACAGAATGGTGAAAGATTAAGTTTTTAAGACATCCTTTTAAGCTCTTTTTTGACTATATATTTTGAACTTTGAAACTTGAAAATTTGAGTGTGATTTTTGGTTTTTGAAGTTTTTAGTGTGTTTTGAGTGTTTCTTATTCAGAATGGTGAAAGATTAAGTTTTTACGACATCCTTTTAAGCTCTTCTTTGACTATATATTTTGAACTTTGAAATTTGAAAATTTGAGTGTGATTTTTGGATTTTAAGGATTTTGGTGTGTTTGAGTGTGATTTTTGGATTTTGAAGTTTTCTATGTGTTTGAGTGTGATTTTTGGATTTTGAAGTTCTCTGAGTGTTTGAGTGTGATTCTTGGATTTTGAAGTTTTCTGTGTGTTTGAGAGTGATTGTTGGATTTTGAAGTTTTCAGTATGTTTTGAGTGTGATTCTTGGATTTTGAAGTTTTCCGTGTTTTGAGTGTGATTCTTGGATTTTGAAGTTTTCCGTGTGTTTGACTGTGATTCTTGGATTTTGAAGTTTTCCGTGTGTTTGACTGTGATTTTTGGATTTTGAAGTTTTCTGTGTGTTTGAGAGTGATTGTTGGATTTTGAAGTTTTCTGTATGTTTGAGTGTGATTTTTGGATTTTGAAGTTTTTTTTGGGGGTGGGGTGGGGGTGGAGGATCCCAAAAATCCAAAAACAGGCTAAAACTGGTTTGTGCTGGTTTTTAGGAACTTGAAAATATTAAAGATCAAAATTTTGGATTTTGAAGTTTTCTGTGTGTTTGAGTGTGATTTTTGAATTTTGGGATTTTGATGTTTTCTCTATGTTTGAGTGTGATTTTGGGATTATGAAATTATTTGTGTGGGGTGGGGGGATCCCAAAAATCCAAAAAATGCTAAAACTGGTTTGTGCTGCTTTTTACGAACTTGAAAATATTAAAGATCAAACTTTTAAAAGGCATAATCAAACTTGGCTTCAAAATTTAACTTTGGCCTTTAACTTTCATTGTGCACAAGTAGGCACTTTAACTATCCAACACTTCAACGAAAACTACTTTCAATTTTCAGAGTGCACAAGTGCCTACTTTTAGCTTCTTTTGCAGTTTGATTTTCTGAGTTTTGGGAGTTGAGAGATTACAAGAGGAAGGAAACTGAATAGTTAAGGACATATATTCTCCTTATAGAAGTTAAAATATCGTGGTTTAGGCTTAGGAAGAATGGAAAAGACCAAAACAATCCCAACTAAAAAGCTGTCGGAAACCTTCTATGAGAGCCATCTGTGGTCCATGGTTTGATCTACGGGCGGTAGATCTCATCTGCGGAAATCAGGCTAAAATTTTGAGTCTCTAAAGTTCATTCTATGGGCCCAAATTACAGCCCGTAATCAGATCCGTGGAAATCAGGCTCAAAAACAAGTTTCAGGACTTCATTTACAGGGCCAAATTACGGATTGTAGATGGATTTACTACTTGTAATTGGGTCCGTGAAGCTCAGATCAGAAAAATTAGTCTCTGAAGTTGATTTTACGAGTTCAAACTATGGATTGTACTTCAATTTATGACCATAAATAAGGTTCTTGGTAGGCAGACTCTGAAAACTCTACTGGGGTCTTCTGTGGTAAAACAGCCATTACTTATTTACTCTGAAGTCCGATTGATGCAAACTTGGTAGCTTTGGAAAGAGGATTCGTAGACCTTTAATTTGATAGGTCATGGACCACCAATTCTTTATATACCGAAAGTTATGCTCATTTGAAGTTGATCCTCGTATGAACTAATGAGAAAAACTTGGCCGGGAGGAACTGCTTTGAACTTGATTTGTTATTAGAGGTCCCTTACGACCCCAAACCATATCCAATACATTTATTATTATTAAACTTAATAAAGGACCTTAGCATATATGTACAACCTAGATATTGTTGGATTCGAGCTTGTACGCATATGGAGGATGGTTCGAACCTTTGAATAGAAGTGCTAGACATTACAGGAATTGAATGTCTATTTCATAAGGGGTTGTTTTGATTACTATACTGTATTTTGGATGACAATTTTGGATGACATTGACTGAATTTAGAAGGTGTTTTGTTGTGGTGAGACTTGAATGTTAGCTAGTAATACTTCAATTGTTATATGAAAACGTCTAAACAACCAGCTTCTAGTTGTTAATTTCCAGTAGCATGCTCACAAATAATTTTCTTTTTATTTTCTTGAAAAATCATCATTGGTTCGATTTGTAGATTCCCTCTTTTTCTACAACCAACCAAACAACAACTTGTTTGTCCATTAGACAAAGCAAACACAAAATGTTTTGACAATTTGAAACTAATATTTAGCACTAAATGTATGGTCACTTCTGAAAATCAATTATCGGAACCCAAATAAATTTCTTCTAAATGTTTACAGAAATTCTACAGTAAAACTTTTGTTCAAACATAGTAACTGCTTATTTTCGTTTAACACTTAAATTCAAACACATAAGTGCATATTCATAAAACCAAGATCCAGCACTTGAAAAGTGCTTTTATTTAGCTAACCCAAATGGACTCATGTCAATGTCATGCTGACTTGTTTCTTATCTTGGGCCAATCATGTGAAATGATTTAAGTTGATAAGGTCTGCATACACTCTATCCTCTCGAGACCACGCTTGTGGGATTTCACCGGGTATGTTGTTATTGTTATTATTGTTGGTGGTAGTGAGAGCAAATTCAAGACCATAACATGTTGAATTAAACTAAGTACCTCATCTAAAAGTTTTAAGATATTAGAATAGGGACACAAATATTTGTTTATTAGATCTGCAAAGTTAACCATAATTAGAAGATAGTTGACGTTAAAGAGAGAAGAAAAACTCTGAATATGTTTGAAATATTAGCTACAATTCTAATTGCTTAATTCCGTGTTAGTATTCTTTCTCTTTCTATAATTTGTTTTTTGGACGTATTTTGGAGCATTTTCTGCCAGCTCGAGATGGAAATAAAACACATACTATTGATCTGTATAACATATAAAATCATGCACCTTTGCTTTAGGTGCCAACAACTTTTGAAGTAAAGAACTTTTATATGTTAGAGTTGGTTGAACTACTAGTCAGTCTCACACGTGATGTATTCAAATGCTGATATATAAATTATAAATTACCCTGCAGAGTATGGAACACATCACGGGTTGGGAAGGGTTGGAGATGGTATTCGTATCTGTAAGTTCAAATCATTATCTTTCTTCATATAAGTGTCCATTGAGTTCAAATCAAGTTTCCCTCTGTCCGATATCAACTAGGCTCTCAAATGTCTGTTCCTGGTAAACCATATTTGGTATTTGCGCAGGGGCAAACATTGATCCTGATCTTTTATTGGCGGTTTTCCTTCCTGCCCTACTTTTCGAGAGTGCCTTCTCAATGGAAATTCACCAGATAAAGGTACATGGCCATTAGCCTTCCTCTTTTCTACTGCTCGTAGAATGCTGATACTATAGGGAGCTCCAGTGATGATTTTTCTCTTCTATGTACATCTGTATGCTGTTATGCTTGTGCACTTTCAACGTCTATCTTCTTGGTTGCATTTTTTGTTTCGTCCATATAATTGTTTATCACATTTATGCTATTTTTCTCGTGTAAATGTCATGTATTATATCTTCTTCATGTTTTACAACCTTATATCTTGCGGATCCTTTAAGTTAGATGCTTTCATATTTGATTGCTGACCAAGTATTGATCTGCTGGAATTGAGTTTTTTATAAAGACGACAGATAAAACATTATTTTGATGAGGAATAATTTTATTGAATAAAATGTAGCATTGCTGTCATGCACAGAAAAGGCTGCAATTTACAGAACTGGTTTGTATTCCCCCCTATAATTCCTATAAAGAAGACAGAAACTCAAAAGAGTTTATAAATTGTATAATCCTTCAATTTTTCCAAAATACTCGTAGCTACAAACACCGACATTCAAGGACATGAAATGCGTCCTCATTGCTGCAGTTGTTTTATCTCGTACACTCATAACATACATGCCAGGGTGGCGATCCATATATCCGTGTGTTTCTTCTTCACCCTCTTTACATACTGATTGGTCAGTGAATTATATAAGCACCTAGGCCACAGCCCACACCACTTTCACCTAAAGGAGAGAGGAACATATACCATAATTGGGGTACTAGGTGGAAGTGTAGGAATATATGGTCTATGTCTTCAGATTAGCTGCACACATCTATTACGTAGGATGATTTCTCTTTTCTGGAGGTTGGCTTGTGTGAGACAGCCACCGTGTAACGCTGCTCACATGAAATGTGCTTTTAATGATGTGTGGATCTTCCATAGGTGCTTCTATGAGAAACCATTCAGGATCTCACCTGATCATTTTGTATCTCCGGAAAAAACTAAGAACGGGTAACAGGATTTGTCGTGAAAGCCCCTTTTCGCCTACTTTCTAGCACAAGCAATCTGGTTTATTAGATAAATGACTGTACTTGTCCAGCTTCTCTATTAATTCTGTGATGCTTCCTGTCTGTCAATCTTTTAGAATTCTTCTAAGCTTTTCTTCCCATCAGTTTTTGTTCATGCATTGAACTTCTGTATCTCCAGTGTGCTGTATCATGTGGAAAAATTCTTGAAATTCATCTCGTAAGGGTGTGTGCATAACCATGCATCTTGCCAAACTGTATTTTCCTTCCGTAGCCTAAGCTGGATACTCCAATCAAAAATTAGTTCTTCTGAAAGCTCCCTTGTGTATTTCCATAAGCGAGCTCCATAAGAAGAGGGGACTGAGTTTGAACACTAGTGGGGGTAGCTTGTTATCACTAATTATATTATGGCATTTGGCTTTACACAATTTGCCTTCTGTAACAGTATCTTTCTCTTTTTTACGTCCTCTGATTGATTGAATTTATCAATCTGATCTACCTCTACTAGTTGACTAAACCAGTTATTTTTCTCCTAATGCAGAGGTGTGTAGTACAGATGTTTTTACTTGCTGGGCCTGGCGTTGTTATTTCCACTTTTTGTCTTGGAGCTTGCCTCAAGGTTTGCTGAATTCAGATTTTCCAGAGTTCGATAATTTTTTCAATGGAAGCATCTGAAATTAGTGATAAATGTAGATTGCTTTTCCTTATAACTGGAGCTGGTCAACATCGTTGTTGCTTGGTGGACTTCTAAGCGCTACTGATCCTGTGGCTGTTGTAGCCCTTCTGAAGGAGCTTGGTGCCAGCAAGAAATTGAGTACCATAATTGAAGGAGAGTCCTTGATGAATGATGGGTAATTTTCTCCTGGTAGAAATACTGAAGAGACCGGATGTAATTTCCTTAGCGGGAGAACAAGGGATAAGTGGAATTTCATGAACCGTGTCCTAACTTCCCTTTAACTTCGCGAGTTTTTCCAATAATATTTTGCTTATTCATCATCTCCATAACCTCTATTTCCCCTTCAGGACGGCAATTGTTGTCTATCAGCTACTTTTAAGGATGGTAACCGGTTGGACCTTTAAGTGGGGAGCTGTCATCAAATTCCTAGTAGAAGTTTCCCTTGGGGCGTATGTATATTTGCATTTAATATTGGTTTATCTGCCAGTGGGAAGTTGTCTCTGATCAGTTCTGTTTCTGTTGTCCAGAGTTGGCTTTGGTATTGCTTTTGGACTAGCTTCCGTTTTATGGCTGGGATTCATTTTCAATGACACGGTGATTGAGATCACCCTGACTCTTGCCGTGAGCTATGTTGCTTACTTCACAGTATGTACCCTTCCAATCTTGAATACATAAAGAGCTTTGTTTGCCATTTATTTGTATTGGGATGGGAGACCGTATCTGTTATCTACTACCTAACTTGTAAAGTCTGACAACTTGTCTAGATTCTTTTATCATTGTTATTGAAGTTTCAAAGTGTGAGAAAAGAAGAGAAGACTAATGATAATCGAATGCAAGGAACCTACTTTTAGGTGCAAGATACATTTCATATCTTATATTTAATCTATGAGGGAGTCTACAATCTATGGAACTACACTACAAAATTTACGAAGTGTCTATACAGAAAGTTATTTGAGTCTACCAAAATTGTGGAGGTTCTTTGACGCAATGTAACTGAAAGAAATAAAAGAGAGAACAGAGAAATTAATTACTTGATTAGAACTTATTTACAAGGCACATCTTGTTACAAGTGTTAGACAAAATACACTTTTAGTTGACGTCACTGGAAAGTGCCTGGTGATTGATATCTCACAATGGAAATGATACCATGTCAAGAAATGGATATTGGGTCTAACTCAACCCTGAAAGTTAGCTCATGAGAGGAGGATTATACAAGACCATATAAGGAAACCACAACCCATTCCTTCATTCAGTGTGTAACTTAACCACAGGAGAGATATCTCAGGATAAACAATATCCTGGAAAGGTGGATGACTATTAAATTCGTGAACATATCTGACCAGATTTGCAAAGTTAAGTATTGTGAAGGAAATAGACAAGGAAAAATAAGTACATCAAAATTATTGGGAAATTAAACAAAAATAAATGAAGTGGATTCCAAGCAATGACTTTCTCCGAAAATGTATCCAGCATGAAATTCTTTGCTGCAAAGAAATTATTCGATTCTTTTTTGTGAAGTTATTAAAAATTAGAAGAAAATGGGTCGACATACATAATGGTGATCCATATAGTTGAAACCGTAAATATATGACACCTGGGCTAAATCAACCCCTAAAGCTAGCTCATGAGGAGAGGATTACCAAGCCCATATAAGTAGACTACCAATCCATTTCCCATCCAATATTGGACTTTAACCCAACGCAGGCCCAACTGGAGCTTGGACTGGGAACCTAAATGGGTATGGGCTTCGCTTTGATACCATATAAAGATAGGACACCTGGGCCTAACTCAACCCCAAAAGTTAGCTCATGAAGGAAGGATTGCCTAAGTCCATATAAGCTGACCATAATCATTCCCTAACCAACGTGGGACTTTAACCCACTCTAACAGGTAGCGATTAGCTTGGTATGGAAGGATTGATGTTTTTGTTGCAATTTATGTAACATTATTTAACTAAACATGTAATTTGAACGCCTAAGTTTATATAAGTAATAAAATAGCGGTTACAAAGTTAATTATATCATTTTTACTTAGCCAGATGCAAATCCAGTTCCATTTTTGTGCAATTTCTCATATGTGCATCCTAATCATGTGAAGAAAAAGGAAAATAACAAAGTCTAATGACTGCTTCCAACATTGAAACAGGCACAACAAGGGACTGATGTCTCCGGTGTCTTGACTGTGATGACTTTAGGGATGTAAGTATTAAAGTTGATCTTTTGATGCTCTTTCTACAGCTGGGGAATAACTTATTTCGATATGACATGCACCAACAGGTTCTACTCAGCTGTAGCTAAAACTGCTTTCAAGGGTGAGAGTCATCAAAGCTTGCATCACTTCTGGTAAATTTTACTAATCTTCTTACAAACATTGTAATTGAACAACAGATATGAAGACTTGCTTTCTGGCAGCAGACCTTATGATATGCTTATTTTCCTCATCTTGTTTTGAGTTGAGCACCTCGTTACTCCAGAAATGTTTTTGTGCAAAACCATTTAAGAATGTCTAATCTGGAACTGGGTAACATTATCTATAACATTGCATTATGTATCTGGTGTGAGATTTATGTCTTACTTTCTAACATCGCGACCCACATGATTGAACATCTGTAAGATGATAGCATGACATGTTCTTTTAGTTATGTGTACAATATGTCTCAAGAGTCGAGCATATAGTATGCTGTTTGAAACTACTTTTGATTTTGGCTTTTAATACAAATCTCACCTTTGTTTTCAGGGAAATGGTTTCCTATATTGCAAATACATTAATTTTTATCCTAAGGTAAGTATGTATTTAGCACTCTTATCAACTCTGTTGATTTATTCGTTTTTCACAATAGTTGTCAGCACTAATTTGTGGAGGTCTTTTGATGGCTATGCTGCTTAGGTAGAATTTAGGCTGCCCGCACCAAATGTTACTTCATTCTAAATCTATTTTTGATCAGGTAAATAATATATTAATCAAACAGCCAAAATCGGTTGTATACAAGAGGTACACCAAAAAGTAAAGAACCTACAAAACGATATGTTTCTCTACAAAAGATAGCTGTCTCTATATATCCCAGAACTACGTGGGTGCACCAAAAATAAATAAGGGATCAGAAAGTACTCTTCAACTGCCCAAAATTCATACCCCTTCGGAAGCTCTGCTATTTCTCTCTCTAGATGATCCACATCAAAGTCAAAGGAACAACATCCCATTCCCTACATTTCCAACTGCTTCTTCCAGCTTTACAACAAAACAGCAGGTCCTTCGCTGATGTTGGCATCATCAAGATGTACCTAACCAGCTACTTGTGGCCAGGTTGCAATTTAGTAACAGATGAAACCAGCTGATGCACGCAACCTTTCTTTTCCTAAGTTTTTTTGCCTTCAAAATCACCCCTTTAGCAGCTAATCATGATAAAAAATACACTTCCCTCGGCACCTTAGGAATCCAAATTGACTTTACAGGAAAAAGCTCCTCTTCCCCTCACTAATTCTTCATTCTAATATTACAAAAGCGATGGGACAACTTATGATTAGCTAAGTTTTTTATATTATTGTATGGGCCAAGCTTACATGCTCCTTTATTATTCCATCAAGGATTTGCTACCTTCCACCATCACAGAAACAGAGTAGCTCTGTCAGCCAAGGCCAGGCAAAAGTGAAGAAATCACCTAGTCGTTTTTGCCTCTGCTGGGATTATTGAACTTGAGACCTCATGGTTCTCCTCCCATTTCATTGGCATTAGGCCATACCCTCCCTAATTTAGTGAACTTTTTGAAAATATAATATCAAGTAAGCCCCTCACCATTGAAATAATGGGAAACTTTAGCATTAATAAATCTAATCTAGTGTCAATTTTCACCAAGAAGCAGGTCTCAAAAGGAAAAATACCTATCATACAGTCCTGACAAACTGGTTATGAGGGATTTTTCAGGATAGATGGTATTTCTTGGGGTCAGTAAAATCAAAGAGGCAGAAATGGACCTGCTGCTGCTAAGTTTGGAGGGGAACCTGTAAACTCGAGTTAAAGAGAAGTTGAAAGTCGTGGAGACGGGGGCTTCTTTGTCTACCATGCTCAATTCTGAAGTGGACAATTTTTTTCTTCCAAGAGCCTTGCCTACTTTCAGAATGACTATTTTCGAAGGGAAGGTTGATATAGTAATCACCATTGCAAATGTGCATGGATGGAATGCTGGTTGTTCTTTGGTAATAAGTTACAAGTCCCATACAAAGTTGCCTTGCAATTATACCTTCTTATTAGGAAGATGCTTGGGGGAACAATCAAGTTTTAAGTAATTGGAAAAACTTGTTGACAATAGAATCTAATTGGATAACTTCAGAATAACTTTTTTCTTTTTTCAAGTTGATTCAATTATTATTGTGTTTTATCACTTAATTGTTTTTGTTTGTCTAACAAATTTTCAGTTCCCAGAAGAAAGATTCACTAACATAAAAGCCTTTTAATGCTGTCCAGTATTCCTTCTTTTTCCAAATACTTTTAAGAATACACTTTTTTGATGTCAAAGTGTTTATTTTTGGAACTACCAACAACAACATTACCCCATTGCCTCAAAGGCTCCTGCCCATTGCGGAGTAAGGGGGGGGGTCGGATGTACGCAGCCTGACCCTATGTTTAAAACATAGAGCGCCTGTTTCCGGATGACCCATGATGAGCGTCGAAAGTTGCATTGACTAACTACTACTTCACAATTGAACGAAGCACAGACAGTTTAAAGAGTCATTTTGCTTTATTCCATCATACCTCAAAGCTAAAAATAGTGAATCTTTGGCTCCATTTGGCTGTGGAAAGTATTTCTAGAACTACCTGTTAAATAAGTTGGCAGATTTGATTGTAAATATGACCACTGTAAATATGGAATAGAATATGTTATTATTGGAAATAAGTTTAAATGAAATCCCTTGATTCAAGGGATTTCTAATAATTAGGGATTGATTAGTTTCTACTCTCTCTTATAAATATTGTACAAAAACTATGAATGAAAAATACTTTTTTTCTGCAGTACACTTTTCTGCAGTATACTTTTCTGCAGTATATTTTCTGCAGTAACACTTTTTTGCAGTATCACATATTTCTGCAGCATCATAACTTTCATGGTATCAGAGCGGGATTGTTTTTTCCCTTAATATCATATGGATGAAACAACCTTTCATGGAGAGCAGCTTTCTGAAACATCAACAACAGACAAAAGTTCTTCTGTAGAAGCTGTTGCAGAAAATCTGATGACACAAGGAGGCAATGCTTCTCACAATCAGTAAAGCTTGCAATTGATGGTCGTGGAAAGTTGGGATATCAGACCGGAGAGACGAAAAAATCGGGAGTCGGAGACCCAAAGATGAACTCCTGGAGATCAGAGAATTCCCTTGTGATTG
>JAOTQR010000001.1:27212-41011 GCA_025774065.1 Solanum ossicruentum | reverse complement strand
TTTTGAGTCCTTTGTGAGCAAGTTAGGCATGTTTGATATTTACATGCCAACTTGAGGGGGAGTGTTAAATAAGTTGGCAAATTTTATTGTAAATATGGCCACTGTAAATATGGAATAGAATATGTTATTATTGGAAATAAGTTTAGATGAAATCCCTTGATTCAAGGGATTCCTAAGAATTAGGGATTGATTAGTTTTTACTCTTTCTCTTATAAATATTATACAAAAACTATGAATGAAAAATACTTTTTTTCTGCAGTACACTTTTCTGCAGTAACACATATTTCTGCAGCATCATAACTTTCACTACCATATAGAATTTTTTTTCAAAAAAAGCTGCTCATGGTTATAGATAGATGTGGAAGAAATCTTTTGTACAAAACAAATCCTTTTTGCCACTATTTACTTTCAAGCTGATAGTCTTGTCCTTAAAACAACAACAACATACTAGTGAAATCCCACAAGTGGGGATAGTCTTGTCCTTGAATAAAACATTATCAAGATAGGCAAAAGATATTGTAGGTGTTTGTTTGAGAACTCCTTATCCTAAAAGGAATTTGATTATTTTTTTTAAACCCTACTATGGTATCATAGTCTATAATTTGAATTATGATTTAAGAGTATCCTTGAAATGCAGTCTAAAAGATATTGAGCATCAATCACTTGATTCATTCTAATTTATTGAATTAATCCGTTACAAAAATGTCAGAAAAAGAAGTGAACATCGCAATCAGATACAAAATTTTTGAGCAACCAAACAAACATGATTATGAGTGTTTTGGACTGTCTTCAAGAGTTTGGGAGATTGGAATAGTGCGCTGGCTATATGTGTGCTAGTTGTCTATTTTGAAGAAACAAAATGTGTCCACTTAAATGTTATAGTATAAAGTTGAGGAAGTTACTAAAATTAGTTGTTATCTCTTTACAAAAATGTTGCGAAATCTGTCTGCCTGTACTTCCACATTATGAGTGGGTGTTGAACTACTGGCGAAGGGTTTATCATGCATTATCCTTCTTTGATGGAGTTGCTTCTAGCAGGAGCCACGTAAATGTTGGAAGAACCAAGAAGCTATGCATTCCATCATTAATTTGATGCAGTTTAATGGAAAAGAATACAGTGGCCGTTCAGTATGAGCAAATATGATTTTTTAAGCCTTTCTTTTGCATGCTTAATGTGTCTTGGGTCAGGGGAAACTATGTCTTCATAGATGAGCTGAGTTTGCTAGATGATTTCTGAGATTCTGTCCTTTTTGTAAGTTTATGTTTGAGGACTTTCATCCTTACCCATCAGAAAAATTAAAAGCACCATTTAGGGGGATTAAGTTTTAGTGGAAGTTGTTTTTGGCACTTTTGTACACATTTAGCTATAGTTTTTATCGGAGTAGAACTGATACTTGTTCTTATGAATTTATCCATGAAATGGAAAACCTAATTGCTTTGTTTATCATTTTCTGCAGTGGAGTTGTCATAGCTGAAGGAATTCTTGGTGGCAACAATATTTTCAAAATTTATGGTACTTCTGCTAAACTGACATTTGACTTATGAAGACTGAAGTAACATATATCTTACTATTACCAACCCTATTAATGTTTTTTCTTGTGTTACGTTTAATATTTATTTATTTTCTGTAGATTTTGCCTGCAATTGATATTTTCAAAGTGAATTCAGTACTGATGGCCTTTAACAGATCTCATATTACTGTGTGAAGTGTCTTTGTACTTAAGAGTCAACTGACATTAAATAAGTGAAGGAGCTGTCCGTGCTACTTCTGAGAAATATAACACAGCAAAGAGTTTATGTGAATGCGTATCTAGTCTTTCTGCTTCTGGGTTTTGCGCTGAGGGTTTTAGGAAACAACCTCTCTACTTCTATGAGGTAGCGGTAAGGTCTGCATACGATCTACCCTCCCCAGACCCCACTTGTGGGATATCACTGGGTATGTTGTTGTTGTTGTTGTTAAAGAGTTTATGTGAATGCGTATAAACAGTTGTTTTACATTGAGCCTTATTTTAATCCATACTTTACATATAATATAATACACATTTTCCAGTACGGGACACTAAGTCTAATATATACATTAAATGCTTATACTTCCCCTCAAGCCGGTGCATATATGTCCCATGTACCAAACATATTACAGATGTAATTAATACGAAGACCAATGAGTGACTTGGTGAAAATATTTGCAAGTTGATCCTTTGATTTCACAAATTTTGTTAAACAATAGCTCCTGATAGTATCCATTCTCTGATGAAGTGATAATCAATATCTATGTGTTTAATCCTTACGTAGAACACTAGATTTGATGCAATATGAAGGGCCGTTTGATTAAGTTCCATCTGAACGATTTCTCCGAATTTCAATTCTGTAAGCAACTGTATGATCCAAACTAGTTCACAAGTTTCTATCATCATTGCTCGATCTTCTGTTTCTGCATTAGATTGAGCAGCTACATTCTGTTTCTGCTTTTCCAAAACATCAAATTACTTCTTACTAAAACACAATATCCAGCCTGAAAAGGATTTTGTTTTTTTTACTTTGCCTTATTTTTGTAGTTTGTGTGTTTTATCTTTTGGCTTCTCTATTTACACGAGTATTGTGATTGTTTATATGTATGCGTGGAGGGAAACTTTCGTTTGTATTTGGTATGGTAGTCTTTTACACTCGGTTAAACTTTCATTCTAATTAAGCTACTTCTTTGTTTAATGCTTTTTAATGTGTTTCAGATAATTCGTGGGGCTATCTCATCCTTCTTTATGTGCTTATCCTTGTGTCACGGACCATCGTAGTTGGTGTATTGTATCCATTTTTACGATACTTTGGCTATGGTTTGGACTTGAAAGAAGCTTTTATTCTTGTCTGGGGTGGCCTTCGAGGTGCCGTAGCGTTGGCTCTTTCATTGTCATTCAAGGTAGCCATGTGCGAATGCTCTCTCCGAGCACTCTCGTTCCTTAAAAATTTCTCACCTAAGTGTGCCTTTGTTCTAAAACTATTCCTTCTTGACTGTTTTCAGCGATCTAGTGATGGCTCTCAATACATCAGTCCTGATACTGGAACTCTGGTAAGTTAAGAAAAAGAAAGAGTTAATGGTAAAGCGAACAAGTTTGAAGTCTTCTATGTTTAGTTATCTCTTAGCTATATCTTTCTAGTCATGCAGTCCTTCCTCTGTTGCAGTTCGTTTTCTTGACTGGTGGGGTTGTATTTTTGACGCTCATCATCAACGGTTCGACCACACAGTTTGCTTTACATTATCTGGGAATGGATAATCTATCAGCAGCAAAGGTAAGAGTTGATTTTGAGGTGATACTGTTTTGTCCTTGTTGGAGCTTAAGAGTTAACTTGAGATGTCAGAACTGATGAAAGACCAAATCCCATGATGGCGAGATGAGCAAAGATGGGTTAAGGGAAATCTATATGCTTGGAGAACAATTGGTGGGTGGGCAGAGTAATGAATAAAAGAGAGATGGTATCACTTGGATATTCAATGAAAGTAGTTTAATTAGTCCATAACTATTTAAAATAAAACACTAACCTTTCATATTGAACAGTAGATGCTTAGGTAAGCAAGTAAAGTCCTGTTATTTGCTGATTCATATTTTTTAATCTTCATCTATATTCTTTTTATAACGTAGTTTTATCTCATTGCAGAAGCGCATATTGAATTACACAAAATATGAGATGTTGAATAAAGCTCTGGAAGCATTTGGTGATCTTGGAGATGATGAGGAACTAGGACCTGCTGACTGGCCAACTGTTAAAAGATATATTAGTAGCCTAAACGATGTGGAGGGTGAACCAGTGCATCCTCATACTGCATCTGAAAATGATGATAATGTGGACCATATGCATTTAGAAGATATTCGTGTCCGCCTGCTAAATGGTGAGAACATTACATTCTCAGTTTTGGGGAAAGTACATCTTGTTTGTGATCTGTTCTGTAACTTTCGAGTCTTTTGCCTCAGTGATTGTATGCTTCACAGCCTGATAAGCTTATGTAATCGATCTTATGACCACTAGGACACCAAATTAC
The DNA here is from genome assembly GCA_025774065.1 of Solanum ossicruentum. Lineage (NCBI taxonomy): Eukaryota > Viridiplantae > Streptophyta > Magnoliopsida > Solanales > Solanaceae > Solanum > Solanum ossicruentum. Next base: position 36,981 of record JAOTQR010000001.1, on the reverse strand, counting down.
CTGCCATCAGTAAAGTGTATATGGACTAGAGTGTCAATCGTAAGGTAACTCTATGCAATGTTCTTCTGTATATTAGAGAACCTACTCGTACTCTAACCTCGTAGAGTTTTCCTTCTTTTCAATTAGATACTAAAGTTTAGATGCTAGATTTTAACGAATATCACACAGATAATTCAGAGAATGAATAGTCACCAAAACAGCAAATAAGAGGATAAGAAGATAGTTCCAGCCCTCTACCACCTATGTCTCCTTGGATAATTAAGAGGCTCCCAACTAGTAAGAGAAGTTTAACATTCAGATCAGTAAGGGTATCAACTTGGATAATATGTTATCCTCATCTCCTCAGGAATGTCAACATCTTCCGTGATGAAATGCTAATGCTCAATTTAGGTTGTTTAACTTCAATGCGTTGGAATACCTATTCATCTAGGTTGTTGGTTTGAAAATGCTAAAATCGATATTTCAATCTTGTAATGTATTCCTGATCACTGTTATAATAACTATTTCAGCGACCTAATCTCAAAGTAAATGCCCATATTTGGTCAAGTGTTGATAGAATGTAGAATGATTAGTTTCATTGTTTGTGCTTAACTCCTAAATAACTGTGATAACTTAGTACATGACACAGAATTTTGAGATTATATAGTGATTGACGTAACCGTCTCTGCCCTTTCCTTGAGACAATTGACACGACCCGCCTTAAAAACTGCCCAAAACAGCGCAGAAAGCGCGCCCGGAATGATGCGGAAGGCCCCGGAACTCCCTAAAGTGCTGCAGAACATTGAAGATTGCACTAGAGAGTCCCGGAACATTCTAGAGAGGTGTAGAAAGGCCTTGGGCAGCCAACTTGCCTAAATATCTTAGATATTTATGTACAAGTATCTACATATTTCTTAGGAACTTTCTAGGCAAGTAATATTAGCCATTGGATTAAGTGAATCCTAGCCGTCCATTAGGAAGGGGGCTTAGTATAAATACCCCCAAAGGCTTCTCATTTTGGCATCAAGAAACATCAAGCAATCTTATAAGCCTTTTAACACATTTCCCACTTAATCAAAGTTCTTCCTTCGTAAAAGCTCTTTGTCTTCTTAATATAGCTTACCCTTAGCGATCCTCAATTGAAGGCTTGCTAGTGTTTGCAAATTTGGGCAAGAATCATAGCAAACTGACTAGCGTCGTACGACCTCTTGTCTTGAATCTCTAAGGTCGTAACACAATGCTCCATATGCATTTCATTATGTAGATCACCATGAAATGATGTATTTTCTGTATTCAACTGATTAGGAGTGGCATACTGAACAACTATTGACATAAAAAGACATATGGAGGCAATCTTGGCCACAAGAGAAAGTAACCCCTTACTCTAATCCAAGTATCTGAGTATAACCTTCACTGGTTGACGTGCCTTAAGCCTCTAATCATCCGGAGCAATCTTGACCATGTAAATCAGCCATCAACCAACAACTGTTTTTTCCTAAAGGCAAAGGGAGAATACTTATCCAAAATATAAATAAATAAAGAGAGAAGTTATAGGAGTAAAAACATCCCTCAACTTGACGAACTAAGCTTAGATACACCCTCAAATTTGGCACGAATTATTAGTCTCGTCGCTACATTATTGATAGGCTTATAAACACCCCTCAACTTGGCAAACTAAGCTCAGATACACCCCTCCCATACCATATGGCATAACAAGCGAGTACAATTTATTTATAGCGCGTAAAAGGTTTAAAGACCACATCAGCCTTAATTTTTCTTTTTTTTTTTTTGAAAAAAAAAGCAAAACAACAACAACAACAACATTACCCCAGTGCCTCAAAGGCTCCCGCCCATTGCGGGGTAAGGGGGGTCGGATGTACGCAGCCTGGCCCCTATGTTTAAAAACATAAAGTGACTGTTTCTGGATGACCCATGATGAGCGTCGAAAGTTGTATTGACTAACTGCTACTTCACAATTGAAAGAAGCGCAAACAGTTTAAAGAGTCATTTTGCTTTATTCCATTATACTCCCAAGCCAAAAAATAGTGAATCTCAACTACTAGAATACCGTTCTTCTTTCCATATAACCTCCTCCATTAATGGTGACCTCAAAGCAAGATTTTTTTTTTCATTCTCATTTTTAGTTTCTTGATTCTCTTTCTTTTGCTATTTTGTTTATGATTCTTTTTGTCAATGTGGGCTTCCGGTAACGTTAAAAATTTCATGGTCGGATGACAATCTCGTAAGAAGATTTTGGGATTGTAAAAATATGGCAACAAATGAAGCTCTACAAAATTTCAAATGAAAATTTAATAAGTTACAGAAACATGAAGTTGAGGGGTGTTTTTAAGCCTATCAATTGTTTAGGGATAATTTCGTGTCTAGTTCGAGGGTGTATGCTTAGTTCGCCAAGTTGAGTGCTTTTAAGCCTATCAATAGTTTCGGGATGAAACAAATAATTCATGCCAAGTTCGAGAGTGTATTTAAGCTTAGTTTGCCAAGTTGAGGGGTGTTTTTAAGCTTATAAATAGTTTAGGGACACAACTAATAATTTGTGTCAAGTTCACATGTGTTTTTAGTACTTATCTTATAAATAAATTGAAAAAGGGCAAAGTGCACTAAATAAATAAATAAAAGGGCAAAGGGAGAATCTCTCACACGCTACCAGAGTACGGAGCACACATTTTCTGAATTGTAGTCTTTACCCATCTTGGATAGGAGAAAAATTCAACTTTGGACATAGGTGTAAAATAATAGAACTTAGTTTATAAAAAAATATAAAGGGTGATGATAAATAATAATAACTCAGGACTTTATAAAGGGTGATGATAAATAATAATAACTCAGGACTTTATTTGGTGAGGATTAAGAGCAGAGTGAGTAGCTTTTCAGACAACTATAGAGGATTAATGGAGATTAGAGAAGGCACATCCTTAGAAAGTCATTGATCTACTGCATGGTCTGAACCATCCGAACCTTATATGAGTTGCTTACGATGATGATAAGTCAGAAATGTAGGAGATATACTATTAGAATCACCATAAGGATATCATTTTGGTCAAAACAACAACAATAATTTCCTGGGATTCCTTGAAGACGTAAAATAATGTCAAATTTCCAATAGGTGACATCAACCGACAATTTGTTAATGAAGTTGGATATGAAGAAATGGAGTTTTTGTCTAACTCAACTTTGAAAGTTAGCTCATGTGGAGATGATTGACCTTAGCATATAAGGATACCACAATCCATTCATCAGTCAATGTGGACTTGACACCTTCTCGCACATTCAGAATTGGACATCTGAAGTGTGAATAAATAACACAGGAGTCCATCATCCAGAAACACAACCATAGGCATCGATGGGTCTATCTCTGCTAGCGTGTGAAGAAATAGACCTTGGGTCTAATTCAATCCCAAAGCCTAGCTCATGAGGGGAGGATTGACACCTTTTGCTGGAAAATTACATTGTGTAGCTAGGTAATACATATTCATACAGACACACACACACACACACACACACACACACATATATATATATTATGAATTGAATCCTTCTTGATATTTTGTATTTACTTCTTTATATTTTGACTTTTCTAGTGAAAATTCTAGTTCTGTCATTGATCATGATATTCTAATTTGATTGCTAAAAGAGAAATCATGTTTCTAGGTGTTCAAGCAGCATACTGGGAAATGCTCCATGAGGGCAGGATCTCACAAACTATAGCAAATCTTCTAATGCAATCTGTGGAGGAAGCAATTGATGTAGTATCGCATACGCCCTTATGTGATTGGAAGGGTTTAAGATCTTATGTTAATATCAATTATTACAAGTTTCTTCAAACAAGTTTTGCTCCTCGAAAGCTTGTTACATATTTCACTGTTGAGAGATTAGAGTCTGCATGCTATATCTGTGCTGGATTTCTCCGGGCGCATAGAACAGCACGACAGCAACTATATGAATTTATCGGTAAGTAATTAGTAATGATTTCTGTATAGCATCTTATTGGCACATCCTTTTCTGCGTGTATGATTCTTCTCAATTATGTTTAACTTTCCCTGCTCATCTTCGGTTGGACCATTTCTTTCTGCCTACAAATCATCAGTGGCAAAGGTTGGATGCTGAGACATTCCGGCTTAACATAACAAAACAGTTTTGCCTTTTCCATTGACTCAAAAATCTTTTTGCTTTTAAAGATTAAAGAACCATTGTCTTGAGTAGTCTAACGGCATCATTCTTTATGATGGCTTTCTACCCCCATTTTGTCGACGAAGACTACTGATTAGGTCTTTATTTCTCAATTGTTCGGTTTGATCTATAAACGATCATCTGAGGATTGGCTTCCTTAGATTGTGAATACCTACAATTGGGTTGAAGTTGAATTATTGCATTCAAGTAAGATGTTCTTCTATAAGGCTTTTGGAGAAGATAGTGGTAAGAAATGTTGAAACCTTATAAAAGTTCCATCAGGTGGTATCCTTAAGTTTATCTTTATGCTGTTGGTACGAATGACTGGTAAGGGTACTATTGTTAAACAGCTACTATTGTTACATTTTCTCCTCCGTGATCTGTCCCAAAGCCACTTTTGTGGCTTTATTCTTTTTGATATCTCTTTATGAGGAAGCTTTCTCAGCAGCGGAATCCTAATAAAAGAAGAAAATAAAGAAAAAGAAAAAGAATGATATGCATTGGAGTTGGAAGTTTCTTATGCAAGCAATTGTGATTTCAGGTGACAGTGAAATTGCTTCCATTGTTATCAAGGAAAGCGAGGAAGAAGGAGAAGATGCACGGAAGTTTCTGGAGGAAGTCCGTGTCTCATTTCCTCAGGTATACAAAGACAAATCTCTCTCAATGAGCTCAATATTTCCTGCTTGACTCAAACATGTCAATAAAAATACTGGAGGGTGCAGCCTGGTAGTACAAGAAATTTTAGGCTACCCGCGTTCTTTTGCCAGATTACTGCATTTGAATCATGGTCATACAGTTATATTTTGAAATGAAGAATACAGCTGTCTGGTTTCTGCAATGCATGAATGAACTTTAGCGTGTTGACATTATCTAGTCTACTTGAGTAATATCCTTGGTTCTAAAAGAAAGTGCATATTCAGGTTCTCCGAGTTGTGAAAACCAGACAAGTTACTTATGCTGTGTTGAATCACTTGATTGATTATGTCCATAATCTCGAGAAGATTGGTATCTTGGAGGAAAAAGAGATGGCACATCTTCACGATGCTGTTCAGGTCAGCATTTCCTTCTCATCTGTTAGTCCAGTTCTATTTCTTGTCCTACATCTGATTTCATACTCGATATTTTTTTATGTATTTTATGCAGACTGATTTGAAAAGGCTTGTAAGGAATCCACCTCTGGTTAAATTTCCGAAAATTCGTGATTTGATTAGTGTCAATCCTTTGTTGGGCGCCCTACCAACCACAGTGCGTGAGAGACTAATTGGTTCAAACAAGGAGAAGATGAAGTTACGTGGTGCGACTCTCTATGAAGAGGGATCAAAGCCAACTAAAGTTTGGCTTGTTTCAAATGGTGTAGTGAAGGTAATTTTTAGTAGTGTAATAGTTATTACAATAATAATTGTTTCGGAAATAACATCTTTCTATGGTGTTGTGTTTGATAGTGGTCAAGTAAGAGCGCGAATAATATGCATCTACTGCATCCAACTTTTTCACATGGGAGTACACTAGGTTTATATGAAGTGCTTGTCGGAAAGCCCTACATCTGTGATATGATAACAGAATCTGTGGCTCTCTGCTTTGCTCTTGATAGTGAGAGAATACTTACTGCTCTCAGATCTGATCCAGCTATAGAAGACTTCTTTTGGCAGGTATTTTGAAAGATCATCATGTTGAACTTTTTTAGCTTCCATACATGTTATGCTTAACGCATCTTTCTCGTCATTATCAATATGATGAAAAATAGTAGAGTTCTTCAACTACTGAAAGAGTACTGAGTTTACAAAAGAGAGGAGATTTTGGGCTCCTAACATTAACATTCACATCATACTGCAAGTTTTCAAAAAAAAAAAAAAAACCAAAAAAAAGGGTTCCTACTTGTCGGGCATGCTGGCCTGTGCGCGCCAGGCGCTGCCAAGGTCACCTGCTGCAGCGCATGCCTGCCCAGCCCGTGTGAAGGGGAGCCTTGGAGTTATTGGTAAAGTTGTTGTCATGTGACCAGGAAGTCACGGTTTTAAGCCTTGGAAACAGTCTCTGGCAGAAATGCAAGGTAAGGTTGCATACAATAGACCCTTGTGGTCGGGCCCTTCTCCGGACCCTGCGCATAGCAGGAGCTTTAGTGCACCGGGCCTGCCCTTTTAAGTACATCTCAGCAACGAAGGATTTAATTATACTAAGGTCTGGAATTGCTCCGATTGCGTGAGTCTTTCAGAAAAGTTGCCCTTTTTGAGAAAATTATATCACCTTGAATGATCTTCAATGATACCTGAAGCTCTGTTGTTTCTGCTGGTTGCATTCTGCCCGAGTATGTCCTCCCTGATTCTTCAAACTCTTCCAAATAGCATCACCTTTTACAGTGAATAAATCCTTAAAACGCAATATAGAGATCATTTGATGTCTTATGAAGAAAAACAGTAGTAGACATGCCATAGGTATGTTCTCTAAAAGATCAATGCAGAAACACTTTAAAGGGTCATTTAGTAGGAGGTATTAGAGAAAATAATACATGTATTAGCTTTCGTATTATTTAATCTTCTGTTTGGTAGTGTTTTCAACCCATGTACAACCAATACGTGTTTTAGTTATACACCCTAATCACTAGTTTTCTTGTACGTCGTAAACTATATGGTGCAGTATACCTATTCCAATACACCCTATTCAGTAGTATTCCTATTCTAATACACCTTGTTTATTTAATACAACAAACCGAACAACATTACTAATTTCCGTATTACGAATCTCAGCATTGCTTATACACTTGATTTGGTGTTGCTCTTATACATCCTACCAAATGATCCCTTAACATATATAGAGAAATATAGGTCTGTTGTGTGTATATTAAGAGCACAGAGTTCAAGTAAGAAAGAGAGACTTTTGAAACTTCTGGTCTTAAGTCTTGCATGACATTTTGTCACTATAAAAGCATTTCCGTTAAGGGTAAAATAAGACATTCATCGTTAAATTGTTTCCTAATACAGAAAGGTGTCATCCTTTTTGAAACAAGCGAATAAAGGAAGAGTGCCTTTTCGGGAGTAACTAGTATTTAGTTCTTTTTGAAGCAGTGAATCACACAGTTTATCTTGGTGTCTGCAGGAAGGTGCGCTTGTTCTTGCCAAAGTGTTGCTTCCTCAAAGGTTTGAAAAGATGACAATGCAAGATATGAGAACCCTGGTTGCAGAAAGGTCAAGTATGAGCGTATACCTAAGAGGAGAAAGTTTTGAAGTGCCTCACCATTCCGTTGGTTTTCTGTTGGAGGGATTTGTTAAAGCTCATGGTTCACACGAAGGGCTTCTTTCAGCTCCTGCACCGTTACTGCCTTCGTCATGGGAACAACAAAGCTTTCACAACACAGAGGCATCAGGTTTCCTCTTATCCCTTTAGCTGCAGTTTTGCTATACCCCTCTCTTGTAACTCGGGGACAGCTGATATCTTGGTTATACTTGAGTGTTATCAAAAGCGAAAAGAAAACAAGAGCTTTAATGAAAAAGGGTGCAAATAGAGTATATATATATATATGTAGGCCGAGACTAAACTTCTAAGTATGAATAACAAATATATGGACAAAGAAATTGAAAAAACATAACGATTAAGTGAAATATCAATTGATTAGCGTAGTCTCTTTAGGAAATGCTCATTTGATTTAAAAGTACGTCTTAGAGTCTTGATGACAACACTAAAAGTGCACATTCAGTGAGGCAAAATGCTCAACATGTTTTGAGACTCGCTTTAGGGCTTAAAAGCGCCTTTGACAACATTGGTTATATACATACCAATATGGTCTTTGCTTGGAAACAGACATGCCTTTTAGAACGAATTCTTTTGGGAGCACATTGACACTGTTATTCTCTCTTAAGGTTGGCATATGTGCACTAAATATTTTTTGCTTCAGAAATTGATAGTACTTGCAACTTTGGTTATTTGCATATATTCTCTCTGATCCATAGCCTCATCTCGGAGAATTCTGATTAATTTGTACTTTTTTGGTTCAAACGTAGGTGTCCATGCAGCCAGTTTTTCTCATCAATCTTCTTGTTATCAAGTTGAGGCAAGGGCAAGGGTGATTATGTTTGATATGGCGGGATTTACAGCAGGCAGGGCTCTCCAGAGAAGATCGTCTTCGCTATTATCTCACTCAGTTGATCATCCCTCATCTTTTAGTAGAGAGCTTGGTGGTTTAATGAGCTGGCCAGAAAATACTTTCAAGGCTATGTCACGTAGACAGAATGTGGAACAAACTGGTCAACAGGAAATCAATATGTCTACTCGTGCAATGCAGCTAAGCATCTTCGGTAGCATGGTTAGTAGTAAATTTATTTTACAATTTCTTTCGGTGTGATCTTAAAGACAATTTTGCATCTTAGTCTTTCACCAAACCCCTCTGCATTGAAGCAAGGGCCCATAAGGGAGTTTACTTACACGTTAGCTTTGGGGAATGGAGCAGCTGCTCAAAACACCGTGCCAATTAGGCGAGAATACTATTTGTTGTTTGACGGAGCATGCCATGTCTTTAAACTTTTTTGGTTTGGGAACTGTCAAGTTTGTGACACCATAGATCTAAAGTTGAAGTGTCAAAACGAAAATTTATGTCATGTTTAAGGGGTCATCTGTGTATTTGGTCATTACGATATCTCCTACTTTCTGACCTCTATCTCATCCCCTCCCCGGGGTTGTAACCAAACAATATGGGCTTGAAGAGACTCTTCTTGGGTTATTCATCGTCGAGTTGCATTCAGTTGAAATCACCAGGTTTCAATATTGGCTTCTAAGGTTGCTTGGTCTTTTTTGGTATTAGATAAGCAACACAAGAAGATGTCCGAGAAGTTTTCATGGAATTAGTGCAGCTAAGACCTACAGTCGGTCATTTCCAGAAGTTCGACCAGATCGAGCAAAACAACTTCCTTCTGTTAGATCCGAAGGATCTACCACAATGCGAAAGAAGGCTGAAATGCAAGGAGAGAATAAAGATATCAGTATACAACTTCCAAACGCCCCAACTGAAGAAAGTCACAGACGAGACTACTCGAGTGATGATTCTGGTGTCGAGGATGAGCATCTCATCAGAATTGATTCGGGAAGACCAAGCTTTCCTCAATGGATCACAGAGGAAGCTAAAACATCACCAGCAGACTGAGCCTTTCCACACTGTATGTGAATACTACTGAGAACATCGATTTATATATCATTTTGTATTTGAATAACGCGATAGAGCGTGAGAGCTTTTACCATCGTGTTCTGCAACGAGTTCATGTAAATAATGTATCCGTCTTAGTTCACGCGAAGTGCTACTGTGTGTTGTGGAAATTATAAACTTGTATATCATGGTCTCGATGTATAGCAGGTACAATTTTTCTTTGAAAAAAGGCCAGCATGTATCCTGTTGAGAAGATTCATAGTTTTTATAGTGAATAAAAGTTAATCTCTTAGTTTCTGAACAGTTAAGTATATATGCTTTCTTTTGTTGATTTTTTTTTGTATATATATAGTAGTAACGAAATGTTGAAAAACACTAACAACAACATACCCCAGTCCCTCAAAAGGCTCCCGCTCATTGCGGGGTGAGGGGGGGTCGGATGTACGCAGCCTAATCCCTATGTTTAAAAACATA
>JAOTQR010000001.1:15382-27112 GCA_025774065.1 Solanum ossicruentum | reverse complement strand
TCTTAGTTTCTGAACAGTTAAGTATATATGCTTTCTTTTGTTGATTTTTTTTTTTGTATATATATAGTAGTAACGAAATGTTGAAAAACACTGAAGACGAGAATTATAGCAACAACAAATAATATGATAACCAAAGTAATGGAAACATGTAATATTAAAATCGAACTAAAATAGTAGGGCGTAATAATAATTATGTCGGTACGGAAACTAGACAATGCTTGACTATGTATGAACTTTCTATCCTAATTTTGGATCTCTATATCTTCCTATTTTGGCTCTCGTCCTCGGTAAGTTATGTGTTGTGTTCTGTCTAATTACCTCTTTCCAAGACTTTTTTTGGCTTACTTCTATCTCTTCATACTCCGCCATAGTAAAAAATCTAATGTTTAATAGTAATATAAAATTTTCATTTCTTTCTTAAATTACGAGTAAATTTGAACGGTATCGAGAGATTTTTTTTTGTCCGCATGTCTAAAGAAGACCAAAAAAAATGTTGGACTTGATACTCAAGCGTGACTTGAGACTCGAGATTCGACCTTAACTCAGGATTCGACTTTGACGCCAGATCATGACTCGAGACTAATGATCTGAAATTTGATCCTAATTTGAGACCCAAATTTATCGCAAAATTTGATCTTGATTCGAAACTTAAACTTAATCCTGATCTTGATCCGAGACTCAAGATCTGACTTGAGATTCGATCCAATTAAATATGATGAAAGATATTTAGACAAAAATCTACGATTTAATAAAGAGAAAACACAAGTTGAAATTGAGAATTAGATTGAGCTAAGCTTGATATTCGTTTTAAATGAGTAATGCTTGAAAAGATTCAAATATACCCGGTTTCAAATCATATTATGCTCAATTCATAAATTAAAAATCTTGACGAATTAAGCAAATTATTTATTTGTGAGTTCAATTTGAACAAAAAAATATTTAATATAAATACCTTACGATTTATCCCGAAATTATTATCCCTTATCCGAATCGAAAAACGTAGGTAGTTGATCTTGACTTCATCGAGACTCATTCGTACCTAAACACAACAACAATACAAAAGAAAAGACTTTGGCGCTTCAAGCTCTTCACGCGGCTTACGCGTTAAAGCCCTAATTCCATTTTTTATATATATATAATTAACATTTCCCCTTTTTCTGAACCTCAAATTAATTAAAAATTCAATTATTAATGGCAGTTACCGGCGAACTCCGGTGGAAGAAGGGAAGTGACGGCGGTGGCGGTGAGACGGCGCCGCGATGGATACCGAAAAGGGGTCAGGTTGTGAAGAATGCGATAAGGAAAATTTTCTGTTGTTTCACGTGTAAACGACGTCGTTCCGCTCATTCTTCCGTTGCTTTTTGCTGATTCTAATCATCGTCCATGACTTATATTCTATCCGTTTTAATTTGTTTGATAGAAGTTAATACTACGGGTAACATTTTACGTGATCATATAACCACAAAATTTAAAAGACTTTTTTAGACATAATACGTAAAAACAAACTTTAGCCTGATATCAACTAATATTAATGTCATCAAATTTTGAGTGTGCATAAATAGACACCCGTATAAAATTACATAGACAAACACATTTGCTCCTACGTGACGTCCTAAGGGGTAATTTTGTGTTCTACGTGAAGTTTTACGTGTATTATGCCATGTGGGTGTGTTTGTTTATTCAATTTGATACAAGTTTAAGTGTCCACTTGTGTACGCTCAATGTTGAAACGTATAAATAGAGCAAGCCCAGTGAACTAAGCTCCTGCTATGCAAGGAAGGGTCCGGTCAAGGATCTATTGTGCGCAGCCTTATCTTGCATTTCTGCTAAAAACTGTTTCCAAGATTTAAACATGTAATCTTCTGCTCACATGACAACAACTTCACCAGTTACTACAAGATTTCTCTTCAAAGTTGGATAAATATCAGTTAAAATCAAATTAAATGATATATTTATGTATTATGATTTTTTGATTTACTATCTTAAGTTCTGTCAAGTTGAAATTATATAAATAAATTAAAAATGATGAAGTATATTTAATGTACTAAAGATTTGAAGCTTTTTTGATGAGCAAGGATTATATATATAATGATAGAGACATATATAAGATTGAAGGTTTTATGAGGGTTTTTAAATGGATTTTGAGTTAATTTATAAGAATAACTGAGTTGATGGTGAAATATTTATGGATATTAAGTGAATCTCTTAATGGGTATAGAAGGATTAAATCAAAATTACTGAATTCGTTTAGATAGTTTACAGTTTAGATAAAAATAGTTAAATTTTAGTTATAAATGCCTGAATTTCGAATAATTTTTTTTTAAACTATAAGTAAAAATAAATAAAATTCAGACAAAAATGAGAGCATTCAATCACATATGATTAAAGTTTCAAATAAAAATAATTAAATTTGAGTCATATGAAAGTTAATTTGTTGGCGTAGTAATGAATTCTTCAAGGCTAACACCTAACTATATGGGTCGTGGGCCATATATATAGGGCCAAGCATTCATGAAACGATAGTGGTTAGAGTATTGGTTAGTCAAAAACGTTTACATTCAAAGGATGAATGTATTGAAGATGATGATACTCAAATAAATATGTGACTATACTAACAGAGATATTATTAGAGATGAAGTTAGACAGTTCATTAAAGTGACTTATGTGGTGGACAAAATGAAAGAAGCGAGGCTGACATCGTGTGAACATATAAAAAGGAGATACACAAATGCGTCAGTTAAAAAGTGTGAGAGATTGATGATAATATGAGCCTATGAGAAAGCTATTAGATAGGACATGATACAACTCAACTTACTGAGGACATAACTATAAATAAAAAATCATGAAAAGAGAATTATAATAGACGATTAGTTGGTAGTCAAATACCGTCACTCTAGGTGGGAGAACATAATCATGGAGTTTCGTATTCTTCTATCATGTGTTTCTACTATTTGGTGTTACATTTTACTTTGCAATCCTTCTACGACTAACTTTTCTTTACAGCGGAAGGTCTATCGAAAATATTTCTTCTATTCTATTATTTAATTGCATATATTTCACTTTTTTTAGATTATATTTGTGTTGTTATTAGCCAATCCAAATTCATTTTATGAGATTTGATATCATAATGACGTGGAACTACATTCTTTTGATGTCATTACATTACAATTTATTAGAAAAATTAAAAGTTAATAAAATCCCAAGGACACAAATTACATATAAAAATGTATATTCCCTCCGTCCAATTTTCCTTCGCCCTTGTTGACTTGACATAAGGATTAAAAAGTAGTAAATGATAGAATAATTTTACCAAAGTACCCTTTAAATATAAGAAATATTATATTTTAAAAAATATAATGAAAAAATACTTATAGAAATTAAGTAAAGATGGACGGAGCAAATATTAATTTTTATTATTAAATCTTAAAGAGGATGTAACTCTATTCATTTGGGATTTGAGAAAAAGTAAAAGGTAGAGGATATATTCTCACATATATCTAGGTTTATTTCTTTTTATTTCTTTGCTTTAATAACATTCTTTCTTTTTCTTTTTACTCTTTTTGCTACTTGTCTTTTCCCTTATTTTCTTTCTTTTTCTTTTGGCCTCTAAATTCAAGTAATAAAAAGTAATTATAGTACTTGAATCCAAAAATATAATTTTTTAATATCAGTATTATAATAAAATATATCTTAAAATATTGATTAAAGTTAAATCTAGTTTGATTTTCAAAAATTTAAATATCGAAGGGAATACTAGTAGTTATAATGGGGCTTGTTCCAACTGAAATCTCAAACACACGATAAATTATTTCTATTAGATATTTTTATTTTAAATTTTGTATAAAAAATCAAGGTACTTCTAAGCATCTATTAGGTAAAGGTTAAAAACATTAATTATTTTCTTTAATTATACACGCTAGTCTCAATTGAAATAAGCTTGAGGTTTATCGCTTATTGATGCAGGCGTAAATAAACTAAAAGAATTTGACATATTTTAAGTGGTTAATTTAGCTACATTGTAAAAATTTGAAAATAAGCCTCAAAATAAATTTTAAAATTCAAATTAAAAGTACTTAATAATACTATTTTATTAAAATGCTTTATTATGATAAATTATATTTTCTCCGTCTCATTTCTATCAATCTTGGATGGAGCCAAAGATTTACTATTTTTTGGCTTTGGGTATGATGGAATAAAACAAAATGACTTTTTAAACTGTCTGCGCTTCTTTCAATTATGAAGTAGCAGTTAGTCAATGCAACTTTCGACGCTCATCATGGGTCATCCGGAGACAATCACGTTATGTTTCTAAACATAAGAGTCAAACTACGTACATCCGACCCCCCTTACCCTGCAATGGACAGAAGCCTTTGAGGCATTGAAATAATGTTATTTCTGTTATATATTTTCTCCGTCTCAATTTACTTATCTTGATAAAATTAGACAGAACAGGTGAATTGATTACACTTTACATTAGTATAAAATCACATGGATAAAGGAAAAAAAATTATTATATGGAATTACATAAAATTTGGAGATCTGACTTAAATTTCTTTTATTGGAGTGAGGAACTATACTTTTTATGGAAAGTCAAATCAATAACTCTGATTAAGGCTGACAATAATCCCAAAAAGTCATTAACTCATTTCAGAAATAAATCTAAAAGTTAAATTGGATGTCATATATGATTATAATAATATATTTAATTCAATTTCATAAGTGAAATATAAAAAAATAAATGTATAAGAATTTTATTCTTATCTTAAGAGATAAATATTTTTTTTCTAATTTGTAAATTGATTTGTAGACCTCAAAATTTAGAAGAATTGTCTTAAGGAAAGATTGCGACATGAAAATGAATGGAGGAAAAAAATCTTAGTTGGAAGAAATGATCGTGAAAGTAGTTAAGGAATAGGATTTTAATATAATTCGAATATTTTATACCGTTATTTGTTGAGTGTTTGTAATTATGTTTTTTAAAATCAAGAATAAGTCAAGGCATTAGAAAAAAAGGAAAGCTCCAATTCGTTAGAGATTTTCAAGAACCTGCTACTTGAAGTGGGCAAGTTGATACCGTTGTTTGTTGAGTGTTTGAACCTAATTATTATAGATAGCTATCTGAAATTAAATTACATGCAATGAACCTGCTACTTGAAGTGGGCAAGTTGATACCGTTGTTTGTTGAGTGTTTGAACCTAATTATTATAGATAGCTACCTGAAATTAAATTACATGCAATGAACCTGCTACTTGAAGTGGGCAAGTTGATGACCATTTATGGTGATTGTGATTGTGGATCGAGTGTCACATTCCAATACATTATTGAATCGAGTGTCACGTTTTGATATATTATTGGATTGAATGTCACGTTTCGACATAATAACAATTTAAGCGTGTAGATTCCATGAGAGGATCAACATTATCTGTTGTAATTGAGGTTGATATTATAAAAATGATATAATGAGCATGAACTGGTAACTTGATGTCTTTTTGTATATGTGTGGTTTACTATGTTATAGTTACTTGCTTATATTTTCATTTATTAAAATAGTCGCATGATCCTACCAGTATATTGTCATTGTGTGTACTGATTTTGCACTTGTTTTTTCTTTATTGAGAACGAAACATCTATTTTCAAACTCTGATCATTTTTTTAAAAAATCTTAATATATACAATAGGTTAAACACAAAAATTAGTGTGATCTTGATAATAATATACAGAATCCACGCATAAAAATAATATGAAATGATTATATTCAGGGCGATAATAAGATTTTTGCATAATTTACAAATATAATAATATAAAATTATTATATTCAATGAACAAAAATAAAACCCTCGCATAATTTAGATGTGTACTTATACCTTATTCCTAAATGATCAAATAATTATTATGTGCGTAATGAATTAATAAATGACGATTTTTATTGAAAAAAAATTATTTCCTAGCAGATTTTCCACTGAATCACACCTAATTTATTAAATTATTTATACCTACTATAACTAGAAAAAATATTAATAATTATTTGTGCACAGAAACGTCAAATGTCTTTTTTTTACCTAACCAGAATTAATATATAATTATTTCATAAAAGACGAAATTAAGATATTATGTTTAGTTTGCCATACAGCTATAAGATATGCTTGCCATAATTATTGATCTTTTAATTAATTAATATATACACACTATTTATAAAGCTCTTTGCATCATTAGAACACATGAAAAAAAATTATAATTGATAATGGTCTATGAAAAATAATATTAGTAATTAATTACTTGAAAAATGAGGTTGAAAATTTACTATAACATAATTCGAGTAGGATATTTAAACATAAAAAAGTTCAAAATGCACATTAAAAATTTTACTGAATGACTTTACACAATACGAATTTAAATTAATCAAATTCTTAAAAGAAGATGAACTTGGGAGCATGTGAGTTAATTAAAATATACGACTTCTACTTATAATTTAATTAATATAATAAACTTAGCATTATAATAAAAAAGAAACATTAATCAAATTAAAGTAATGTAATACTAGATGTAAATATCTTTATATATATTAGTGGAGAGGCTTTTAAAATGGGTTAGTCTCCCACCTTGTTGATATTTGTAACTTTTTGGATTTAGTGCCTCAATAATTGGATGGAGACACGGGATAGTTTGGTGTGAAGGATAAGAATATTAAATATCGAAATAAAAATATAATGAATTTTAAATTGGTGTTTGATTGATAAATCTAAGATAACTTATTTTGGGATTAATAAATAGTATCGAAATAAGTTATTCCTTTTTTTTGGAGTATACTAATCTCGGGATAACTTATCCTAGGATAACAAGTATAAATGACAAATATACTCTTTTAAACCTTTTTTATATCTCATTTTAAATATTTGTGTATATTTATATTATTTTTTAATACAATATATTATAACATTCATAACCTTCACTCCTTATTTTTTATGATATTCTTCATATTTTTCTATTAAAAAACTCCACAATATAATATAATTTTTATTGACTAATTTTTATTTTTTTATATTTTGATTTTTTATAAAAAAAAATTTACTTTGACAAACTTAAAATAGAAGTTATATTTTTAAATTAAATAAGAAGAAAGTTTTATTTTTAAATGTATACCATGCATACATAAAATATTTTAAGATGAGATGTTAATTTTATAATTGAATGTTAAATAAATAAAGCTAGCAATGAAAATGTGTAAAAAACAAATAAAGTGAAGGATATTTTTGTAAATAAATAACATATTCTTAAATCTATGTAATAGACCAAACACCCAATAAGAAATAATCTCAGCATAACTTATCTCATCATTACTAATTTCAACATAACGTATTCCATCATAAATGATATTCAAACCAAACGACCCCTTAGAGTTAAAGGGGTTCATTCAAATTTTATTCGATAAAAAAGTTATATTATAGAAAAAAATTAAAATTATTTATATATACACACACATATATAAATGTTGAATTTTCATTAATTATTTGTACATTTATTTTTTATATTTTAAAATTTGCTTGATAAAAAATCTGACTCCGCCAATAACTTATATATTGACCTATGTGATTAGAGAAGTAATACTAGCTCTTTTGACTTGCATGCATGCCAAAGGAAATGGTCAAATGCAACAATTTTTAAAAATCGATAATTTTTTATTTTGATATTTTAACTAAGACTTGTATTTATTAAGAGATTTTCTTGGAAACGTTATTCCTTTTATAAAACTTAAATTTTAGATTTATCTCTGAAGTGAAATTAGAAACAATCTTTTATAAATTAAAGAGGGTATACAAATTATTGTGATCAAAGAAATTCATGTACGCGCTAAGGGGAAAGATGTTCTTATTGACTTGTAATTCATTATATTTGTGATTAAGAATTTTCTGCTAGAAAAAACTTATAGATCTCATGAACTAATTCTTTGTGTTGAATTACTTCGATTAACTAATAACATAGATACAATTCATATATATTTTTTGATATTCCTTTTCAGCGAATTCTAAAAAATTTAAAAAATTCATGAATTGATCCTATCGTTATATCTAATGTTAAGTGAATAAAGAAAGAATATATAATAGATAAATATTTTCCTTCTCTTATTTTTTTTCCATACTCAACAACCTATTAATAGATTAATTTCAAATTAAAACATAAACCATACACATTACACTAATGATTAATTAGGGTCCTACACATTAAACTTTCAAGAAAGGGTGATGATTTTTTTTAAAAACCAAATCTTGTTTATACCAATTGTTCTTTCCATGCAATTAGTCAATACAACTTTCGACGCTCACCATGGGTCATTCGAAAATAGTCGCGCTATGTTTTTAAATATAAGGGTCAGAATGCGTACATCCAACCCCCCTTTACCCCGCAATGAACGAAAGTTTTTAAAGCATTGGGGTAATATTGTATGTTGTTACCAATTGTTATGGGAAATGGTTTTTTTTTTTTAAAATGAAACTTATGGTAACATGTGCAACCTATGATAGCTACTCATTATAATTTGTACTATATTTTAAAATTTATGGACTATAGAGTATGGACCTTCCACCAAAAATATTATATTCCAATTAGTTATAGTGAAAGTAGCATAAGTGCAAGGGTTTACAACAAAGAATTCAAATTAATCAAATTTTAATGTGAATATCGAATATAAAAAGAAAAAAAATTATGCAGATAAGTAAATATATAATAGTTAATTAACTAACATAGTTATAACATACATTAATTATGACTCGTCGCAAATATCTAATTGTAATTACAGTTTGAATTTTGCATAATTCAAGCAATTCATACAAACGTTGTGCGCGATTATACAAAAGTTATGTGTGATCAAATTGTATAGCGAAATACAAATACTGCAAATTGTATAGCGAATTATACAACCTTGTGCACGAATTGTATACAGCGGAATATGCAAATGCTATACTAAAGCAACAAATTATATATCGAATTATATACACGTACACAAAATGCTGCACAAATTATACAAACGCTTTTATATAGTTACGAAATGTAATTACCCAAATTATACAAACGTTTTTATCTTGTATACCATTTGCTAAGTTTCGAAATTTTTTCAAGCTATTATTATTCCAACTCCTTGATCACTAGACTAAGAATGTAACTTCAAAAGTGGAAAATAATCAACGCCAAAAAATATTTCCCCTAAAAAAAAAGAATTACTAAAAGCAATTGACGATAATTACTCAGAAGCTTGAATTAAAGAAATTTTTTCCCCTCAAATTTTAAATGTTAAAAGGGTAAAAAAAAAAAGTAAAAATTTGACTCATTGAAATTAAATAGTTACAGTAAATGTGAATAGTGATTTTTTTTTTTTGAAATAGACTAAACCTAAATTAAGACACATAAATTAAACTAGATAATATTAGAACTAAAAAATATATACCAATATTATTTATCCACAAAACAACAAGGAATTTTTTTTATCAACCTTTACCTTTTTTTCTCTCTTTATTTTTCTTTTTCTTTTTCTTCTTTCTATCTTTTTTCCCCCTTTTTTTTTTCCTTTTTTCGTTTTTTTCCTTTTACCAATTTAAACTTATTATATTAAGCCTTAGGATGCAATAGTCAAAGAAATAGTTCACTTTAGTCACATGCATTGCTTTCCTCCTATTTTTTTTAATTATAGCCTCACACTTTTTTATTTTATTTTTTCAAAAAATAGATCTAGCACTTATTTAAACATATTATATTATATTATTTATTGGTATAACATAATTGTCAACATGATGAAAAGGACTACTTAGGGATCACAAAATTTAACAAATACTAAGTCCTAAACTTTATTTCCATGTTCGGAGCCGTGAGGCTCGACTAAATTCGGATCGTATAATATAGCGTCCATTCAGGAGTGGTGATTCCCAACAGAATTTTTTACATGTTCAGATACTCGAATTTGAGACATTTGGTTTAGAATGACACAGTTCCACTATTACATCACAATCTATCTTGTTTAAACTATTCAACTATTAATGTGTTATATTGATATTATTACTTCATATCGAGAATAATATAATTCTCAAGTTAATCTAAATATAACTATATCGTGGGATCAAAACATATATTTTAAAACGAGAGTAACATTTTTCGAATATTATTAGGACCTTTCTCAGTCCATTTTGCTTAGCTACGTAGAAACAAGATCCCTTATAGTACTTAAACAAATATTCAAATTGTCAGAAATAAAATTTTAAAAACAATACATTTTTCATTTTAATTAATTTTCAGTAATAAAACATAAAATATATACATTCATCCACTTACCTCCCTATCTATACATTTCATAACATTCGTTGTCCTTAAATAACTACATAGCATGTCACAAGAGCGAAACGAACTAGGTCTAAATTCATATATCTGAAAGTTTAACTAAAATAGTAACTTAAAAGTCTAACCCTAGTCCCTAGCTAGGTAGGTATATCCTGTCTAACTCGTCCTCACCCTCGAGTCCTTATGATTGTGACGGTCCCTCTCCCTTGAGTGTGGATTTTAGTGAGTGCGACCACTGTCTTGCCAGACAATCCTGGCCCGGCGGGAGATACGGTTGGACGACAGGCAAAATCCCCGACCGGATGCCTTACGGGTCGGGTTGGCCTCATCAGAATCCTCTCATTGATGTCATTTAACGTCACGTCGCCTTCTTGCCCTCCGGGCTTCACTAGCCCAAATGGATACACAATTTTTCCAGACATCCTTTTCTTGCCTCTCGTTTGATCACCTCCTCCTACAATAAAAAAAAAATAATATTACTAATTAAGCGGAAAAAAAGGACTATCTGATGTACAAAGCATATCATGTCAGTACAATTCGGAAAAAAAATCACATCTTGAAAATGTGATGTAAACCCTTCATTAGAGCAAGTATTAGTAATTTGACTCTATGTTATTAGGTAATAAATTAATTGCCTTATAGTTATGAGATATATTATTCAAATGTAAAAGGACATTTTTTTGGAAAAATTGTACTAGTAATTGAAAACTCTTATATAAAGTCATACTTTAATTAATTATTATAGACTTTAATGGAAAAATTTTGAAAATGACAAATTGTATTGTCTTTTCATCCATCATTTCTTGAAAATAAATCCCATCACAAGCAAGATTACCTCCACCCCCTTCTCCAAAATAAACAATACTTAAAAATAATAAATCTTATTATATGTATGGATATTATTTTTTCCACATATACATATATTCTGAATCAAAAGTATCGAGTTTAATTAAAAATCAAATACCCTCAAAATTTATCTCTATAATTCAGAGGCGAAACTAAATATTTTAATTAAGAGATCAAAAAAATTTAATAACTTTAACCAAAATTCTGCAATCACGTTAAAACACAATTTGTATAATATTTATAATAATTTATTAAAAATTCAAATAAATTATTTTTAAAAAAATTATGAATTATAAAATTATAAATTTAAAATTCTAAATTCATCTCTAGTAAAATAATAATAATAATAATAATAATAATAATAATAATAATAATAATAATAATAATAATAATAAAAGGGGAAAAAACGAGATTTACCATAATTTTGGGATTGTTTATGATTATTGTTATGATGAGATGATGATGTTGATGAAGAATTTGAAGAATAATAATTATTTTCTGAAACTGCTTCCTCCTCATTTCTTTTGGAATATTCTTCACTCATTTTGCTCATTGGATCCC